>CAUIVZ010000001.1:31819707-32251946 GCA_961763995.1 Juglans cinerea
GTTTTATGCCTTCTTTCTCACCATTTACAACCTATGGAGTAGCAAAAGCAAGACTCTAGGGTTGTGCTAAGATTTTAAATATGTATTTAAGGGCAGGATAATTGCAGCACCCCTATCTCTGTTAAGGGAAGGAGATATTTGCACTACATTATAGAACTCTCAGCTGAAAGAAACTGAAACCAGAATTCTAAATGTTTACTACTACTAGGTTAAGAGAAGAGTCGGGAGTAGAATTGAGTTTCTAGAGTTGGTATATGTTAAGATAAATATAAATGATTAAATCTACCATTTCCTATCAGTTTAAACTTTTAGGACAAGTGATGATTTTGCATGATATTAGAGCAGACTTTACACTTCATCCCATTTTATTAAATATTCTATGGATTGGGCCCACCTATTAAGTGAGAGTCTACCCCACATGTGAAGGAGAACTTTAAGATATAAACTAAATAATAAAATCTACTTATTCCCATCAGTTTAATCTTATGGTATCATGGCTGTCATCCTGAATTTGAACTTTGACTATACATTCTACCTTATTTAATAAAATATTCTACTTGTTGAGCTTACCCATTAAGAGGGAGTCTGATTTACACGTGAAAGGGTGTGTTAAGAATGTAATACAAAGGAAAATAATAAACTTACAATTAGTCTACAACCATTTTATAACTCTACTTAAAATAAAGGGTAGTTATGTAAAATTGAAATTGTTTTTTTTTTTTTTTTTTTTAATGAAGTAGCACAATTACATTGGTTGATTTAAAATGATTTGTAAAATAATTGTAAAAGAGTTGTAGGTGTACCGTTACCCTATTTAATTTATATCTCAACACAACATCTACCAAGAAGAGGTATAGCCTATAGGGGTCTCAAGTGGAAAATTCCAAAGAGTCTGAACCATCTATAACAACTTGTGTTCAATGCAATAATCTCCACACTTAAATGCAGCCCTATGTTATGAACTCCATAGAGAAGCCACGAAGCCCCATCACTTCCTGTGAGAAACTAAAAAAGTTTTACAAAGAACTGACTTTTCGAACAACATTAATTTACCATGTACAAATCATTTCAGGTCTTTTTAACTTAATACATCAAAGAAATAGAAAAAAGTACAAACTACATATGGATCTTATTCGTATAAATGTCTACATTAATGGCTCCGCTCGTATAAAAGCTATTTTACAGTTTAAAGACTCCGCACAATATAATAAAATGAAAAACAAAATTTGCTAATGTTCTTTTTAATTGATCATTTTGGGTTATGTACAAGTGACTTACATGAGGATTTTTGGTTCATCTATTGGCAGGACTAGCACGTCGCTTTTTCAGGAGTGCAGTTGACATATCACGTAGCCTATTTGTTATCTCTGTGAATGATGGCCTGGCTGTAGGATCAGGGGACCAGCACTCTTCCATTAACTTCTTCCATTCAGGATCACAACGTTTTGGAATTGGAGGTCTGAGTGTGTTATTTACAATTCCTCCTTCAGCAAAGTTCACAACAAGACTATGGTAATCAAAATCGTAGCAGAGACTCACTCACTGAAATAGGCAATCTTCAAGAAATAGGATAAAAGAAAATGACAAGCGATTTACCATAAAAGTCAAATTCTTAGATATATAAGCTAGTTTTCCACAACTGACAGAGATTTGTATGCCCTCTACTTGGGGACCAGGTGAACACATTGGTTATCTGAAAATGTTAAAAACGCCTCCGTCCGTTTTCATATTGGATGGTCATGATTTCTAGGGCCACATCAAAATTTTCAAATTTTATTTTAGTTCAAGTGACAAAAAGCAATGTTGAACCAAAATTCTGAAATGCTGCTCAAGATCATCATGCCAAAAAGTCTTGGGATTAAACTAACATTTGGCAATGAACAAGAGACAATCCAGGGATTCATATAGGAAGAAATGCAGATATTCAAGCAAATAAAGGTAATGTCTCTGCCAAAGTAGGGCCTCTAGCTGGAAGGGGTGGAGGGAGGGAGATAATACTGTCCTAGCGTCAACATTATAGTGACTACTGTAACAAATTAAACATATGAACTTATTATTTGCAATAGAAGGTAGTCCATAGAAAGAAATTGAACCTTTCATCAAACAAGATGTTAATGGGTAAGAGTCATCCGTGCGAGACGAATGTACTTGGATTATAATGTTATAATGGATTCAAAAAGAGGTTGGTAGCACCAGAATTTCCTGAGAGAAGCTTTAGTATTACATGCCAAAAAGACATGTTTCTACCCCCAATTTATAGATGGGATCCCCATAATGGGCCACTAACCATAATCACCATATATCATTGGATTCAAATGGCAATGTTTCTCCTAAGGATGGTCTCCAAGGACAAGTTATAATCATAAGTTCAAAAAAGAACACCAGATGTGGAGTTGTGAACCAAATTAGCAACTGTCAAGGAGAAAAAATTGAAGTGACTCTTTCAAATTGAATACCAAAGCATGCCATTTCAAAATCATCTTAAGTTGAAAAGTGCTCTATTAATATATGATAGGGAACTAAACTCTGATGAAGAAAAAAGATACATTAATTTCAGCAATGGGTCAGAATTTACCTATGATAGCACCACAATGCATGTTAGCATATGGCTCCTCACTGGTCAGAATCTCCCACATCACAATACCAAATGAGAAAACATCAACCTATTGAAAAGAAAAGAAAAACACATGATCTTGCTATTGCATTCTTTGAGGCATAATTGGTTGTTATTCAATTTACTTAAAACTCTGTGGTGTAAGGTAATAGGTTCTATCCCAAGTCTAGAACCTTCTCAGAGACCCGGCTGCTGCTACCACATAATAATTCTGGTGCCATCCATGGAAGTGTTCCTCGAACACCCCCAGAGACAAGTGTGTTGCGTTTAATTCTTGACAAGCCAAAATCTCCAACCTGAAAGGCAGTTACAATCCCAAGTGAGTTGAAATCTAACTACTCAAAGATAAAAATTGTTTAAGAAACACTAATCACTGAAGACCTGAAAAAATATAGAAATACTCATATGATTATATATGGATCCACAATAAAGAGTGATACTGAAGACAACTGAGTCAATCAAAATTTTGTTCTGCTATTAATTACCTTGCAAATGGGTCGTTCAGGATCCCTCAAATTGACTAACAAATTGTCACATTTCAAATCAAAATGAACAATATTTTTCAAATGCAAGTATTCCATGCCAAAAGCAGCATCCATTGCAATTATTAGCCTTTTTTGGCGATCAAGCACCCTGCAGGAAGAATTCTAAGGGTTGCATAAATCTATATATGGGGTTAAAGAGAAAGGAAATATGTACCAACTCACCGATCCTTCCTCAATAGTACATTTCTCAATGATCCATTGGCCATAAATTCAGTTACAGTTGCCAATGTTCCCTCAGGCCCATCAGGAACAACCCCATAGAATGCAACCACATTTGGATGGTGAAGAGTTGACAATATCCGTGCCTCTCTCCAGAAGTCTTTTATCTGTACATACAGGTAGAGAAGAAATTTTGACCCAGTACTAAAAATATATATATATATATATATATATGTCCATAATGAAACCAAGTAATGCCATTCAAGTCATTGAGAAGTTAATAATTTTAGAACTTCTGTTTTCTAAGGTTTAAAAATTCTGTATATTATGGGAACTGTACGAATATAGCCATGAGCAAAAATTGTGATAAAGCAGAATTTCAGATGTTCAAATACTGATGATTTTAGGACCCACCAGTCGCTCTTGCTCTGATGAATTGCCTTGAAAGCAACTCTTTCTTATTCTCTTAATAGCAACATCTGTTCCCCTCCACTTTCCATGATATACAGTTCCAAACGTACCAGATCCTAACTCTTTCAGTTCTTCAAGATCAGCATTTGATATAATCTGCAGATCAGCATACGAAGCATTCAGTTAAACACAGACTCTAGATTCCAGGAACAAAATAGACTCAAGATTTTACCATTTGTTTTCCAAAAAACAAAGGACAAAAATAGCAAGAAAAAGAAGAAGCAAGATAGAAATAGGATAAGGGAGTCAATCACAGGGTTGTAATTTCAGATTACAAGTTGGTTTAGGCAAATCTGAATTTGCTTACCGCGACGAACTGAAAGCCTTGCAATAGTTAAGAAAGAAACAAAAAGGAAATGAAATAAGTAGTTCTGTAATATGTAAACATGTTGAAGCATTCTGAAGGCAGTAACTTGAAGACGCGTAGTTAAATGAATAACCAAGAAAAATACACATTAAAGGAAGAGGCAAATGACAGAAAATGACAAAGAAGTCAATTAGATAAAACCAAGCTCCTTTCTAGTTAAGAACTGCATGTGGTACTTGGATGCCATAATGCATCATTCTCTTAAGAACTTGAAAAGCAAAAATATTTAGATACCATTATTTTTCTTACAGATATAAACTTTAAAGCAGTTGCTTCGATCTTCTTGGAAATGAAACACCAATCACTAGGAACAAGAAATCATGCGTTCAGTTCTAAATCTAGAAAATCTGCATTATTCACTTAACCTTGCATACTTGCTTAAAAATCCATGACAAAAATAGGAAATTTGGTTGAAGAAGCATCTGTTGGGAAACTCTCATGCCCATAAATGCAGTTTCATTCCATAACTCGATTACTTGCTAATACAATTTTTATTCAAATCCTTTGTTTCCTAGGATCATTTCTAATCTGGAGGAAAATGTAAATTTTACAGATATTGAAGCTATCGGTGAGAATAAAACTCCTTAAAAAAAATAGAAAATTTTAAAGTACGATAGTTTATTGCCACAGTGCACATCATTTACATGAAAGAATCACTGGAAATTTTTGTTTGATTTTCTAGGCATGAAAACAAAGAAATCTGATAGGAAAGGGGACTGCTGTTGAATCATGCATAAAATCAGAAGATAGACATTCTGAACCTGCAAACCATAGATGCCTGCTTCCATTTCAGCTATTGTAGCATCAGTGATGGAGTCATCAATATCTTTGCGATTACCTTGCACACCCTATATAGGATATGAGCTCAAATTAACAACTAAAATCACTATCATAAAACATGAACTCTCGTTCCATACGGAAACTGTTTACCTCACATTCAGAATTTAAGGTGGTATTCTCTGCTTCTGTTTGCCTAGGAGATAGCAAATCATCATTGGCTTCATTCTCTGTACATGAGAAAACTTTTGAGGACAAGAGAGTGCCAGGACGTGTAGAATCAGTTATATCTTCAATAATGATAACTGATTCTAGCTTCTTGTTGTCAGGACGACAATATGATGGCTGTGATTGGACACCGATAACATCTCCAAACTTGGCTTCATCATAAGAAGGTCTGCCATGTCCAACGATGTCAACCATGTGGTCTGAATAATCTAGGGGATCCGAATTATAGAGAGGAGCCTCTCTACAGAAAACACTGCTTGTGGTTGACTTCTGAAATAAGGCATAGATGAGATTATTATTCTGTACAAGCTTAATTCTGGTAAAGGGAAATATACTTACACATCTTTGGTCCATGGATTCTAGGTCATCCAATCTCCATGATGCAACATGTAATATTCCAGGGTACCCATCAGATGCTGCTTGAATACTTAATGTCTCAGTTGTCGCACACTGCTTATCCTTGTTAGAAGTTTGGCTTTTAATTGAAAACTCAGGAACAGTTTCATCTGCTTGGAAATCAAGGGAGTGCTCCCTCCTGCTCTCTGCAGAACATTTTGAAGAAATGACTGGTGAAACATGAATCCTTCCTCTGAGGTTTTGTAGCTCTTTCAAGGATAGACAAACACTAGGGAGATAGTTCAGGTCTGGGAACTTCTTAAACTCTGTGGCATTATCACATGATGTAACTTCAACATTTCCCTCAGAGTCTTTCTGGCCTTGATCCAGTTCAGAAATCTTCTTGCAATCTTCAGGTGTCTCAGAAGTAGGCTGATTCTCATATTCAGCTATTTGGGGCTTCTCATCAATTCTCTCTTCACATTGTAATGGGGAATTTGGGATTTCTAGTGAAAATGATTTTTCTCTCACAGCACTCAAAGGGGACAGTGAGAGGTAGCCATTGGACCTCTCACCATGTTCCTGCAACTGAGAATCCGAGAATACATGCATGATTTTGCTATGAGAAACATCTGTATCATTGAACCCTGGCCACAAGCCCATTGGAGCATCGGGTAAGGGGGAAAACTTGTCTGAATGGAATTCACTTTCCCCAAGCGTTCGTTTCTCATAATTCATTTCACTTTGATCATATGATGTAGAATATTCTGAGTCTTTTCTGGGGATTCGGTTGTGAAAGTGTCTGTTGTGGGATTTGTTGTCATGGCCAGTTTGTACCAAATATTCATTAGGCTGTTGGTAATTCATCAATGTAGGCCCATGAGAAAGATTATTGTAATAAGCCAAGGCATCAGGATAATACAAATTTTCAATATAATATGGATTGTCACAAGGTAACTTTTCCTTAACAAATAAATTGATGATTTGATTGCCATCTGCACATGGTCGATCCACATAAATCTGCAAATTAGAATTACTAAGATCTCGACGCTGACCCGGAGATATAGGAGGGGACTGGTTGAATGACTTGCTTGGTATCTGAAGTGCAGTTAGATACTGAGAAGCAGGCTTGGAAAATATTCCTGCCAAATTTGAGGAACTTGGACTACAATCCCTAATCTCTAAATTATATGGTGATGTAGGAGAATCTCGATGCAAAGTTGGACTATAATCTGAGGTATTTCCAAATTGGCTGTTCTGACTTGTCAAACTCTGACCACTAGAGCTCTTCCTGGAACTTGGGTCCACCGTGCCATTAATAGCTACAATATACTGATAATCAGCATCACTTGTCTGGGTAGCCTTTCCTTCCTTAGAACTTGGGCTCTCGGGTTCATTTGAAGATACAAGAAATATCCGCAATCTGTGAGAACCCTCAATTCTTTCCAGCTCTTGATATTCCTCTATCATATGATGAAGATCCTCATCTGAACAAACAGATATAAGTGCATCAAGATCCTCACCAGGAAGCTGGTATTTGATAGTATGCAGTTGGTTACAAATTGCAGAAGTCTTCTTCATAAGATCCACCCAAGTGACATTCTTTCTGATGGATATAATTCGTGTCTCTCCACCCACATATCTAAGCTTGCCATCGCTTGGCCTTGGTAAGATTCTACCCCCAAAGCTGCAGAGAATTTTCATCTTGCCAGAGAAAGAAGCTTCTGAGATTTCTGGTCCATGAGGATAGTATGAATGATTGGACCCCACTACACGTAGGGGCGGAGCAATTATTGCTGGAGTTACTTGATCAGGTTTACTCTCACCAGAAAAGTTACCAGGCACTTGCCCAATGGCACCATATTCCCAGTGATATCTGTTTATATTATCGGTATAAGTCTTGTTCTCTGCTTCAGCCCCATATTCAGTTCCTGTGACAAACTCAAAGAATTCTGAACTACATTCAGAATCAATTCTTTGCAGCCCAACAGTGGCACTGAGATCCTCATAAGCCAGCTGATGGTTCTTATTGAGATTAAAACCAACTCTCTTTGGCTGGTGCTGTTCCACTTCAGATATCAGTGGCAGTCTTCTCACAGCAGTGCGATCCCGCAAAAACTTAGTGGAAAATTCCTCACCTGTCTGTACACAGATATCATTTTCCTTTCTCTCCGTGGTGGTCCTGTCAGTTGGCAGAACATACCCTGCTTCTTTGTAGGACTGTTGACCTGAGGTACTAGGGGCCTCCCTAGTCATTGTCTCAATACAAGTTCAACTTTATTTATAGCTTCATATGAACATTCTGTGTCCTTTTATGCATTATTCCTTCATGCCTCTACAATTTCCTTAAGAGTTTCAAAACTTAATGCTCAGACAATCATCCTGTCGAAAGGTGTACAAACTCGATCAATTGGCTTACCTGCTCCTATAGCTTCCAAGGCCTAATTTTACATCTGGCACCAACAACGGCAAAAATTTCAGCTCCTTTTTCAGCATTTAATGAATATTAGGGTTCAACAAATTGAAAGAATATCAAACAAATATTCCACCACATGTTCCCCCATATTTACTCCATTCCAGCTACACTATCAGCAACATTCACGACCACCCCACCCTCACAATCAAACCGTAACACAGGACTTATTTCCACAATTGAACTTGAAAGTTCAAATGTGAAAGAATATCCATAAAACTAATGATCGAAGTGTAGAAAATAATGGAATAACCTAAGAACCCAATCATGCAATATCATAAATTAAGCAATGACAAAAGAAAAAATGACCAAGAAGGAACTGAAAAAAAAAAATACAAATAAACGAAAATGAAGAAGGAAAAGAGGGTAAACATCTTGTGTTGGTATAAATAAAACGTAATCAGGTGGATAAAACTGAACTCCTCGTTAAAGAAAGAGAACAGTGAGAAAGGTACGTACCTGCTTGTTTGCGAAAATCTTTACTATGTGCATGGAATTAAGCTCCAAAGGTGGTGGAATTGGAAATGAATTCAAACTTTCGGAATCAAAAGAGGAAAATAGAGTTTGGATTTTGAGTTTTGTTTGTGAGGGTGTGGCTTGAGATTGAGAGAGAGGGAGGGGATGCCGTTGCCTAAGTGTCGGAGTTCAAAGCGGGGCGTAACAACGATATTTTGCTTAAAATAACGCGCCAGGAATTCAAAGGTAAGAATATTGCGGGGGCTTAACTTCTAACTGAATAATTAAAAGAAAATTCTCTCTTTTTCTAAATCCGATGCAGCATTTTTCCCTCCGTATGTAAGTTGACTCAGGCCCGCTATCCGCCTTATGCGGGCGGCAGCCAGCCACTCTGCCCCCCACAACCACCTTGGTGGGGGCTCTTTGTGGAACATGCCCCTCGGCGCCGTCCTGCCCGGCTGTTGGGCAAACAGATTGGCCTACAGGCCGTTCGTCCATCCGTATGCCTCACGAACAGCCCGTAGGCCCTATGGGGTGTAGGCCCATAATCCGTTGAGCTTTGAATCTGTTTCTAAAGTCCTTTCGAGTTTTGACTATTTGTGGACCAAGAACCTGATTTTCAGCCCATATCTAACAAAATAGATACAATTTTTGAAATTTATAAAGTATATATAAGTAAAGTTTATATTTAAAATTAATTTAGATCCACAAATTTAATTTTAAATCTAAATTAATTTAGATCCACAAATTTAATAAAATTACATCATTTAATGAACATTTAATATTGTTTGAATTCTAAGTTTTAAAGTTCAATTAAAGACTCTAAAAAAATCCAAAATTCCTACCATACTACGATCAGATTAAGGTTTTTTTTTTTTTTTTTAATTAATAACCACTGTGCTACGTAATAATTTTGATCCTTTTCCTTCCATCATACATTCCATGCATCCATTGATTAATGCACTTTTGAGTTGATGTAGTACATGTGGATATCCTTGCAAGAACAGCTGGACAAAATCTATAAAATACAAAACTATTCTATAACTAAATATTATTGAATGATAATAGATATAAATTTAAGACGTGCAAGCTTTACGCAGTTATTTTAAAAAATAAATGAGCTACACCATATAAAAGTCACTTTTTAATGATGATACCCACTTTATGAAAATTGACATTTTATAGTGGAACCATTTTTTGAAAGGGAGTACACAAAATTTACATGCATTAGAATTGCACAAATCCTCATTTATTCTCCGCATTCACATTGAAATTCATCTATTTTTTCCTTGGCATCCGAAAAACCTAAAATCAACAGTAAAGCTGACTATACACTTGTTAAGTTATGGAGCCTGGTTTGTGAGCTGAGGAAATGCCAAGTTGAAAGTTTGCTCAAGATGTACTCGATAATTAGCTCAAGCGAAGCTCAGACAGAGAGTTTACTCGAGACTCACTCGACAGATTGCTCGAGCGAATGTCGGATAGAGAGTTCGCTCGATGTGCGCTCAACACTCTCCTCAAGCGAATAACCCAAAATCTTTTTTTTTTAGAGTCTTCGCCGCTAGCCTATATATATGTAATATATAGGTTCTAAAATTAATCTTGAGGCAATGGAGAACAATGTTAAAGAGAGAGAAAAGGTTAGAGAGAGAACCCTTGTGTGTTAGAGAGAGATAGTGCGGAAGAGACATTGTATTACTCCATAGTGTTCATATTTTTCTTTGAATAAAATTCTCTGTAGCTCTGTGGACGTAGGTACGTTGTTGAACCATGTTAAATCCCGTATCATCTAATTGATTATTTATTTCTCTCATTGCCTGTTACTTGTTTGTAGCATCGTTGGTAATAGCATGATGGTGTTTTTCACAAGACCTGGTATCAGAGCCCCAAGGTTGGGGTCTTGGGAAGAATGATGACAGGAGACGAAGTGAAGGCTGAGATCGAGAAGTTTAATGGCACGGATTTTGGAAAAAAAGTTTAACGGCATGGATTTTGAGAAGTTTGATGGTACAAATTATCTCAACGGGAAGAGGCTCAATCTTTCTTTGTTAGAAAAGAAGCCGAATAGTATGGATGATAATGATTAGAGCCCTGTCAAGATTAGTGGCGTACAACGTTATTAAGGAGAGAACCACATAATGGCAATAGGAGGTGGGATCAATTGTCCATATTAGATAAGGGTCAGCTACAGGTTCTCTGATGTGTGCTAGGGTTGGTACGAGACCAGGTATTCCTAATAGTGGGACTAGCGAGTTACCTTGCAGATTTTTTGACTAAGAAAACTACACGTGAGGAGCTAAAGTTGTGCACGATTTTAGTTGGTCTCCTAGCTTGAAGACAAGAGGTATGAGCTGCAGAGGTGAAGGGCTTGTGCTGGAGACCGTGGTTGACGGTTGTGGTTGAACTAGTCTCCAAGTGGGAGATTGTTGGGTTGTGGAGCCTGGTTTTTGATATGAGGAAATGCCAAGCCGAAAGTTCACTCGAATTGCACTCGATGTTGGCTCCAGCAAAGCTAAGGCAGAGCGTTCGCTCGACAGACCGCTCGAGCGAATGTCGGATAGAGAGTTTGCTCGAGGCACATGCAACACTCTGCTTGGGTGAATAAGCTAGAATCTATTTTTTAGAGTTTCTGCTGCTAGCCTACATATATAATATATGTTCTAAAATTAATCTTGAGGCACTGGAGAACGGCGTGAAACAGAGAGAAAAGGTTAGAGACATAGCCCTTGTGTGCTAGAGAGAGATACTGAGAGAAAGACATTGTATTGCACCACAATGTTCCTAAATAAAACTCTCTGCAGTTCTCTGGACATAGGCATGTTGCCGAACCACGTTATATTCTGTGTCATATGACTGATTATTTATTTTTCTTATTGTCTGTTGCTTGTCTTTAGCATTGTTGGTAATAGCCTGGGGTGGTTTTAACAAGAACACCAATGAGATTTTGGGCTCGTTTGGGGGGTGAGATAAGATAAAATTTTTATGAATAATAGAATATAGTTATGAGAGAGAAAAAGTTGAATAGAAAATATTCTAAAGTTCAAATATTGTTAGAATATAGTTTTATAATATTATTTTTGTTTGGAAATTAGAAAAATTTGAATTAATATATTTTTTTTTAAATTTGGAAAAATTGTAATGATTAGTTTGAAAATGTTTATATTTGAATTATGTTTGGGAATGACATGTGATGTGATGAGATGATATGAGATAAAAATTTTGGGATGAAATTTATTTCCAAACAAGCCCCAGCATCCATCATATTAGTGCACTGGATTCATAATCTTGGCATTGGGAATTTGATTTTGATTGCAACATTGTGTGATATCTGTGTAAAGGAAATTTTCCCTTCAGGAAAGGTCCACAGGACCTCGGCCCAGAAACTCAGCCCAATAAGGATCTTACTCAAGCAAGGAGCTAACTGTCAACCAGGGAGATGCGCCGTCTGGTTGACAAGACAACTCGACCTGACACATCGGCGACCTCTCTCGAGTACAGAATATGCACAGGATACACGGGAAATGTGGAGGACCCTCGATTCATTAGCATCAAAGCATCAACGACTCACATAAACCATATTGAGGCTCAGGGAGCCACCCCACATTAATGACGCCGTAAATCAAGTCACACTCCACAATTATGAAGCCGACAAAGAGCCACGCCACATTTAAAGATTCTGACAAAATGAACAATACGGGGAACTCGGACTCCATGGAAGTCGGCATGAACTGCCCTTCAAACTTGTAGTATAAATAGCTGATCTCAGGTACGAGAAAACTCTCTCTGATCCCTAGACTTTTTTACTTATTTATTACACCCCAAGAACACTTACTGACTTTGGTATCGGAGGCTCCTTGACCCCTTGGCCGCCCTCTCAAAGCCGCATTACATTCTTTTTTTTGCAGGGTCCGTTGCGAAGACCTGAGTTGTTGGAGCCTGGCTCAAGGGTATGCAAAACACGACATTAACAATCTAGAACTGATCGAAGTTCAAAGCAACATTGTGGTTTTTCATTTTGAACAATGAGAGGCGAATAAGGTTAAGGAGTATTTGTTATTGGTTAGAACTTTAGTATTTATGCAGACAATGCTCAAATAAATTACCTGGAAGTGTATTTGAAATTAGTCTTCTAGCTAGCGCTTATCAAACTTTGGGGCTTTTGAAAACTAAGGAGTATTCGTTATTGTGTGAATTTTAATTCTACAATTTATGCTCGAAGAAATTACTCTTTAATGAAGACAGGGACATGCACTTCTAATATGATTTTCCAGTTCTCTTTCTATTTCAGAACATAAGAGACACAAATGAAAGGATCGCATTAAGTCTTAATAAAAATAGAATAAATATAGATAGCAGCTATTGTTGGGAACAACCATTTTGCACACATGATGTGGCATCATCTAGACTACACATCTCCCAAGTCTAAAAAAAAAGTACAGAACTAGAAGCAGCCATGTAGTGAGTGCAAAGTGTGCACTACTACAGTGACTTCTGTCCAGCATTACTCATAAAAATATCTTACAACAACATAGAATATCCTTGCTTTGAAAATAAGCAAAATAACACTTAAATTCTACCTATCTAATTTCACAAACTCCCATATAAATCATATATAAAATTTTTCTTTACATTTTCCTATTTACTTTTCTAAACTCCACAAAAAAAAAAAAAAAGTTTCAAATTTTTAGAATAGTAGATTTTCCACCCACTCAACAAAAGCCACGTTTCAAAAACCATAATTATGTTTGTTTATGTATGTATTATATGTATATATTAGATGCTATTTTTTTATTTATAATTCTAAAAAATAGATATTATAGATGTAATTGATCCATTTTATATCCATTCAATGTATAATGAGCAATTTTATCAAGATTAAAAAATTGGCCACATTAAAAATTTTGATTTGAACAAAGTAAAAAATAATCATCATATTTATTGTTCATGTGTTTTTTATGAAGAAAAAAATTGATTGGGGTTGTTTGGATGTTGAGATGGTTTCATCTCATCCCATCTCAAGATCTAAACAACGCTCAAACATACACTTTTTAAATTTAAATATTCAACTATTTTATTTAATCATTACCTAATTATTAAAACTTTCCCAAACTTCCAAACAAAATATCATAAAATAAATTCAATTTTTTCAAATTTTAAAATAAAATAATATTAAAAAGTTATATTATAAGAATATTTTAACTTTATAATATTTTTATTCATTTTTTTTTCGCTCATTTCCTAAAACTCTATAAAATATCATAACTCAAACCATTTCATTACTATTCATAGATTTCTAGGGGTGTACAGAATTCGGTCAGGACCGAAAAAACTGACCAGACCGAATATTGTACCGGACGGTCTTGATCCCAAAAATTGTGTATTGAAGAAATTTGGTTCGGTCCTGGGGTCTATAAATTTTGGACAGGATCGGACCGAACCGAACCCCTAAATATATTTTTAAAAATATTTTTAATAATGTAATCTATTAATTTTTATATAGTAATTATATAAGTTATTGATGTAACTTTCATTTAATTTATTATCATTTTTTTTTATAGAAGAGCCAAGGTTCACCTGTCCAAGAGTGACCCCGTCCCAATTTTATTTATATATCCTCACTTGTGGCAGAGGAAAACCGTGGTTATAGACCGACACCTGACGTTATAATAACTAAACCAGGTATCAAACAGTACTGGAAACCTCTAACCAAGAGAAAACCACCAACCAAGACTAACAAAAGTACGAACTAAAAACCATACCTGAAAAACAAACACAAGTAACGTTAACACAACAAATATAATACATATAATCTTACCAAAACCACATGACTACCAAACGCCACTTGAGAATGACGCTAATAGCCACGCAAAGATGGTAAACCTAGTTTATCCAATCGAATTAATCCTCGAAGACTCCTTTGTGCATCCCTGAGATTATGCCATGCAGCGTTAAGACCATTCGCACCACTCCGAGCCAACCAGTCAGCAACTTTATTTCCTTCCATATACACATGCCAAACAACGCATACCATAGAATCCATAAGGGCAAGAGTATCCTCCCAAAAATCCTCCAAGTACCACACACCACATCTCCCCCTTTTCCAGCACAAGATCACTACTTGAGAATCTAATTCAACTTCTACAAAATTTATCCTCAGATCCTTACAGACTTTGAGACCCTGCATAAGAGCTAACAACTCCGCTTTATTATTTGAACCGAATCCAATAAAAAAGTTAAAAGGCATGAATCAAAATTCCTTGATCATTTCTAATAATACCACCCACCCCCGAAGAGCCTAGGTTCCCAAGACTACTACCATCTATATTCAACTTAAACCACCCTTGCTCTGGCCTTTTCCAAGCAACTAACTTTAAATTTTGCCTATTGGGAACCAAAGCCGGAATTTGCAATACCTGTAGAATCTGTGAATCGCGCATCGAACATTTAGTAACATTTTTCATTTCTTGACTTACTGAACCCATCCAACTCTTAATAACATGCCAAACCCAACTGATAGACTGAAAACTACCCTCCATACGAGCCTTGCATCTCCTACGCCAAAGTTGCCAAGTAATAATAGAAGGAAGAACTCCCACGATGAGTCCCACTTGAGAATCTGATGCCGCACGTCTAAACCAAGTTGATACCGTTTCCTTCCAGTAAGACCGATTGGAATACCAAAGGTAGTGCCACAATGACGCCATATCTTCGCTGCAAACTCTCCTCCAAAAAGTACGTGATTTTGGTCTTCATACTTACCTTCATCACAACGAGAAACTATCGAGATCCCAATTCGAAGAAGACGATCATCAACGCTCAAGGCCATATTCCATGCTTTCCACATCAAAATCGAAATTTTAAGAGGTAGCAGCTTATGCCACATCCATGGATGTCATTCCATACTTGAACAGTGAATTCTAATGCAATCCCAAGCTGATTTAGTGGAGAAACTTCCACTGTCTTGCTTCATCCATATCAACACATCAGACCCCCCTTACATCCAGCCAAAGCCTCAATAATATCATCCACATTTTCCTGTCCCACTAATGTATTCAACAACTCCACATCCCAAATATTAGACAACTTACAATCCTTAACTTTAAGCATTGGGTTACCCACAAGCTGGAAATCCTCAATTATCGGACCCTTATCTCTCCATTTATCATACCAAAATAAAATGTTCCCATCTCTAACTTGCCACTTTGAATTATTAATGACCTCAGGAATACTTTTCGCTATCATTTTCCAAAATCTCGTTCCTTTTTTCATGTCAATGAGAGCCCAAGGAGAAAAACCCACGTATTTTCCTTTAAAGAAACTAGCCCACATAGATTTACCTTGAATTAAGTTCCATGCAAACCGAATGTGCAAGGCTTTTTACATATCATCCAAATTGCGCAAACCCAGTCCTCCTTCCTCTATTGGCTTACAAATACTATCCCATGCCACCCACTTTTTTTTCCCTTTACCATTCACCTCTTCCCAAAACAATGTACTCATCATTCCGTTTAAAGCTTTGATAATAGATTGGGGAACCTGCAAAACAACAAACAGATGTAAAGCCATGCTAGAAAGCACATGCCTGAGAAGTATTAAACGGCCACCCATGGAGAGGAGCTTCATTTTCCAATCGCTGATTTTGTTCCAGACTTTATTAACCATCTCCTCCAAGTGCACATGCATGAGGCGCCCCAAGACAATCGGAACCCCTAGATATTTAAAGGGAAAAGAGCCTTCTGAGAACCCTGTCAGCCTTTTTAGAGCTCTCTTTCGGACCATAGAAATTTTTTGAGAATAAAATATGGCAGTATTTTCTTTATTAATCATCTTACCTGACCATGCTTCATATTTTTCAAACACCAATAAAAATTCCTTCACAAACTTTTTACCACCATTCAGGAAAATCACAATGTCATTAGCGTACATAAGATGTGAAATCTAAGGAGTGCCTCGAGCTTGTGAGAAATGTCCAATCTTGTTCATCATCACGTTATGTTTCAAAAGTCTAGAGAGCACCTCCTGGAGAATAATAAAAAGATAAGGCAAAAGGGGATCCCCTTGGCGTAACCCACGACCCCTATGAAAAAAACCTTTTGTCGTTCCGTTTAACATCACAGAGTACCATACATTCGAAATGCAAGCATGAATTAATTCACAAAAAGGAAGAGAGAAACCAAAACACCGGAGTACCTCCAACAAAAATTTCCAATCCACCCGATCATATGCTTTGGCCATATCAACTTTAATCATAATGTTACCACCATTTGCTGTCTTATTCAGGGAATGAACCATTTCCTGAGTAAGACTAATATTCTCAAATATGCTCCTCCCAGGTATAAAAGCTCCCTGCTCAAGAGATACCAATTTGGGAAGTAGGTCTGTCAGACAATTCACAATTATTTTCGAACAAATTTTATAGAAGACCGAACAAAGGCTTATCGGCCTAAATTTATCAAATCCCGAAGGCATATCTACCTTCGAAATAAGTACAATGAAAGAAGCCGAATAAAACCTCGGAAGGTTTTTAGAGAGAAAAAATTCCGAGACAGCTGCCAAGACCTCCCTCTTAATCACCTCCCAGCAGCTCATAAAAAAACCCGCACCAAAACCATTTGGCCCCGGAGAACTATTTATAGGAATAGAAGAGAGGGCCTCTTTAACTTCATTCTCCGAAGGGATGCAACAAAGACGAGCACTATCCTTTTCCTCAATAATCGGAGAGATCAAATGTGTTAAATCAGGAACTTCTCTAGCTACTCTGATTTGAATTTTGTAGGAACCCAGAAAAATAATTAACGGCCCCAAGATGAATTTATTCCGGTGAATTAAACTCAATCCCGTCCGTAGTTCTCAACTTCAGAATCCTTTTATGCCTTTTATTAGTTAACCAAACATGGAAGAAGTTTGAATTTCGATCGCCTTCCATCTTCCATTTAATTTTTGCCGTTTGAGCCAAACGGATGTCTTCCCTACGTCTCCAAGAATACAACTCCATATAGGACCTCACAAGCTCCCTTTCAACCTCTTCGTCCCATACTCCTTGTAGATTACCTTCAAGACCCTCAACCTTCTCTTCAAGAATAGCTATCTGAGTGTTAGTCACCCCAAACGCCCTCTTGTTCCACTCACGTAAAGCCACTCTCATCTTCTTAAGCTTACTAGCTAATTTCTCAAGTCCCGTACCTACTATTGGTTCAGACCACACATACTGTACAAAACTCATAAAATCTGGATGCTCAATCCACATTTGTTGAAATCGAAATGGAGAAGGGCCATAAGTGAAAAATCAGTGGTTCTATCCAATACAACACCTAGAGGGGGGTGAATAGGTGCAGTTCGATTTTTCTGGTCTAATAAAAAATATTGACAAGCAAGCAATCAAAAGATGAAACAAATCATACAAATAATCAACATAGAGATTTGGTCACGAAGTGGAAACTCATTTGAAGAACGTCTTCAAATTCTAAAACCACTCCGGGTGTAAGCCATCACCTAAAATCCACTATAGAAAAAGTTTATTACAACCAATTTAGAGACACTCACAAAACCTTTGTAGTTCCTAAACTTGGCTTGCAACATCATGAGTGACCCACTCGATCTCTACACGTATGTAGTGTCGGAACTCCGACCTTTCTATAGCATCCCACGAGAACCTCTCGATCTTTACAGCAACAGCAGCTTCGGAAACCTTCCGGCCAATAAACACGTCCACTCCAATGGACTCAACGGTGTTTTATTTTGAGTGTGATATGGTGGAGGTATAATTTCCAAGAGATATGCAACTTGAATGTGGGGAGAAAACTCTCTCAAGTGCTCTTGGGAAGAGGTTATGTTTTTGCTCTGATTTCTCCACCCCAAGGAAAGACCAAAAGGTTTCCTTTTATACAAACAAGGAAAGAGGCGCTCAAACCCAAGAGAATTAGGTTTCCAGAACATTGGCTCGAGCGAAGTGTCAAGCAAACTTAATTTCGCTCAAGCGAAGTGTCGAGCCAAGTCAAGCGAACTCTCTGACTTGAATGTAGCTTGAGCGAAGTGTTGAACCATGTCGAGCGAACTCTCTGACTTGAAGTTCGCTCGAGCGAAGTGTCGAGCAGAGTCAAGCGAACTCTCAGACTTCAATGTAGCTCGAGCGAAGTGTCGAGCCATGTCGAGCGAAGTCTCTGACTTGAAGTTCGCTCGAGCGAAATGTTGAGCCATTTCAAGTGAACTCTCTTACTTGAGTTGGCCCTCCCTTTTGCACTTCAACACACTTCACACTTGTTACAACACAAGTTTACACAGTTTTTCACAAGAATATGCCAATCAACTAATTTTTCCCTCAACAATAAGAATAAGGGTCCTTAAGGAACTCTATGAACATGGGACTATGATCCAACGTTGTCCTTGGCAAATAATAACAGATCGCATTAGGAAAAGCGGATATTAAAGTAGGATCAAGGAGCACTCCATCCAGTTTAGCCCAAGCTCTAGCTAAGCCCTGCTGCTCATTACACCAAGAGAAGTTTCTTCCTTGTGATTTCATTTCAATCAACCCGCCTTGGTGAATCCATCTATTAAAATCCTCTATGGCAGCTCTAGACCTTGGCCTACCACCTCTCATTTCCAAGTCCGAATGAATTATATTAAAATCTCCAGCAAACAAACAATTATCCATACCCATGTTACTCGAACTCATCTCCTCCCATAAGATCTGCCTTTCAATTCTACTACATTTCGCATAGATAACATTACCTAGAAACTGAGAATCTCCATCCGCTATACGTAATGACAGGTATTGTGTTCCCATTCGTACTACCTGAACATCCAACTCATTCATCCAAAAGGCCCAGATTTTTCCTCCAAGTTCCTCGTTCGTTATTACCTTATCAAATTGAAGAGCCCTCATGTACCTTTGAACTTTGTCAATACTCTGAAACGGTTCCATCAATACTGCCAGTTTCGGTTTATATTTTTTTGCAGCGTCTTTAAGCGTCCCTTAGAGGTTCCGATCCCCCTGATATTCCAAACTAGTATGGACCCTGTCACAGAGAGTATTTTGTAGCACGAGTGAGCACCCTCTTGGAACTCCTGACTTTCTCAAAGTGCCTCTTATGGTATTTTCTTTTCCCGGCTTCACCCTCTGTTTCCGTGTGATATTCATTCTCCTGCAGAAAAACTTCCGCATGTGTTTCTAGTTCCAGATCCGACATCGACCCCTCTTCCAAAAAGAACTCCTCCTCCTGTGCTTTATCATCCTC
The DNA here is from genome assembly GCA_961763995.1 of Juglans cinerea. Lineage (NCBI taxonomy): Eukaryota > Viridiplantae > Streptophyta > Magnoliopsida > Fagales > Juglandaceae > Juglans > Juglans cinerea. Next base: position 31,839,371 of record CAUIVZ010000001.1, read on the forward strand.
CGTCTGCTCTAAATGCTTTTCGTTTCTTTGGGCAACTTCAACTTCCCGACTGTTTATGTTCAACTCTGCCTCCTTCAGCATGGGAGAAATATCCAATCGTACTTCATTTTTCTCTAGCGTAGTTTTCTGTCTCGCCTCAGCAGGACACTCAATAACAGGCACCTCACCATGTTCTTTTTCCATTTCCAACTCCTCAATCGGCAAAGGAGTTGATGATTCCCCTGTTACCAGATTTAATTCAGTATCTTTATTTTCTTCAATTTCTTTTTCCGCAGTAACTGGAAGAATGGTTGGTTCATTCGATTCTTCAACAACAGGTTCTTGTTGTCGAACCCAAACTTTGTTTTCGGTATTCTTTTCTCCAGCTCTACAAATCTTTACATTATGCCCCTGAATCTTGCACTTAGAACAGAACGCCGGCAATGTCTCATACACTATTTCTTTCTTTCGGCTAGACCCCATACCAGGAGTCCCAATCCAAAAATGAGATAGAGGCCCCTTGGCAGCATCCATCTCCACACAGATACAAGCACCATCGGTGTGAGTTACACAACGAGTGGGGTTATCTCGCCTAATAAATCTGCCTATCGGAGCTGTAAGAATTTTTAAAAAAGACTCATGGTAATAGTTAGGAGGCAAACCTGGTAAGACGATCCATACCGGCACGATAGATGGTTCTTCTTCTTCCTTAAAGTCTGGTGTCCAGTGGAATGGACGGTATGGGGATCCCATCGATATCGCATACTTCACGTGACAGCACCTTCATGCAGTCTTCTTCCGAAGTCATTTGTATAAACACATTTAGAGGCCGCCTCACAGTGGACACAACCGAAATGCCATCAAGATTCCACCGATTTTGAATAAAGGCCCCGAATAGCATCCAGGGGAGGACGATTCCTAAGGAATTTTAGAACTATCGAGAACCTAAATGGTTTTGCCAAGCGTTGCATTTCATCCTTAGAGAACTGAAAAAATACTTCTCCATCCTTTGTTTTCCGTACACGATGCGCCACAGACAACTCGGGAAGAGGCTGGGGCACCACCGAGACGAGGTCCACGAACAAACGTCGATTTAAGTTTTCAGTGGTTGCCATGCAGCCTTACGTAAACCTGGAACCCATCGTAGCAAGAAGGCTCAAGAAAGCTTTCTGTTCTTGGAGCGTCAGGTTTTCTTTACATTCGGCTGTACTTTTTCTTGGTCCCTAGCATTGTCTAATTTATTATCACTGAACATATAAAATATAAAATAATATATATTATCAATTAATAATAAATCATAAATCATGTGATAATTTATGTCATTATATGTAAATAGTTAATACATCATACATTCAAATATACTCTACTATTTACACTTAATTAAAGTAATTAGGAGATTTTTTTAAATACCTAAGTTGCAAGCAAGCATGAATAATCTATGTACAATAAAATTATTTGATATTCATTAACCATATATAAAATGTATGATATTATTAATAACTATGCATACTAAAGAGTAAAGTCTAAGTTAGTAAATAATAGCTATCAACATCATAAATATAATTATAGTTAAATATTTTTTTAATGAGTTAGTTACATAATCCACATCAATAATTCACTTAATCTTAATTTTAGTAATATAAATAATTTTTTTACAAAAAAATATGAAACAAAATAACAAAATAATTGGTCCAGACTGAACGAACTGGACCGATAGCTACTGGTCCAATCCAGTCCCTGTGGGTGTTCCGTCCGGTCCGATCTGAGAAAATGATGGACCAAAAATTTCGATCCATCACACCTCGGATCGGATCAATTTCTCATCTCATTTCATTCTTTAAACATCTCATTAGATTACGTTTGGATGATGTAGTGATCTCAGATGATCTGTCAATAATTGTGAAAAAGTAGTAAATAGTTTATGAATAGGAGTGAAGTAGTCTAAAAAGAGAATATGATCTTTTAAGTGATTTGACACAAAAGCTGGTCTAGACGAGTATTTGAGAGAAAAAAAAAAACATTATAAACATGTATGAATGTAATCTTCTGGTCACTATTTTTCTCTTTAGTGGAAAAGTAGGAGAATAACTTAGAGAAGAAATGCGGCGCCAAACGAAGCAGCGAGTAGCCCGCACGCATAGGTTGAAGTTCTCGGAAACTTTCGGCGCGTGGCTCTCACACGCCACCGGGGAGCCCTCTGCCAATGCCACTCATGGCGTTTCTGGGGCCTGTGAGTTCGAGACTTCCAAGATCGACCGTCGGCTTTCCTCCCAGAGTGGCACGTGCAACCTCTTTGTGCACTGCTTTTTTCATTTTTTACAGTGTTTTCCCAATGTAATCTATTTTGTGTTTTGTCTTTACTTTTTAGAAAAATAAAAATTCAAAAAATAGTGCCTTCGGACCTTAGTCCGAATGGAGTGGTCCCCCCCTCTGCGTTGTCGGAGTTTTGGTCGGGTTTGGTGAACCCTACCTTGCTTAGTCGAGGTAGGGGGTTTTGTAACCTCTGTCGTGGACATGTGTGCTATCTCTTAGACCTAGGTCTTTAGAGATTTGTCGCCTGGACTAGACCATGTCAGTCATGAGAGAAGCTATTAACGTTTGTAATTGACTCGTTTTCAAGTCAACTTTGTAATGTCTCTATTAATGAAGGTTTATGATCTGTTTATAAAAATATAAATTAAAATAAAATAAAAAAACTTGGAGAAGAAAATGGGATGTCGAGAAATACATCTCATATTAGGCCAATGTATGAAATATGTAGGTTATTAGATCAGGAAATCTAGGCCTCTTTCAAACACAAAGTTCAAAACAACTTCATGCAAATTTTATTAATAATGGTGATGAATTAAAAAAAAATATTAATATGATCTTTTATGGATTGCCATTACAAGTAAATAGTCATCTTGACATGGCATTCTCAGGCCTAGGGCTGAAGTGCAAAGCCCAATAACCTATCTGTAGTCAGGAAGGCAGACGAGAGTTGTGATCTGCAGATGTGAAGGGCTTGTGTTGGAGACAATGGTTGATGGTTGTTGTTGAACCAGTCTCCAAGTGGGAGATTATTGGGTTGTGGAGCCTGGTTTGTGAACTAAGGAAATGCCAAGCTGAAAGTTCACTCGAATTCCACTCGATGGTTGGCTCAAGCAAAACTCAGATAGAGAGTTTGCTCGAGGCACGTGCGACAATCTGCTCAAGCGAATAACCTAGAATCTATTTTTTAGAGTTTCCGCCACTAGCCTATATATATATATATATAATATATATATATATATATATATGAAATATGTATGTTCTGAAATTAATCTTGAGGCACTGGAGTACGATGTGAAATAGAGAGAAAAGGTTAGAGACATAGCCCTTGTGTGTTAGAGAGCGATAGCGAGAGAAAGACATTGTATTGCTCCATAGTGTTCGCACTTTTCTTTGAATAAAACTCTCTGCAGCTCTCTAGACGTAGGCACGTTTCTGAACCACGTTATATTCTATGTTGTGTGATTGATTATTTATTTTTCTCATTGTCTATTGCTTGTCTGTAGCATCGTTGGTAATAGCCTGGGGTGTTTTTCACAAGAACAACAAGGAGATTTCAACGGCATCCATCATATTAGTTCACTGGATTCTTAATCTTGGCATTGGGAATTTGATGATCGCAACATTGTGTGATATCACCTGGAATTGAAAGTTCAAAGCAACATTGTGGTTTTTCATTTTGAACAACGAAAGGAATAAATTTAAGGAGTATTTGTTATTGGTTTGAACTTTAGTATTTACGCAGACAATGCTCAAATAAATTACCTGGAAGTATATTGGAAATTGGTCTTCTAGCTAGCGCTTATCAAACCTTGGGGCCTTTGATTTTGAAGAATGAAAGGAAGAGCTAAGGAGTATTTGTTATTGTGTGAATTTTTTGTTTTGTTTTGTTTTTTGAATCGATTATTGTGTGAATTTTAATTATGCTCAAAGAAATTACTCTTTAATGAAGACAGGGACATGCACTTATAATCTGACAAGATACACTAATAATCTGACAAGAAAAAATCACTGTTCATATAGGCAGAAATCGACAACTGAAGTAATAGCCACCGTTTACAAATAAACAATAACATATATTGATATAGCTAGCGCATCAAAACCTTACTTGGGTCATGTGAGAAGCCTATGACCCATATGTCTATAAGTTTTTCCAGTCCTCTCTGTTTCAGAACATCAAAAACACAAATGAAAGGATCGCATTAAGTCCGAGTTCGGGTACCCAAAACTCAACAAAAAATAAGCAAATAACTCTTAAATTCTACCTATCTAATTTCACAAGCTCCTATATATATCATATCTAAAATTTCTATTTACATTTTCCTTCATTTTTTTTTCCCAAAAGGAGGACGGAACTTCCGAATATTATATAAAAAGCCTCACTTATGGCGGAGGAAGACCATCAAACACAACTCAAAAAACTAGCATTTCCTGCCTACAATATTCCAAGAAACTATATAATGTACCCAAAACTATACAAGAACTATCGTCTGCTTCTAAAGTATGTTGTGCACATTATATCCAATCGCACTAAACCTCTAGTCAACCTTGGAAGCTGTGACCAATCCAAGCAAGTTTTGGTCTCACCCAATGCACCCCGTCTAGCCAGCGAATCTACCACTTGGTTTCCTTCTCTGTATTGATGAGCTATGGAATAATCAAAATCCTGTAATAAAAGCTGTAATTGATCCCAGTATTCCCATAGGTACCATACCGTACATCTGTGGGTGAAGAACCAATTTACTACCACTGAAGAGTCACACTCTATGTCTATAGCCGTATAACCAAATTGCTTACAAAGTTTTACTCCTTCTAACACTCCCCTTAGCTCAGCTTCAATGCTTGTCTAAGACAAAATATTTTGAGAAGCCAAACACTATGTGACCCCTTTCATCCTGTAATATTCCTCCGCCTCATGCGTTACCTGGGTTACCGAAGCTGCTTCCGTCCGAGTTTAGCTTCAATCGGCCAGGCTTCGGCTTCTTCCATCTAATCACTTGCACTTTTGTTTTCTTAACCTTCAATATACGAATCTCTATTTTCCTTAGTATTCCCCATACCTCCATTGAGATTTCGTTTCTCCCCTCCATTCTAGCTGAGCACCTCCTGCTCCATAGTCTCCAGATAACAATACAAGGAATTAAACCCAATAAAAATCACAGCTTACGGGAAGCCCTGTTAAACCAGAGTTGAGTTCTCTCCTTCCAGGTCTGTTGGGCGAAGTAGGGAACACCCACCTCTGTCGATACCTTCCTCCACACACTTGCTGCAAATTCCCCTTTGCCAAATACATGTTCTAAGTCTTCGCTTTGTCTTTCCTTGCAACAATTGCAGCCTGAGACAAGAGGGATTCCTTTTTCCGGATTTTTTCATCTACACTTAGGCAATTAAACACTGCCCTCCACATTCATATGGTTATCTTTTTTGGAAGAAGCTTGTGCCATACCCATTTAGCCCATTCATAGATCAGCCTATTCACTCTCACCACCTCCCATGCCGACTTACTGGAAAAACTCCCACTCTTCTCAGGTAACCAAACCAGGATATCCTTATTATTATTATTTAGAATACCTTTAAGCTCTATTACTTCACTAGCTGCCTGTCTGCCCATCAAACTCTGTATCCTTTCATCTTCCCATCTGTCATTAGCAACAAGATCTTTCAATTTAATGTTAGGCTCTTCCACCTCTACAACTGATTCAAACAGAGGGCCAGACTTTAGGAAATTATCATACCAAAGCGAGATATTGCCTTCTTGCACCTTCCATATTGAGTTAGACAGTATTTCCGTAAGTCCCTCCACTACTTTTTTCCAGAACATCGACCCCGATCTGTTGTTAAGCTTTTTATGATATGCCCGTTTTTTACATACTTGGCTCGAAAGAAGTTTGCCCACAGGGAATCTTGAGTTAGAATATGCCAACCGAATTTCATAAATAGAGAACTCTGCACTTCCGAAAACTCTCGCACCCCTATGCCTCCTTCCTCCACTGGAACACAAAGTTTCCTCCAAGCTCTCCATTTTCTTTTTGTTTTACCTCCCTGCTCACCCCAGAAAAAATTAGCTAACATGCTATGGATTTTTCATACCACCATTTTAGGCACATGCAGTGCCGAAAGCAAGTAGAGAGGCATACGAGAGAGGACATGTCTCACTAGGATTAGGCGTCCCTCTTGAGATAGGAGCCTACCCTTCCACCCTGCTAGTTTCTTGTCAATGTTCAAAATTAATGCATCAAATTTTTTGACCTTCAGTTTGCCCTCCACGATCGGTACTCCTAAGTAACAAAATGGAAATTGGCCCTCCTTGAACCCAGTTTCTGCCAATATCTCTCCCCTTTGTCTACGGTTCAGCTACTTAGAAAAATAAATTGCTGACTTTTCGTGGTTTACCCTTTGTCCAGTCCACATTTCATATGTTTTTAAAACCTCCATTAGAGCCTGAGTAGAGCCCTTACTGGCATTAGATTTTCCTATTTACTTTCCTAAAACTCAACAAAAAAACACGTTTCAAATATTTAGAATAGTAGATTTTCCACCCATTCAACAAAAACCATAATTATGTTTGTTTGTGTATGTATATGTATATATTAGGTGCTATTTTTTTATAATTCTAAAAAATATATATTATAGATGTAATTGATCCATTTTATTTCCATTCAATGTATAACAAGCAATTTTCAAGATTAAAAAATTGGCCACATTAAAATTTTTTATTTGAACAAAATAAAAAATTATCATCATATTTCTTGTTCATGTGTTTTTTATGAAGAAACAAATTGATTGAAGAGATTGGATTTTTTGGATGTTAAGATGGTTTCATCTCATCTCATTCCATCTCAACATCCAAACAACACTCGAACAAATACTTTTCAAATTCAAATTTTTTTTTTTATGTTTTTTTTCAAAAATGAGGATGGCTCCTCCCTTTATTGATTGAAATCTCAGAGTATGGGACCCCTACAAAAGCAGAGTACCCACGCTAAGACCAAGTTACAAGACCAATGCTAAGACCAAACCAAAACAGAGGATGCATTACGGCTCCAACGAAATTCCAAACATTACAACAAAAAAAAGGACCCACACTATCTAATACGTAAATATGGCAGATTGGGCTTGTCCATGCGAATAAGTCCTTAAGAGTTTCGTTGGAAACTACGAGTTGGTGTGCCAAAATTGATCATGTCCCTGAGCACCATATTTTGCCAAGTAGTCTGCAGGGGCGTTCCCTTCCCGAAATACATGCTGGATTAAGTGTTCTCCTTGTGAGATGTAGGTTCAGAATGCATGAGACTGCCTGCGAGTGAAGGCTCTTGAGTCCCCATGGTCGGCATGGGTGTGGCGTGAGTTCTTACCAAAAACGATGTCGATTATGGTTTGGAAATTATGGAACAATAGCATTAGCGTGGACGACAGGCTTAGTGGGATTACAGTGGTCTCTAAGTGCGATTGCTGCACGGGAGGAGGATATGAGGATATTAACCATGTCTTATATGCTGTAGATCTTGCTCAACAGATATGGAGAAAATGTGCACAAGCCTTCGACGTCCCGTTTCGGGAGTACGTCATATGGAAAGAAAATATGAAGCTGTGGTTTAGGTGTGCATCCAGGTCTTTCCCAAATGGGGGTAATTTTGGGAGCTCTTCCATCTATTATAACATGGAAACTTTGGTCGAGGAGATGTAAGTTACGCATGGAAGGTCATGCGGAAATGCAAGAAGAAGTACGGCATGCGGTCCAGTTCTGGCTAACAAGAATAATGAAAGAGTCCTCAAAATTTCAGAATCTTGCAATTGGGGATCAGGAGACGTTGCGAGCACTGAATATTTTAGTGGTCCCTGTTAAACCAAAACAAATCCAAGTGATTAAATGGATGAAGCCGCAGCAATGAAAACTCAAGCTAAACGCGGATGGATGCAGTTTGAATAACCCAGGGGCTTCGGGTGCAGGAGGACTCCTCCGAGATGAGCAAGGTAATGTTGTCTTTGCATTCTCTGTAAATCTGGGAATTGGTAGCAGCACTGCAGCAGAAACGAAAGCCATTTTACATGGGCTGAAGCTGTGTAAAGAACGAAGTATCTAGGGAGTGGTAGTGTAATCAGATTCTTTGATGGTGGTTTGATGGGTTAACAGTGATAAGTGTGGAGTGTGGTATCTTGAGGAATTCTGGGAGGAAATTTTGAGACTTAAAATATGGTGCTCAGGGACATGATCAAAGTTTCCATGTGTAACCTACATCTCCTCGACCAAAGTTTCCATGTTATAATAGATGGAAGAGCTCCCAAAATTACCCCCATTTGGGAAGACCTGGATGCACACCTAAACCACAGCTTCATATTTTCTTTCCATATGACGTACTCCCGAAATGGGACATCGAAGGCTTGTGCACATTTTCTCGATATCTGTTGAGCAAAATCTCCAGCATATAAGACATGGTTAATATCCTCATATCCTCCTCCCGTGCAGCAATCACACTTAGAGACCACTGTAATCCCACTAAGCCTGTCGTCCACGCTAATGCTATTGTTCCATAATTTCCAGACCATAATCGACATCGTTTTTTGTAAGAACTCACGCCACACCCATGCCGACCATGGGGACTCAAGAGCCTTCACTCGCAGGCAGTCTCATGCGTTCCGAACCGTGAATTGCCCATCTATGGCAGAGGTCCATATTAACAAGTCATTCCCCTCTCGAGGGTTTCCAAGTTCTTCAATGATGGCCTCTGTTTTTTCCATTCCCACCAACCTCTCCAGGAGGTGAACGTCCCACTCATTATTCAGTTTGCAATCACATACCTTTAGCCTGGGAAATTCCGAGATCACTAAAGAATCTGCTAAAGGACCTTCTCCAGCCCATGAATCAAGCCAAATGACACTGTACCTTCACGCACTTTCCATTTTGCTTGCTCCAACACCTTCAGTATTTGCCTCATTACCATTCTCCAAAACCTAGTTCCTTTTGTTCTGTTCACAAGAGATATATGTTTTTCCTTCACATATTCTCCTGAAAAATTGTGCCCAAAGGGAATTATCTTTTAAGGATTTTCCATGCAAACTTCATGTGTAGTGATTTTTCAAGCTCCTCAAGGTCCCGGAGGCCTACTCCACCTTCATTTGTTGGTTTACAAATTTTGGTCCAAGCACACCATTTCTTTTTGGGAGAGCCATCAGATTCCCCCAAAAAAAATGTGCTAAGTATTCTGTTTATAGAGCCTAAAACCGACTTCGGAACCTGTAGAACCGATAGGAGGTAAATTGGCAAACTAGAGAAAACATGTTTCAAGAGAATAAGTTTGCCTCTAGCCGATAGTAGTCTAGTCTTCTAGCCACTTACCTTGTCCCGTATCTTGTTACTGAGTTCCTCCAAATGTCTAAAAGTAAGTCTTCCATCAACAATGTTGACCCCCAAATACTTCATAGGTAGCCAACCCTCTCCAAATCCTGTGATTTGCTGGATACTCCTTCAACTAGTTGGCCTGATATGCTTCGAAAAAATTATTGCTGATTTTTCTCTACTCACGAGTTGACCCGACCATTTCTCATATAATTCCAAAACTTTAACTAGAGCTTTTATGGATCTTTTTGCTCCATTAGTAAAAATTACAATGTCATCTGCATATAATTAGTGAGAGATTAAAGGCGTACCTCTCGCTTGAGAATATCCTCCAATTGTTCCACTCTCAATTTTTTTTTTAGCATTCTTGTGAAGACTTCCTCCATTAGAATAAATAAATATGACGATAGGGGATCCCCTGTCGAAATCCCTTTTCCCTCTTGAAAAAACCTTTAAAAGTACCATTAAGAAGAATGGAGTACCATGGCGTTGTAATGCAATTTTTTATCAACTCACATACCTTCTCGTCGAATCCAAAGGAGGACAAGACATGAATAAAAAAATTCCAATTTACTCGGTCATATGCTTTGGACAAATCCACTTTCAATAAAACATTACTACCATTCGTCTTTTTGTGTATGGATTGAACCATTTCTTGCGCGAGGCTAATATTTTCAAAAGTGCTTCTGTTAGGCATAAAAGCGCCTTGTTCCTGAGATATCATCCTCGGCAGTAAGTGTGCTAACCGACCAATGATAATCTTGTATCATGTTTTGTATATTACGGAACATAGGCTAATTGGTCGAAACTTTTCAAATCCTATGGGCTGTTGTACCTTGGGGATAAGGGCCACAAACGAAGCCGTGTAGACCCTTGGAAAGTGTTTGCCTTCAAAAAATTCTGCAATGGTGTCCTCTATGTCACCCTGTACAATATTCTAGCAAGGTTTGAAAAATCCCGAACCAAATCCATCTGGACCCGGGCTACTCTCCACTGGAATGCAAAGGATTGCTTGCCGAATTTCTTCCATGGACGGTCTCGCGTAAACGCTTTTATTCTCTTCTTCCGTAAAAACTTGATGAATGAAGTGTCTCAAATCCGGTAAGTCACCTTTGTTTTTATGGCTTAAGAATTCTTGAAAATATTGGACTGCACCCTCGTGAATGCAGGAGTGTCGAAAGAAGTTTCGTCTGATTTGGTCATTTTGGTGACTTGATTATGCTGCTTTCTCTTCAATACCGCATGGAAGAATCTCGTGTTGTTGTCCCTTTCACGTAGCCATTTTATGCCAGCCTTTTGAGCAATCAACCTCTCCTATCTTTTCTACCACGAGGCTAGTTCTATCTTTGAAATCAGAAGTTCGTGCTCTACCTCTGCCTCATGGCCTTCCTGTAGATTAGCTTCAAGTACTTCAATCCTTTGCTCTAGCTCTTTTGCAAGTAGTTCGACCCTTCCAAAAACTTCCTTATTCCATGTTTTGAAGACCTGCTTCATTCTCTTCATTTTAAACGCTAAATTATTCAATCAACGACCCCGTCCTTCCTCTGTCCAACTTTTCTTAACATAAGGAAAAAAATCCTTATGTTCCACCCACATTTGTTGAAACCAAAAAGGAGAAGGTCCATAGTGTTGCGAGTTTTGGTCACACGACACTACCATCAGAGCATGGTCTGACGTATTCCGCCCCAAATACCTCAACCATGTTTGAGGAAGCTGAAGAAATTCATGGGCCTAACTCATCTCATAAAACCGGTTCTACAAGAGAGGATTGCTCATTGCTTATAAACATGCCCAAGACCTTGTCCACAACCAATGTGGGATTATTCCTCAACACCCTCCCTCACGTGCAGGCCAGTATTTTTTCTTGTAATTGTCACGGGGTAAGTAGTGTGGGCCTCCATTTGTCCTGTGGCAGGCTCTGATACCATGAAGAAATTCATGGGCCTAACTCATCTCATAAAACCGGTTCTACAAGTGAGGATTGTTCATTGCTTATAAACATGCCTAAGACCTTGTCCACAGCCAATGTGGGATTATTCCTCAACACCCTCCCTCACGTGCAGGCCAGTATTTTTTCTGGTCCTTGTCACGGGGTAAGTAGTGTGAGCTTCCATTTGTCCTGTGGCAGGCTCTGATACCATGAAGAAATTCATGGGCCTAACTCATCTCATAAAACCGGTTCTATAAGAGAGGATTGCTCATTGCTTATAAACATGCCCAAGACCTTGTCCACAGCCAATGTGGGATTATTCCTCAACAGAAGCAACTCTAAGAACTTGGTATTGACAAAGCCTCTGTCGAGGCATGCCCAACTCCTAGCTAAACCTTCTTGCCCATTGCACCAGGATAGGTTATTTCCTCGAAATGTAATTTCCAATAGTCCACAACCAATTATCCAAGCATTATATTCCTCCATCGCTATCCTCGAACGAGGGAGACCCCCCCTCTGTTCTTCATTACTTTTGATAATATTAAAGTCCCCTAGAATCATCCATGGAATTTCCTTCTGTCCATCCTTTTCCAGATCCCTCCAAAGTTGTCTCCGTAGCCCATAATAGCATTTGGCTTAAACAAAAGTTATGTGAAAAACCATAGGCCCCTCTGTCATTTTGATCGTGATAAACTGGTCACTCATGCTCACAATGTTAACGTCTACATTCTTTTCCCACAGTCATCAACAACAGTCTCTGTTAATGCAACAACCTTGGGCTTAAATTTCTTTTGCATCATCTTCAGCCTTCCCCTTGAAGAGCCCAAACCTCTGATGTTCCAAAAAAATATGGGGCCTATCATAGATTTAATTTTAGAGGCCAGGTGATGACCCGTTTGGTGCTCCTTGAGGTTCCCATTCCACTCTTGCCATTTTTATTCTTGGAACCACTCTGTTCTTCCTCAGATTGGTAGTCTTTTTCTCTTCCTATTACCACATTCACCCTATCCTCTTCTTGCTCAGACCAGGATTTATGTTCCTCTGTTTTTTGGGGATGGGTTTCTTGCCCCCATTCATCCATAGGGACGTCTTCGATTAGAACTACATTCTCCAACCAGGTTTCATTTCCTTTCCCACGGTCCCCTATTTGCAAGGCACAATCCCCCTACTTCATACTATCCGGAACAAACTCTTGCTTTTCCATCTCCCCATCAGAAATGTTTTCCTTGTTTACTAGGGAGTTCAAGCTGCAGAACTCTTGAATAACAATCTCATTTTCCCCTTCTTCTCTCATCGGACTTTTCCTTGTCTCTTTTTGCACTTTCTTTTCCGTCAACATTTCCTCTCCTTGCTCCTCCACTTTGTCAGTCTCCTCAACATCCTAGTCCTCTGTTATTTTCCCTCCACCAGCTGCATTTGGACATCTTATCACTTCACGGTAAGCCATTTTATTTTTTTCCTTTTTTTTTTTTTTTTTTTTTTCGGATATCACTACTATTTTTTCCTCTTCTAAATGTTGTTTTGTTGTGCCCCTCAAACTTACAACTTGAGCAAAACGCCGGCAGTGTCTCGAAAATGACGTCTTGTTTGAATCCAGAACCAACTCCAAAATGAGTCCAAATGCTGTATAGAGGCATCCATCTCTAAACAAACGCGAGCTCCGTCCGTTCTCGTCGCACAACGAGTGGAGTTATCAGACCGAATGAACTTCCCGAGCGGCGCCATCAGTATTCTGAGGATGTGCAGTCATCATAGAAATTTGGAGGGAGACCTAGGAGCATCACCCAGACCGAAACAATAGGAGATTCCTCATCTTCCGTAAAGCCCGGCATCCAATGGATTACTCTGTATGAAACACCATTTATCTCACAAGCTTCTCGAGAGAACGCCTTGTTGAAATCTTCTTCCGATGTTAGACGGATGAAAACGTTACAGTTTTTGCTCATGGAGGAACTACCCCATTCCCCATTAATCCCCATCTCACCCGAATAAACATCCTTATGGCATCTAAAGAAGGTCTCTGCCTAAGGAACTTCAAAACCAGAGAGTATCTGAAAGGTGCTGCCGATAATGCCATTTCTTCCTTGGAGAATGTGAAACACACCTGGCCTTTTATCATCTTTGGAGGCCTCATTGGAAGATTTACTTCCGGAATGGGTTGCGGAACGGTCATGACCAGGTCCGCGAAAGACCTAGCCTTCGTTACTAGCATGGGACCACCAGGCGGCAAGGCAGCCGCCATGACGGCACGAGAAACCTAGTACAAGGAATCCTAAAAAATTCTTTCTTTTGTCGGTATTCTGTCTTTTTCTCTCTCCCCTCTCTCTCTCTCGAAAAGCTTCAAATTTTCATTTAATTATTACCTAATCATTAAAACTTTTACAAACTTCCAAACAAAATATAAAAAAAAAAATCCAACTTTTATAAATCTCAAAGCAAAAACAATATTAAAAAATTATATTATAACAATATTTTAAGTTTATAATATTTTTATTCAACGTTTTTTTGCTCATTTCCCAAAACTCCATAAAACATCATAACTCAAATCATTTCACTATTATTAACAGATTTTTAGGGTGTACAGAATTCGGTCCGAATAGGAAAAACTGACCAGACTGAAAATTTTGGTCCGGATCGGACTGGACCAAATACTATACCGGTTAGTCTCGATCCCAAAAATTGTGGACCGAAGAAATTATGTCTGGTCTTGGGGTCTATAAATTTTGGACCTGACCAGACCGAACTGAACCGCTCTATATATTTTCTAAAAATATTTGTAATAATTTGATATATTGTTTTTGTATAATAATTATATAAGTTAATGATGTAATTTTTATCTAATTTATTATCATTGACCATATAAAATATAAAATAATATATGCTATCAACTAATAATAAATCATAAATCATATGATAATTTATGTCATTATATGTAAATAGTTAATACATCATACATTCATACATACTCTATTATTTACACTTAATTAAACTAATTAGGTAGTTTCTTGTAAATACCTAATTTGCAAGAAAGCATGAATAATCTATATATACAATGAAATTATTTGATATCCATTAACCATATTAAAATGTATGACATTATTAATAATTATGCATACCAAAGAGTAAATCTAAGTTAGTAAGTAGTAATTATCAACATTATAAATATAATTATAGTTAAAAAAAATTAATGAGTTAGTTACAGAATCCACATTAATAATTTACTTAATTTTAATTTTAGTAATTTAAATAATTTATTTTATTAATTTATTTGCAAAAAAGAGATGAAACAAAATAACAAAATAATTGGGCCAAACCAAATAGACCGATAGCCACCGGTCCGGTCCCTATGGGTGTTCAGTCTGGTCCGGTCCTGGAAAATGATGGATCGAAAATTTCAGTCCATCACACCTGGACTGGACCGATTTCTCATCTCATTTCATTTCATTTTCCAAGCATCTCCTTAGATTACGTTTGGATGATGTGGTGATGTCAGATGATCTATGAATAGTAGTGAAAAAATAGTGAATAATTTGTGAATATGAGTGAAGTAGTCTACTAAGGTCTTTTAAGTGATTTGACACAATAAACATGTATGAAATTGTAACACAATAAAATTTTGTGATGTATAAAACTAGGGTTTATATGACTGTAAATGATAGCTCCTTCGAGGGTAGGACCTCCAAAATTGAGAGAGAGGAAAAAGAAGAATCTGAAATAACAACTTTGATAAGGATTCAGCGTTAACCGATGCACACAGAACTCTGCCTTCTAATAGGGTCTGACAGCAATGAATAAAAAACCAGATTCCTTCTAGAACATTTACTTATAACAGAGATTAAAAGGAAATAAGGACTGGGCCGCAGGCCCATGGACTCTTACAAATACTGGACTCAATATTTATTACTCAGACTGCTTAAAAGACAGCCCATACAACTTAACCTCAAACATAATAAACTCCACGAGCCCATCGTTAACCCTAACACTACATTCATCTTAATTTGGCATTAAGATACTAAAAACATCAATAATGCATGCATGTAAGCAAATTTGTTTTTACACACACACACACACACACACACACATATATATATATATATATATATATATATACACACACTCAGTTTTACTTTTTCTTATCTAAAATTGAAAAAGAATAAAAAAAAACACAGACTCATGATCATAAGCAAGTGCATAATATCAAAATTAGATGTTTTGTTTTTTCCTATTAAATTAACTTCTACTTTAACACTGCCATGTGACGAATTTAAATCAACAGAGTAAATGAAGGTTCTTAATGGATTCCAACGTGAGGTTCAGTTGCTTATGAAGAAAAAATTATAAAGATTAGGTTCACTTTGGAATGTCTCCATGGATGCTGGAGGCTATTCGTGCAAGCAGCATGGCTGAACATATTAGGTTTTTTCGGATGTTTTATAAAAGCTCTACTTCATGGTGCCATCTTTTGGCACAAGCAGAATTCGATTTTGCGTTGGAATACAGGGCAGGCCGCACCAACCAGGTCGCAGACGCATTGGGCAGGCCGAAGGAGTACTAAGACCAGCTATAAATGCATCTTCTCAGCTTTTTGCAAGGATTTTAATGGACCTGGCCCGGGGCCAACGTTTGGGAAACCCACCCAACCATGGCAATTACGGATGGCCCGGGACTATTAAAGTTTATAAATTGAGCTTATTTATTACACGTATTTTTCTTTATCTTTTTATATATTCAGCATTTTCTCATTATTATTTGGCGAGTGTACACTCGCCAAATAATGATTAAGCTGTTTATTCAGCATTTTATTACATGTCTCAACATGATTAAGCTGTTTCGTAAGTTTACAATGATGAATCTAAATAATATGAAAATAATAAGAAATGACACTGTAAAAATTAAAGTTCCTTGGCACACCAAAAAATTAAAAAAAAAAAAACTGAAAAGTAAAAGAAAACAAAGTCATCCTCCGTCACATAGAGATACGTAAAAAAACGTCATCTCCTTGATTCGCTTGGTCTCTCTGATCTGAGTCATATTGAATAATAATGTGAAGGGCACATGTACTACACATGCTTGATTCTTCATATTCCATGAGAATTAGCACTAGTCTCAGGAGATATTGGGAGATAGTACTCATACAACTAGAACAAAAGAAAGGAAAATCTATGGACCAACTCCATTATCAGTGTTGTTGATGTCGTGTTTCGCAGCCCGAGCAACACCACAAGATCCAAGCTTCTCATTGCCTGCAACTAAGAGGAGAAGAGACTCCGGTGACTTCCGAGGTCACTCCGATGCTAGAGTCAGTGACAGTTTATGAAGAAAGTGCAAAGAATACCGAATGAATAAAGAGCGTGAGTGTTTTTGTTGGAGAGCTCGTCCCCCGTAGAAGGGATGGCTCTTATTTATACCTGATCCGAATTCTGTTACTGAGGGGGATCTTGGTGTGTCAGGTGTTAGACCTGCTGCCACTTTCTTGTCGGCCACAGTGTCAGTTTGTGGTCTAGGCGATCGAGGAAGATCGTGCGCCGTACTAGGCCTGTCCTGCAACCGCTCTTCTACCAGTATAGGGTGTCTGATTGTGGGTGAGCCGTTATTCGTACGTGGGAAGTGCCGCTGTGTGCTGGGCCCCTGACACAAGTATTGAGTGCGGCGTGCTTTAGGTCTATTGAGCGCGTGACCGGGTACGTGTTACCATACGTGCGTGGTCGATTTCCCCGCCTGGTGCTTTGTGATAGGGCTCGGCAGGTTGCCGATCCCGGGACACTCTACTTGGCTTCTTCGAGCTCGCATCACAAGGCCTTCCGAGTCGGAGATGCGGGTCCCCTGTCCCTTGGCCAGGGACCAGGGCCCCCGGCTTGTCCTTCTTGGGCTTAGGCCTTTCCTCATATCGGTTCTGCGGCCCGTCTTTCATGGGCCTAGGCCCAGGTCTTTCTGGAAGGGCCCTCTCTCACAAGTGGGGTGTAAATTTGAACTGAGAAACCGAAAAATCGGTCTGAACTGCACCGGACCGGTTGGCCCGATTTTGAACCATTTCGGTCCTGGACCGAATTTTGTTTTATGCAAATTGGCCAGACCCGGTTCCATGGTTTCCAGGACCGGACCGGCCCAATTGGGGAAAAAAAATATAAAAATTAATATTTTATATATATATAAGTTTTATACAAATTAATATTATACAAAATATTATATATATATATAAGTTTTGTATATAATATATAATTATATATGAAATTTTTATATATAATATATATAATTATATATCATATATGAAATAATTTTATATTATAATTTATAAATTATAACATAAAATGTGAATCTTAAATATGAACATTTGTAATTTGTTTAATCATAAGTTATTAATATAATTATATATAAGATAATGTTATTATAATTTATAAAATAAAAGTCTAATCATAAAAATGAAAATTTAATTGATCATATGCTTTAAACGTAAAATATATATATTAAATTATTAATAATATTTTATATATAGCTATACTAATATATAACTAAGACTAATATATTATATATATCTAAATAATCACATATAAAATAATGATATAGTAATACTAATACTAAATTAATATATTAATACTATCACTATAATACTATCAATAATATAGTTATAATAAATTAAACCCACTATAACAATTAACAAATACTAATATAACAATTAACAAACTCACTATAACTATAGTTATACTTATGGTCTAATATAGACTATAATTATACTAATCAGTAATCACTAGAACTAAATTACTATAACCAAATCACTATAGTCTATAACTATTAACTATGTATTAAATGTATTACAAATATTTATAAATTATAATTATCAATTTCCCAAAGCATCAAATTTTTTTTAATGATCATTTAAGAAAAAAAAAACAAATTGAATGTTGAAACCAAAGGAAACGGCGCCGTTTCCTCTCACAATTCCAGTTATAAACCCTAAAACAATTTCAAACGACGCACATACCGTGAGCTCACGGCATCACTGTCGTCGTCGAACCTCCCCTCAAGGACTTACGGCCTCTCCTCACTCTCGTCTCTCGTCTCTGCCTCTCTAGTCTCTGCCTCTACTCTGCCCTCTCGTCTCTATCTCTCTACCTCACTCTTCGTCTCTCTACCTCCCCTCACCGGCCGTCGCACATACCGTGAGCTCACGGAATCACTGTTATCGTCGAACCTCCCCTCACGGATTTACGGCCTCACCTCATGTCTCTCTGTCTTCGATTCCTCACGGTAGTTTTTCTCCATTATTTTTTTCATTTCACTTATTTAAGTTATTTGAAATTAATTCAAGTTATATGAATCATTAGGGTTTTGTGATTGTGTTTGTGTTATTAGGATTTTGTGATTGTGATTGTGAAATTACCTGAAAGTGCCATTTATTGTTGATGGGAAGCTTCTGTAATTCCCCCCCCTTCTCCATATGCGTGAACTTGAGTCTGCAAGTTGCCAATGGCTAGAAGTCTGTGTTTGTGTATATGGATTAACTTTTTTGAATTTATGTGTTTTTGTGTGTGTCTTTGTGTGTCTGTGTATGTTTGTTTATATGTATATGTCTGTGTGTGTGTTAGTGTATTGGAACATTTGAAACTTCCGAAGATAATTGAACATTTGAATTTATATGTGTGTGTCAGTGTATGTGTGTGTGTGTGAGATAGTTTGTCGATAGTGTGTCTATATGGATTGCATTGTAAAACATTTGCTGGGATTATTAAAGTCGTCTGAGCTGTATTTGTACGTCTCGTCTCCAGCTTTCATTTAAGCAAAGGGAAAGAAGCAATCTACAGGAGTAGTGGGGGCAATCTACTTCTAAGCAAGTAAGTCTAAAAGAAAAAGGTTTTTTTTACCTTTCTTTGTTTTGAGTTTATTTATTTATTTATTTCCTCGCATATATATCATACTAAAACAGTTAGGCCACTTTTTCTGCTTTCGGACAGCCCAAAATAAAGATAATTAACAACATATAATGCCCTTATTCTCTCTAGTACCTTTCGATACTCACTGTGTAGTTTTCAAATGGTAGTATTCATCTTTTCAGGTGCTAAGGTCAAACTCAACCATTTGAGAACTCGATGATAGAGGTATTCTGAACAAGTTCAAAATCAAACGGTACATATGAATCTCACAACTTCAATAATTATTTTTGGCATTACCTATTCAATAGTTCTTAGATCTTTCATTTGTTTTGCAAAAATGATTAAGACACATGTCTACATGGATCCCTCTCACATGAACAGTGCCTGTGAATTGATCATGTGCAGGGTTCGTGTTAAAATAACCTTCGTCCTTGTTGTTATCATTTCTTTTAGAATTAAATGTAAAATCAGTATTTGAGTTTTCACATTTTTATAATTCGACAATACCCCATATGAAAAGGATAAGAGTAGGTGGTGTATGAGATCCCACATTGCTTGGGAAGGAGAAGTTATTGCTCTTTATAAAGTTCCAATGAGACTGCAATTGTATCATTGACGTATCACAATCTATCAATGATACAAAAGGATAAGGGTGTATCATTGAAAGCTAAGATCTCGAATTATAAAAATGTATAATTTTCAAATGGTTGAGTATTTATTTTTTAAGGTGCCAAAGCTCATGAACCATTTGAGAACTTGGAGATAGAAGTATTATGAAAAAGTCCAAAATCAAACGATAAATGAATTTTAGTACAATTTCAATAATTATTTTTGGCATTACCGATTCATTAGTTATTAGATCCTTAATTTCTTTTACGAAAATGATTAAGAAGCTTGTACTTTCGTGGGTCTACACGGATACCTCTAACATAAACAATGCCCACGAATTGTTCATGCGAGGGATCCGTGTGAAAGTATATGTGCCCCTATTCATGTTAATATGTTATAATTTTTTAAGAGTTAAATATAAAATCAGACATCAATATTTGAATTTTCACGTTTTAACTTTTCAAGATTTCAGTTTTTAACTTTTGCAAATTTGATACTCAACTAGGTACTTCTATTAATCTCATATTAGAATACTAATATGAGGCCACGTGTCAGCCTTTGATTGCCAGACATATGATATCAACATCCATTCAAGCTAATCAAAGGCTGACATGTGGCATACAAGTCTCACGTGTCAGTCCTACCTTAAACTTTCTTGGGAGAGATTGATGGAGATACTTATTGCAAGATTATTGAAATTCAAGTATCAATTTTGTAATCTCGAGTTGTAAAAACACGAAAACTTAGGTACTAATATTGCATTTAATTATTTCTTTATTAATTCACTGTATTAATCTAATTGAGTTATTAAATCTAAATCATTTTTTTAAGAATAGTGACTACAAAGAAATTAGCACAGTCTAATAACACCAATACCAAATATAGTAAGACTACAAGATCAGTAGAATTCTCAATCTTTTTTTAACAGAGTAAAATTCCTTGTCAATTGCACTACTTTTCCACCCAATTTAGGTGCTTTTCCTCTAGAAAATGAATGACCTAATATTTCCATTCAGTTCAGCTGCTTTTCCGTAATGGAACCTTATAATCAGCCACATTAAAATACCACGCGACAATTGTCTAAGCAAATTAAATGGAAAATAAATAAACGTATGTATGATTTTTAGCTCGAGCACATTGATTATTATATTATTAAAACCAAGAGTAGTTGTATTAATCTCATTATAAAAAGAATCTGCTTTACAGTATAACATAATTCTCTGATCTATTTTAGTGGAAACCTTATATTAATAGATCAGTAATAATACACCTACAACACATTATACAACACATTGTACAACAATGTGTTAAATGAGGGGTATTATTGTAAAATCATCTTATAAAAAATAAGATGATTTTACAATAATACCCCTCATTTAACACATTGTTGTACAATGTGTTGTATAATGTGTTGTAGGTAAATCATTTTCCTTAATAGATACAAAGTTTTTTTTTTTTTTTTATTTTATCAGAAAGTTGTTTGAACTGGTGAGAACGTGCTACCTGGAACAAATATTTGTGCTATTTCTCTGGAATATGAGTCCCACTCTCTCCAATCGTATTAATAGAAAGCTCGCTGGCTTGACTCCAATTGCTCTTGAGTGTTGTATATTCAAATTGCATTGCCATTTACGCAACGTAAATAACAAGGCTTATGAACCCTTGCTGCTTGCCATCGGTCCATATAACCATGGCAAGGATGGCCTTGGACTTATGGAAGAGCATAAATTGCGGTATCTACAGCAAATGCTTCAAAGGAGAAATGAAAGGAGTGTAGACACATACATCAATGCCTTGAGAGAACTAGAAGGGAGAGCCCGTAAATGCTATGCAGAATGCATTAGCCAGACCTCATATGATTTTGTAGAAATGATGCTACTTGATGGGTGTTTCATCATTGAGCTATTATGCAAGAGGTGGATTCAGCAATTTGGAGATGAATGTGATCCAATCTTCCAACTGGATTGCATGCGTGATGGCATAGTGCGTGATCTACTGTTATTTGAAAATCAACTTCCATTCTTTGTTCTTATAAATTGTTTGAGATGAGTGGATCAGGAGGAGACATCATCCAACAGCTCGTTTGTCTGTCCTTTTATTTTCTCTCTTGGGGAATTCCATTTCAACAAACTATCAATGGTCCATGTAATGATGCAATGGTCCAAGCAATGGTACATAAGTACGAAGAGAGAGAGTTCACACATCTACTTGATCTAATGCATTCAGGTATTAGCTTTTCAGTACTTAATATGGATATAAATCATGCCATGGTACGTCAAGAGGCTGGAGTGAAGTTCAAGAAGCTTTCAGAGACATTTAAGCATCTATATGATTTGATACGTAAAGCTGCCAATCTTGTAGATTTCACAAAGCTTTCCAATGGGGCAGGGATTGGAGATTGGACGTTAACACATAGTGCCACTCAGCTTCATGAGGCTGGAGTTAAATTCCACAAGGCAGAGGAAGGTAACATATTTGGCATAAAGTTCAACAATGGGGTATTGGAGGTTTCGCCTTTGATAATAGATGATAGTACAGAGACTATCTTACGAAATCTAATTGCATACGAGCAATATAGTCAAGACAAGGATTCCCATTATGCCACCAACTATATGTGCTTCCTGGATGATCTCATTAACTCTCCAAAGGATATTGAATTTCTTCGTCAAAGAGGAATTATCAAAAACCTTTTAGGTGATGATGAAGTTACTTCCACCATGGTTAACAAGCTTGGTCACAATGTCTGTCTTCCATGCAGGTCTCCCATTTATGCTAAAACTACCAATGATTTGGAGAAGCATTGTAGTAGACGTCAGAATGTATGGATGGCAAAACTACGGCACAATTATTTCAATGGTCCTTGGAGTCTTCTTTCATTTCTTGCGGCCGTCTCATTGCTTTTGCTTGCAATTGCACAAACCACATTTACCATTATTAATTAGATTTTCATGTATTGTCTTAATCAATCTTGTTGTTCTCTTAGTTAATGTAATGAATTAAATGAATGACGTGGCTCCTCACTAGATCTTTTGTTGAGCTATCCACCATCAATTATTGAATAATAATATAAAAATGCATTTGCTTGAGACTCCTTATTTTGAAATGTGGAAGAATTCATCCGAAAAAGCTTATTTTTTTTCTAAGCACGTAAACTTCATTAGAAAAGAGAAATAGTCTGATAAAAAGCTTATTTACTGTAATCTAATATGATATGTCTTGCATAGATCGAGATATATAAAATGTTTTAGATTCATTCTATACCATATATATATACACCAAAAAAACATAAAAAATAAAAATAAAACAATGAGGATCAAACCTTTCTTTGTGAACTTTCTTTTCCCAACATTAATATCATTAGATTACCATTGTTGATGTATTTTTCGGTCTCAATAGTATGGTCGAATGGTCATCTTCTATGATGTGGTGGTGCTTGGTGTTGATGTGCGTGGAATACTTATATGACTTTCTTAATGATGAATGACTGAAAGTAAAGGAAACAAGCATTTAAGTGCTTGGGCATTGTGGCCTATATCCACGGGTCTTTGGTGCCAAATCCATTATAAATAGGGTTGAATATATAGAAGCTCTTCATCCTCTCTATAATCACTCTCATAGAGTTCTCTAGGAAAAATGGTCTTGGAGTTCTCTGGTATGATAACTCTCTAGCTCGCAGCTTTTAACCTGCATGAGTTCGAATAGGCCGTAGTTTTATGGGCTTGTTTTTCCCCCATCAAGAGAGGGATTTCAAATGAATTTAGTATTCATGATGTAAATAAAAGTCAATCTGAATATAAAAGTCATTTTACTTATAGATAATGTAGTAAGTGTGTGAAAAATTTTAAGATAGACTTTTTTACTCACATCAATAATGCAATCGAAAATAAGGAAAAATACCTCGTCATTATGATTCATAAGCTCAACTGTTGAACAACTGAATGCTTCTTCTACAACTTCACCCAACATAATAGCAGACAGTCGTCCTGTACCATCGTCATGTTCGACATTTGCTCGAGAACTATAAATTACACCTAAAAATACATGTAATAGTGCAAGTAAAGATCGTTCCCACGGAGAATATTTAGCCTAGTTTTATGCTACGTGAACAATGATTGGGGAGGAGGCTTGAGTATAACGAAAACAATTTTAAGAAGAACAACTAAGGAACAATTCAAATTAAATTATAGGAATCAATCAAAAGAACAAACCTTGGTCTAAGTCAACATCCACTATCGAAATTTTACAACTGATCATCGATGCAAGTATATATTAATTCATACTTTGAATATTCACCGTTAGAATTATTTTCCTATCTCCTTAGTCGCAGTTAATAATAAAACAAGCGATATAATTAACCTTAACTACCAAACAATCCAAGACAAGCGCTAAAGGTTTAATCTAGTAGCAGCCTTAAGAATTAGAGAGATCGATGAAGCTAAACAACACAAGCACATGCGGTTGCTTTTAATTTCGTTGAGCGTTCTTCCTAAGATCTAATAATTTTTTACGCAGCAAATAATCAAATCTTATTTGTTTCACAAATTAGAGGGATCAAACAATTTCGGATTTGAAGTCTAATCTAGCAGTAGATTGTAACGAATAATAAACTAGTAGGCCCCCTAGTAATTAAACGAGACAATCATGAAAATAGGATAGGCATAGAAAAACATCCGATACTCAAAGCATAAATTGAACACTAAAAACAAATTAGATCTCACAGTTTTATTGATTCCGAGGCTTCCGTTTCCTTCGACCAATTATGAAAGTTTAGCCACACAAGGCCATCATGAAAATTGGAAGGAGAAGTTAGAGAAGAGGGGAGAGAGATGCCCTAGTATGATGATTTTCACCTCATTTACACTTCCATGCCCCTTATTAGAATCTTACAAAATCTTCTAAAATATTCTAAACATTATCCTCAAATAACCATATCCAAATCTGACTTAATTAAAGAAAATATTAAAAATAAAACAGAGTCCTAATATAACTAGGAAAGTGGTGTTTTTGCCAGCTGTAGCTTTTGTGCAACAGATCTCCAAAACGTCTACAATAAAATCGCATATTTGAATTGCATGATAAGGAACGTTCTGGAACGTCAGCAGTGCAGGTGCGTCAATTTCAAGCCCCATTTCGACCTTGATGCAGCCAGTATCTCTCAAAACTCAAAACATGAAAGTTGTAGATCTATTTCTTGGTTCCATAGCATTTTGAATCATCTCAATCGCAACTCGGATAAGTGAGTTATGCCCAGATTACGAAGCGAAGTCGAAACTGTCCAGAATCGCCAAATTAGCTTCATTTTGTATTTAACGACTCCATTTGCATCCTAAATCAAAAACAAAAAGATTAATGAGTACATTTAGGCACCAAATAAGTATAAAAGACTAGACATTAAGGGAGAGAAATATGACATTTTACATTCTCATCAAATATCCCCACACTTAACTTTTGCTCATCCTCGGGCAAAACTCAAATTCACTTTCCCAAGAACGCCAAGGTTGCTACGTCATCAATAAAGAACAACCATGCTCTTCAAAACTCATAACATATCATGAACATTCTTAAACAATTTACAATTACTTAGTAAGCATTTTCACTCGAAAATGGAGTAAACTAAATACGTAGGCCCTCACGGAAAAAAACACTCGACTCTCATGTGTTTGAAGGGTATGTGTTTAGCTCAAATTCATTCCAATGGAAATGATCTACCATAGGCTTGCATATCTTCTCATTCTCCACCACTGAGATCACATGCCTAACATGAATCATAAGGACTTTTCAAGGGTTGTAACGGGGTTTAGGATCAAGGTGGGAAATATTTGGGAGTGTAGCTCAAAAGCCATCAAAACTAGTGGAGCAAAAATGAATCAACTCAAGCTCGAATATATAAGACATGTAAAACGAATCACTCCATTCAGCAGCTTCTTCAATTTTGCTTTAAGACATTTAAACCATGTAAAACTCCTGCATTGAAAAAGAGATCGTTCAAAAGGACAGGGAACGATCCTTCACAACAGCTTCCACCCTATATATATCACGTATAAACAGAACCCTTTATTCGAATTTTAGGAGGAGTTATGAACGTGGATAGTTTGTAATATCAAAAGTAATTCCCTCCATCACTTCCGTTCTTCTTTTCTTTTCTTTTCTTTTTCACCAAAATTACATCAACAATGGAACTCACGAATTGAGAATGAGAACATGTTCCATTTCACCAATCATAGCCATACCACAAATCCAGACACCCCCACACTTATTGCTTGCACACCCATACATATCATAAGGATGAACAATGCTCCATTAGCTTTACGGCTTAGGTAAAGAAATTGTTTTTCAAGTTTAAAGCTTGTAACGTGGGTTCACAATAAACAAAAAAAAAATAAAAAAAATAAAGCTCAAAAGGGTTCAACAAAGGAAAAAATTAATTACAATGTAGACTATTTGGCTTATGTAGCTTATAACAAAAAGGGCCTTAATCATGTTCATGCATTCATGTGTTAATATGACCTCAAAGAGAACCAAGGAAAGTTCTAGAGAAATAAATCCATGGAAGAATATCTAACATGAAAGAAAATAGTGAGACTGATATGGATGTGTCAGTCTAAAGGCTCAAAATCTCATCGGCTTTTGTTTACCAAATTTAGTTACTACCATTCTCAAGGAAAATAACTAGACTAATTAATTCTAAGTTGGAAAATTACTTATTCAATCATGTTATGAATTTTTCAAGCTTAATTGAATCTTGCTCATGACATACATAACCAAAAATCGTTGAAAACCACAAAAACAAAAAGCAAAACCTTTTAAAAAAAAATAAAATTAAAACACAACCTAAATCCTCTCCCCCACATTTAAAACTTACATTGTCCCCAATGTAAGGTGAAATGCAAAGAAAAGTAAAAAATAACCAAAATATAAATGCGATAATAAGAAAACAAACTCCCCTTGGGTTGACTCCCTAGCAGCGCCTTTGTTTATTATCGTTGGCTCGACTCAAGGCTTTCTTCTTCAAACAGTATAAATCGGATCCTCAAGGTCCAGTTTTGCCACATTCTCTACTTGAAAACCTTCATAGAAAGTCTTAAGTCTATGGCCATTCACCTTGGACACTTTGGAAGTTGCTAAACTTTGAATTTCAACTGCACCATGAGGAAAAACATTAGTAACAACAAAAGGTCCAATCCAACGAGAACGCAACTTACCTAGAAACAAACGAAGCTGTGAATGGTATAGAAGGAATTTTTGACCAACTTTAAACTCCTTCCTAGAGATCATCTTGTCTTGAAAAGCCTTCGTCTTTTTTCCTTGTAAATCCTTGCACTCTCATAGGCGTCATTGCGAATTTCCTCTAACTCTTGTAGTTGCAACTTCCTGTGTTCTCCACTTTCATCCATCCATCTTCATGTTAAAACTCTTGATAGCCCAATAAGCCTTGTATTCTAATTCAACTGGAAGGTGACATACCAATGGGCATCTTGTATGTAGTCCTATACGCCCACAAGGCATCATCCAAGCACAAACTCCAATATTTTCTACTTGGATTGACCGTCTTTTCAATGATGGACTTGATCTCTCGATTTGACACTTCTGCTTGTCCACTAGTTTGCGGATGATAGGCATTTGACACCTTGTGGGTCACATGGTACTTGCTCAGCAAAGTCTCCACAGTTCGATTGCAAAAGTGAGTGTCTCGATCACTTATTAGAGCTCTTGGAATTCCAAACCTAGAGAATATGTTAAACTTGATAAAATCTGTAACAACTTTAGAATCATCAGTCCTGGTAGCTTTAGCTTCCACCCATTTCAAAACATAATCAACAGCAAGTAAAATATAAACATAACCGAACAATACAAGGAATGGTCCCATGAAATCGATGCCCCAAACATAAAAAATTTCGCAAAATAGTATGGGGGTTTGTGGCATCTCATTCTTTTGGGATATATTGCCTGTCTTTTGACAATGATCGCATGACTTACAAAAACAATATGAATCTCGGAATAAAGATGGCCAATAGAAACCACATTCTAGCACTTTTTGCCTTCCTCTTAGCCCTGTGACCTCCACAAGCATAAGAATGACAAAAGGTAAGAATAGAAATAATTTCATTTTCATGAACGCACCTTCTTATCACTTGATCTGCACAATGCTTCCATAAGTATGGGTCATCCCACACATAGTATTTGGCATCACTCTTGATCTTATCTCTTTGAGCCTTAGACAAACCAGGAGGTAACATATTAGTAACCAAATAATTTACAATATTCGCATACTAAGGTAATGTCACACTCGTGGAGAACAATTGCTCGTTAGGGAACGTTTCCCGTAGACGAAGTTCATCCTCCACATGAACTAATGACTCAAATGATTTGCGACACGATCTTTTGTCCCTCTTTTGTCTTTGATCCCCAAATCAAATTCACTTAAGAGAAGTTTCCATCTTATTAATCTTGGTTTTGCCTCTTTCTTCATCATCAAATAACGAAGAGCTGCATGATCAGAGTAAACAATGATTTTAGTACCAAGCAAATAAGATCGAAACTTTTCTTAAGCAAAAACAACAGCTAAAAGTTTTTTTTTTCAGTAGTAGAGTAATTACTCTGGGCATCATTCAAAGTCCTTGAAGCATAATAAATGGCATGAAATGCTTTTCCAATCCTTTGACCCAAAACAACGCCTACTGCATAATCACTTGCGCTGTACATTATCTCGAAAGGAATGTTCCAGTTAGGGGGCTAGATAACTGGGGTAGAAGTCAACAGTTCATTCAGCTTATCAAACGCCTTTTTACACCCCTCATTGAGCTCAAAAGCCACATCCTTTTGTAGCAACTTGCATAGGGGTAATGCTATATTGGAGAAGTCCTTGATGAATCTTTGGTAAAAACCTGCATGTCCAAGAAAAGAACAAACTTCCCGCACACTAGTGGGATAAGGTAAAGATTGAATAATATCAACTTTGGCTTTATCTACCTCAATTCCTCTAGATGAAACAACATGACCCAAAACTATACCTTGTTCAACCAAAAACTGACATTTTTTTGAATTTAATACAAGGTTAGTTTTTATGCATCTTTGAAGAACAAGTGTAAGGTTATGCAAACAATTATCAAAGGAGCCTCCATAAATTGTGAAATCATCCATAAAGACTTCTATGATATGCTCAATATAATATGAAAATATGCTAACCATACACCTTTGGAAAGTGGTTGGGGTGTTGCAAAGGCCAAAGGGCATGCGACGATATGCAAAAGTTCTGAATGGGCATGTAAAAGTCATCTTTTCTTGATCCTCCGGAGCAATTACAATCTGAAAATAACCTGAATAACCATCAAGGAAAGAGTAAGATTGACCAACTAGCCTTTCAAGCATTTGATCAATAAAAGGTAAAGGGAAGTGGTCCTTGCGGGTTACAACATTTAATTTTCTATAATCTATACAAACCCGCCACCCATTCTGAACACGAGTAGGAACTAACTCATCATTCTGATTTTTCACAACAGTTATTCCAGTCTTTTTAGGAACCACTTGAACCGGGCTAACTCAATTGCTATCCGAAATAGGATAAATCACTCCAACTTCAAGAAGTTTGAGGATCTTCTTCTTCACTACATCCATCATGGGCGGGTTCAATCTTATTTGTGGTTGATGGGAAGGTTTTGCTCCCTCTTCGAGTAAGATACGATGCATGCATGTAGACGGGCTAATTCCTTTAATATCCGTAATTTTCCAACTAATAGCTGTCTTATGCTCCTTAAGGACCTATACAAGCTTTTCTTCTTGCGGTGCACTAAGTTTACTGGAGATGATCACTGATAACGTTTCTCCATCTCCAAGGAACACGTACTTGAGGAAACTGGGGAGAGGCTTCAAATCTAGAATAGGGGCCTGTAAAACAGAGGGTAAAGGTCTCTCGTTAGAAATTGGTAACGCAATATAAGATACATTACCTGACTGCTGTAACTTTGGAAAATCATTCAATGCTGCAATAGTTTCCTGCAAATCAGTACTCAAGGCTAACTCCTCATTCTCTTTCTCAAGATTCTTACTAATGGCAACTTCCAATCCATCTTTTCCATCAAGTTCAAAATTTTCCTGTGCTAAAGAATCAATCACATCAATAGACTAAACATGATTATCATCTCCAGGATATTTCATGGCATCATAAATATTAAACTTAATAATTTCACCATCAAATTTTATGGTAAGTGTGTCACTATGAACATCTATCTTGGTCTTGGATGACTTTAAGAATGGTCTTCCTAACAAAATAGGAGCAGTTTGATCCCCATTTTCCATATCAAGCACATAGAAATCAGCAGGGAAAATCAATTCATTAATTTGCACAAGAACATCCACAACTACACCCTTAGGATAGGCATTAGATCTATCAGCCAATTGAATCACAATACCAGTTTTATTCAAAGAAGCATATATAGAATATAGCATGACATTGATAGAAACTCCTAAATCTATCATGGCCTTCTCAAATCTAGTGTTATCTATCATACAAGGGATAGTAAACATACCTGAATCTTTGCACTTTGCATGGAGTTTTCTTTGAATAACTACAAAAACATTCTCCCTTACCCTCACCTTCTCACATCCTTTAAGTTTCTGTCTCCTCTTAGTTGTACACAGTTCTTTCAGGAATTTAGCATAATGAGGTACTTGTTTAATAGCATCTAAAAGTGGAATATTTAGCTCGCATCTACGAAAAGTCTCATATAAATCTTTATTTTGCTCATCTTTTCTAGATTCTGCTAAACCTTGAGGAAAATGAGGTACTGGTTTATAATCAGAAAGAGGTGGAAACTTATGCTTAGGTACATCATCGTCATTGGGGGACGTTCCCATCTGCAACAACGTTTTTCTCCTTTTCTTGCTTCGACGATGCAAGTGCTGCCTTTGCTGGAATCTCAACCTCTTTACCACTTCTCAAAACGATTGCATTTGCATTTTCTCTTGGATTTACTACCCTTTGAGAGGGTAATTCCCCGAACTTTGCGCCTCTAGCTGACTAATTGTAGTTGCCATCTGGCCGATCTGATTGTCCAAACTTTGAATATTGGCCCTCGTCTCCTGTTGAAATTGCAAAGTGTTAGTGGCAAGAGACTTAACAATATCTTCTAAAGACATACCAGAATTAGAAGTTTGGCCCGGTTATTGTCTAGGAGGGTATGGTTGTTTATATTGCTGGAAACTTGGGCGGTTTTGAGTCATGGGCTGATTTACTTGTGGATTCCCATAGCTAAGATTGGGGTGATCCCTCCATCCTGAGTTATACGTGCTCGAATAGGGATCATACTTCCTTTACGGTTGTCCAGGAAAACCACCCGCTGCATTCACTTTCTCAATGGGCTCCTCTTGAAGAGTTGAGCACATATCGGTTGGATGCCCTACTATCGAACAAATCCCACAAGCCTTCGCCGTTTGCATATTACCTACATCCATTTGATGAACAAGAGAAGTTAGACTCGCAATTTGTTGTCCAAGGGAGGAAATATTTACCTCATTAATATGCTTAGATGGAAGGTCAAGCCTAGTGCCAAATTGTTGAGAATTGGCCGCCATATTTGCAACCAAGTTTCTCGCGGCCTCAGGAGTTTTATCCACCAAAGCTCCTCCACTAGCAGCATCAATCATGCTCCTATCAGTGTGTAGAAGGCCCTCATAGAAATACTGGATAAGTAGCTATTCACTAATTTGATGATGGGGGCAGCTTGCACATAATTTCTTAAAACGTTCACAGTATTCATGTAGGGACTCTTCATTGTGCTGCCTTATACCACAAACTTCCTTTCGAATGTTGGCCGCCCTTGAAGCTAGGAAATATTTCTCAAAAAACAACTTCTTCATCTCGTTCCATGTCGTAATACTCCAAGAGGGTAGCTAATAGAGCCAATCCTTAGTCGAATCCTTCAAAGAAAACGAAAAAGGCTCTTAATTTAATTTGCTCTTCAGTCACCCCCATGAGTTTCATACTCGTGCATACCACATGAAGCTCCTTTAAATGCTTGTGAGGATCTTCATCTGCAAGGCCATGAAAAGTGGGCAAGAGATGTATTAGTCCAGATTTTAATTCAAAAGTAGTAGTAGCATCTAAAGTAGGGAATGCTATGCATAAAGGTTGTTGATTCAAATCAGGGGCGGCAAGCTCTTTCAAAGTTCGATTTTTAGCCATGACTTATTCTTCTTCTAAATCAGAATTGCTAGCAAATAGGGAATCAAGAGTCAGATCGTTCTTTTAAGAATTTCTCCGAGCATCCTTACTTAACCTGCACAAAGTTCTCTCTATTTCTGGATCGCACTGAAAATCACCTTGATTAGAAGATCGAGTTACAATCGTAAACAGTCAAGGAAACTCTAATAAACCATGAAAAAAAAATTAGGAAAAGTCTAGAGTAATGAAAATAAATAAAAATAACTATCGAAAACTAACGTTTTTTTTTCAAAAATTTCAAGAACGAAATAAGGATCACAAGAAGCACAAAAATCAACTAGAATCATGTCCTGGCAACGGCGCCAAAATTTAGTGTGATGTCGCAGGCAACCAAAAATAAAACCTATACTCCTAAAAATACATGTAGTAGTGCAAGTAAGGATAATTCCCACGGAGAGTATTTAGCCTAGTTTTATGCTACGTGAACAAGGATTTGGGGGTGGGGGGGGGGGGGGGGAGGTTTGAGTATAACGAAAACAATTTTAAGAAGAACAACTAAGGAACAATTCAAATTAAATTATCAGAATCAATCAAAAGAACAAACCTTGGTCTAAGTCAACATCCACCATCGGAATTTTACAATTGATCATCGATGCAAGTATATATTAATTCATACTTTGAATATTCCCCGTTAGAATTATTTTCCTATCTCTCCTTAGTCGCAGTTAATTAGAAAACAAGCGATCTAATTAGCCTTAACTACCAAACAACACAAGACAAGCGCTAAAGGTTTAATCTAGTTGCAGCCTTAAGAATTAGAGAGATCGATGAAACTAAACAACACAAGCACATGCGGTTGCATTTAATTTCGTCAAGCGTTCTTCCTAAGATCTAATAATTTTTGACGCATCAAATCATCAAATCTTAGTTGCTTCACAAATTAGAGGGATCAAACAATTACGGATTTGATGTCTAATCTAGCAGTAGATTGCAACGAATAATAAACTAGTAGGCCTCCTAGTAATTAAATGAGACAATCATGAAAATATGATAGGCATAGAAAAAAATCCGATACTCAAAGCATAAATGAACACTAAAATCAAATTAGATCTCACAGTTTTATTGATTCTGAGGCTTTCGTTTCCTTTGACCAATTATGAAAGTTTAGCCACACAAGGCCATCATGAAAACTGGAAGGAGAAGTTAGAGAAGACGGGAGAGAGATGCCCTAGTATGATGATTTTCCCCCTCTTTTACACCTCCATGCCCCTTATTAGAATCCTACAAAATCTCCTAAAATATTCTAAACATTATCATAAAATTACCATATCCAAATCTGACTTAATTAAGGAAAATATTAAAAATAAAATAGAGTCCTAATATAACTAGGAAAGTGGTAGTTTTCCAACTGTAACTTTCGTGCACCAGATCTCCAAAACGTCTGCAATTAAATCACATATTTGAATTGCACGATAAGGAATGTTATGGAACGTCAACAGTGTAGGTGCGTCAACTTCAATCCCATTTTCGACCTTGATTCAACCAATATCTCTCAAAACGCAAAACATTAAAGTTGTATATCTATTTCTTGGTGTTCCATATTATTTTGAATCATCTCAATCGGAGCTCGGATGAGAGAGTTATGCTCAGATTACAAAGCGATGTCGAAACTGTTCATAATCTCCCAATTAGCTTCATTATGCATTTAACAACTCCTTTTGCATCTTAAATCAAAATAAAAGAATAATTAGTACATTTAGGCACCAAATAAGTATAAAAGACTAGACATTAAGGGAGAGAAATATGACATTTTACATTTTCATCACCTTACAGTTTGAACCGACACGTACCGTTCGAACAAAAGATATGCTTTGAGATACTCAATGTTCAACAGATAAATTCTATCGTTCGAACATACATTTTATTTTTGGAAATTCTGTCCATTCAAATGGGGTTTTGCATATTAATGTTGTTCAAAGAAATATTTTTTTGTTCGAACGGCTGTATGAACTGTATTCCTTGGTTGTTGTTCGAATGAGTCAGTTTTTGTTCGAATGGGTCTATTTTGTTTGAATGAATTTATAAATTGTAGTTTACCGTTCGAATTGGTTATTTACTGTTCAAACGATATTAATCATGCAGAACAGAATTTAATTAAAAATACCATATTAATATTATACAAATTGTAAATCAAACATCACAATTGTTCAAATATTTTGAAACATCATAATAGAAAGACAATTAAAGAAAAACTAAATTTTAAGATTGTGGTGGTGGGTTTTGGGACATCATTGACTGCCACTGTTCAAATATTTTATGTACCCCCGTCTCCAGTTTCTTTTGCATGTTCTCTTATAATCTCGCCTCAAAATCTACTGTTTAATCTAATCGGGTCAGCAACTCTTTTTTCTTGGACCTCAATCGTTCTATCTCAAGTGTTGTTTCTTCTAATTCCTTAATCTTGTCGTCATTTGATTTGGCTCGAGAAGAGGATGATGATGTTGAGGATGGCTTCACGCAGTGCGTTCAAATGGGGCATTTCAGGTTCGAATAAGTGAAATTCGTTCGAATGAGACTTTATTCTGTTCGAACTAATATTAGTATTATTATACTTATAAGTATATATATAATTTTAATAATCCATTATATATAATATTTTAATAATCTATAATATAATATATATATATACTATAGCAACTATTTTATATTATAATTGATAATATTATAGATTATTAATATATAATATAGTAATCTATAATATATATATATATACACACTATAGCAACTAATTAAAAGTATAGATTATAAGAAAATAAAGAGGTTTGTTTTAAAATCTATTGCAATTAATAGAAACAAGTACCAAGTCCTCTCTCTGTTTCTCGAACCAAGGAGAGGTGTCTTCTTGCCACTGTGTAGGGTGGTGTTGTTAGTTCGTAGTTAAGGTTTTTTCTCCCCTTCCTTTACTCTCAGGAATTATTCATTTCTCTTTCATTTTCGTTGGTCAAGCCTAGAAATAATTTAACCATCGAGATGAATCTAGATAGATGGAAATTTGATCCTCATGGTCTCCGATTACTACCCTCACATGTCTTCTTATCCAACCTCTGTCTCTGTGGATGTGAATTTTAATCTGAGAACCCAACAATTTTTCTCCCACTCCTTGCTCTCTTTCCCTTGTTTATTTTCTCTCTACCACTGTCTTTCCAATAAAAAAAACCCCCTAGCACTGCCTATTCTTTGCAAGCAGTGGTCCTCGTCGTCTCGCCAACAACAACTTTACCTCCTTGTCCTCTGTGACTGGCTAGCTCAGCACGACCTCATATGACCCTCTCACTGCTCAGGTCGCCGCTGTATTACTCAGCTCTCTACAATGTCGTGCTGTCACTCTAGCACCTCTCTCTTCCATCCTCTCTTGT
Source organism: Juglans cinerea (assembly GCA_961763995.1). Classification (NCBI taxonomy): domain Eukaryota; kingdom Viridiplantae; phylum Streptophyta; class Magnoliopsida; order Fagales; family Juglandaceae; genus Juglans; species Juglans cinerea. The sequence goes on from CAUIVZ010000001.1 coordinate 31,874,700, forward strand.
TATTTATTATTCGACGGTTTGGCAAATACTGCAGAACCTTCTCATTTTCCGCCTCTCAAGGGCTGCAACTCAACGGGAGATATTTTGTGCTTATCTTGGAATAGTAAGGTTCAACAGGTATTGACTTCCACTTCATATAATGGGACAACTGTGGTTTGGGACCTAAAGAAGCAAAAGCCAATAATAAGCTTTTCCGACTCAGTTAGAAGGAGGTGCTCTGTTTTGCAGTGGAGTCCTGATTTTGTTTCTCATCTTATTGTTGCATTGGATGAAGATAATTCACCTACGGTGAGGTTGTCTGCTCGACTTCGAAGGGTTGGGCTTCAACCTAAAATATTCACATACTCTTTTGTTATAAAGCTTGTGGTCAGTGCTTGAGTGTTGGAGAAGGTGGGATGATGTAGTCAGTTGATATAGGGAATACTTTTTTGAGAATGTATGCAGCTTTCACCATGATCGAGCTTGCAAGTCTGGTGTTTGATAAAATGACTGTGAGAGATAGGGGTTCTTGGAGCTCCATGATTGCAGGCTATGTTGCTTACAACTTTATGTCAAAGGCTTTAAAGGTGTTCCTGTACATGAAGCAAGCAAATGAAAAGCCGAACTTAGTTACTTTGATAGGCTTTGAGGGATATTTAATAGAAAAGATGAAAAGGCACAATAAGTGGTGTTGAATGCTTATGAGCAACAATGTGATGAAGCATCAAAAATATTTGTAGAGTATCACAAACGTCTTCATTACTATGTTAATCTAGTGAGGGAGGTTCAAAGGTTAAATGCTGGCTCTTCCGATGAAGTATTTAGCAACTTTAGTACAAACAATGATAAAGACATTAGTGTGATCGTTGCTCGTAACGTGTTTGATGAAAGGCCTGAGAAAGTGTTAAACCCTAAGAATGTCACGTTCTCAATCTTATTTGGGTTATTGAAGTTGATCATTACTGGAGCAGCTGCTCTGGTAGTGGATAGACTTGGGAGGAGACCTTTCTTACATGGTAATATATTACTTACATTGGAAGAGGTTAAATCGTGGAGGAGTCAACTTATGTTGCATGTCTATTTTAATTATGCTATTGTGGTTGTTGTAGTGCGTAGTATAATGGAGTGGTGTAAGACTGGAAATGGTGGCTTTATAATATGGGGTAATCGGGCAGAACATTTTGTTGGGGAGGACTCTAGTTCATCTTCAAGATTTTGTGGATTGATTGTCTTATCTGTACATGGTGATTGCGACTTCACGTAAACGATGGAAAGTGAATAATTAGGAGGTGTTGCGATCTTGGTGGTGATAAATAATGACAAAAATATTTATAAGATTATTTGTGTTGATATTGCTGCTAAAACAAGATGTGGATAAAAAATGGTTGGAACAACGGGTTTTACTATATCTGTTTGCACACCGTATAGGCAGGTTATATTTGAATGTTTGGGTCTAGAAAACATGGACCTTGACCTCGGAATTCATGGTGAACCTTATGCTACTATGACCAACACTCAACTTGTGGATGTGGTGATCTCTCATGTTCTTAGTCCAATACTTCCACTGGAAACCCATATTCCCATTACAAGAGGCAATAGAGTGGAGCTCATGGTCAATGGGTTAGGAGCCACCCCTATAAGGGGATTGATGATTGCATCAAGAAATACAGTGCCTAAATTACAGCTTGAACACGGACTGGCTGTTGATAGAGTGTACACAAGGTCCTTTATGACATCTCTTGATATTGCATGTTTTAAAATATCCATCATGAAGGTAGGTGAAATCATTTTGCATAGTCTGGATGCGCCAACTAAGGGTCCATATTGGCCTGTGTGCATTGATTGAAATTACCCACCTACCAAGATTCATGTTCCAATGCCACTGTCTCCTTCAACGAAGAGTGATAAGGCATTAAGTCGACCACTGCAACCGAATCAACAAGGCCATATTCTAGAGGTTTGCTATTCTGGAGATTACAAATTACGCTCCGACTCTGAGATGATATGCTAGCAAGAGGCGAGGTGTTCTTCCAAGATAAAGGAGACTTACTTGCACCTTGTGGGCAAGTGCTCCAATGGGGGAGGATTTGTAACAATCCAAGCGGCTTTGGGCTTGTGGGTTTTATGCTGTCACAAACGACAGCTTGTGTGACTACTAGTTGGGAGTAGGAATTGAGCTTATTTTAGTTGGTGTTATGGGCTTAGGCCCAAGTAAATTAACGATGTAATAGACCTTTTAATTTTCTTATTATGCTTATGTTAGTTGTTCAAGCCATGGCCACGAGGCCAGTAGATGGGAAGCCTTCCATTGGGGAATTCCTACATATAGATGTGGTGAGCGTACTGTTTACTTTTTATCCAGAAGGTAATAGAAACTTTTCCTTTATTTCATCTTCTTCCTTCTTTTTGAAATTCTTAGAGGTTTTTTAGCCCTCGAAGTGGGATATTTCAATTTATTTACTATCAATTCATTGGGCTTGTTACACTTAATTGCCTACACAAGACTTGATCACATGATCATATTATTCCACATACTGTTAATTAATTCAAAATATGAGTACTGAGCTTGCGGTGGAATAATCCAAGTACTGCGCGCATGGGTTTAAGGTCACAGAATATACCCACTTGTCCACACAAGTCACGTGGTGATGAAATGAAATTGCGTAGGTTCCAAAATATACCCACTTCTCTACACAAGCTGTCACTTGTCCATATTATTTCGTGATAAATTAGCTGAAATGTTTAAGGTTCCAACATATTATACATACTTCTCGATCTATACAAGTCATGACAAATTATATATTTATTCTATAGTTAATTAACTAATCATATATATGGTTAATTAGGTGATAGAATATATCTACTTGTCTACATAACAAATTATATGATGGAATCCAATTGAATATATTCCACTTGTCGATCTACTCAATTGAATCCAATTATTAATTGCGTTTCAAATATTGTATTATTCCACTTGTCGACTCAAGTCATTCGGTGCGATCTACTGCTTGGAATCATTAAGCCCGGCCAATGTAAGTCTCCATTACCTTTAATTCCCTTCTATAAAAGGAAACAAAACACACAAAAATGTCTTCTACGTACCTTTCTTCTTTTTTCTCTCTTTTGTGATCTATCTTTTCTTTTGTCTTCTCCCATAACATACTAAAACAATAGTGATAGGTCCCAACAAATATTACTAATGCGAACGTAAATCGTTTTCTCTTCGGGTGAGAAAAGTACCACAAGTTGAATGAATATTTTCTGCTTGTCATTGATAAATTTTTGGGCTGCTTAAATAAGCAAAACCACGTACAAGAATGCCGAAAATGAAGGAAAACAACTGGAAATCAAACACATAAGGAAAACAAATGGAAATCAAACTCATAAAACTGAGCATGCAAAATATGTAAAAAACAGAGCATAATGGAAAGATAACATGCAACAGAAAAACACGTAAAACTCTCAACTGGAAAAGACCCAGTCCGATCCAGCGATCTTCTCGTTCTCTGCTTGCCCATGACTGCAACAGTCTTGACTCACGTCCACTTCAACCCAGATATTTGGGATTCGGTTTTAAGCCCCTCGCCGAACAACGTGGCCTAACAATACTTCCCCCCTCCAGTGGACGCTTGTCCTCAATGTCCACAGATGGAAACTACTCCTGCAATGATTGGGCTGGCTCCCACGTGGCCTCCTTCGATGGTAGACGCTTCCACTAGACTAGACGTTCTTCTTCAAATTTGTTGCCTTTTTTGACCCAGCGCGTGTCCAATATTTGTTGAGGTTCCAAGATAACTGCGCCTTCATCGTTCACTGGCGGCAATTCGGTAGATGTCACCACCTTGTCGCCCACGAATTTTTTTAACAATGAAACGTGGAAAACAAGATAAATTCGAGCTCCTTCCGGCAGCTGAAGCTTATACGCAACCGCTCCAATTTTTTGTAACACTGGGTATGGACCGTAAAATCGACTAGCAAGCTTCTGATGGACACGTTTGAAAACTGAATGCTGCCTATAGGGGTGTAACTTAAGAAACACCAGTTCGCCAACTTCAAAAGTCACATCCCTCCTCTTGTGATCCGCTGTCTGCTTCATTCGGTTGCTGGAAGTCTCTAGATTAGTTTCAAGTTGGCGTAACAACTTTGTTTTGGTCATGAGACTCTAGTCCACGTCATGCACAGAAGAGAAACCACTATGGTAAATGGAAAGTGGAGGAGGCAAACAACCATACAACGCTTGGAATGGGGTCATTCCCGTAGATGCATGGTACATCGTATTGTACCACTGTTCTGCCCATGGAATGTATGTGCTCCATTTGCTTGGCCATTGGTGAACAAAGCAGCAGAGATACTGCTCGACACATTGATTGACCACTTCTGTCTGGCCGTCGGTTTGCAGATGATAGGTGGAGCTGAGTTTCAACTTAGTACCTGACATTTGGAAGAATTCTTGCCAAAATTGGCTAATAAAAACTGGGTCTTGATCACTAATGATCGATCTGGGAAGACCATGTAATTTGACAATTCCTTCAACAAATTTTTTAGTCACGCTTTTAGTAGTAAAAGGATGAGTTAAAGTTAAGAAATGTGCGAATTTGCTTAACCTGTCGACAACTACCAAAATTGTATCCATGCCATGGGATGTCGGCAAGCCTTCCACGAAATCAAGAGTCATATCGTCCCAGACTTGGCAGGGAATGGGCAACGGTTGTAGGAGTCCCGCAGGGGGGAGTGTCTCGGACTTCATTTTCTGGCAGACTTCGCATTGCTTGACGTATTCGTGGATTGCGTGGTACATTTTAGGCCAATAAAATTGTTGAGCCAGTTGCTTGAACGTCCGCAGCACTCTTGAGTGTCCTCCGATTTTTGTGTCGTGAGCTTCATGTATAAGCTTGGTTCTCAGCACCTCATAGGAGGGAATAACTACTCTTCTTTTGAATAAAAAAAGTCCTTGACGCTTTGAGTAGTGCCCCTCGGTTTGTGCCCTGGCCTTCTCCTCTACAGATTGCATATAAGAGTCCCCTTCGTAAGCTCCTTTAATCTCATCCCATATGGTGACAGAGGGAACGTGTAGGTGATGAAGAACTGGGCTGTGCGGCTTGCGTGAAAGGGCATCTGTAGCTGAATTTTCACAGCCTGGACGGTAAGTTATTTCATAGTCGTAGCCCATTAATTTGGCTACCCATTTCTGTTGCTCAGGTTTTGCTACACGTTGCTCCAAAAAATACTTCAGGCTGCGCTGGTCAGTTAGGATGAAAATTTTTCTTCCCAGTAGATAAGGACGCCATAAACGTATAGCCTCCATAATTGCAAGCATTTCCTTTGCATAAGTTGACCAAGATTTTTTTGTAACCCCCAATGCTCGACTCATAAACGCAATGGGCTTTCCTTGCTGTGATAACACTGCGCCAATCCCATTTCCTGAGGCGTTGGTTTCATTGGCGAAGGAATCATTAAAATTAGGCATAGCCAAAATGGGAGTGGTAGTCATTGCTTGCTTAAGAGCCGAAAAGGCTGTTTCGGCATCATCATTCCATCCGAACTTTCCCTTCTTGAGTAAGTGGGTAAGAGGTCGTGCGATGATGCCGTAGCTTTGAACGAACTTCCTGTAATACCCTGTCAATCCTAAAAAACCACGCAATTCAAAAATATTAGTAGGCCGGGGCCATGCGAGCATGGCTGCAATTTTTTTGTCATCAACTTTCACTCCTTGAGGCGTGATGATATGTCCCAGATACTCCAATTCTTGCTGGCCGAAAACACACTTGCTTGCCTTAGCAAAAAATTGATGCTGCCGTAAAATCTCTAAGGTTTGTTCAAAGTGCATCACATGCTTATCCCAAGTTGAACTATATATGAGGATATCATCGAAGAAAACCAAGATGAATTTTCGAAGGTAGGGTTGGAATATAGAGTTCATAATGGCTTGAAATGTAGAGGGGGCATTACAAAGGCTAAAAGGCATTACAATATATTCGTATGGCCATTATGAGTACGAAAAGCAGTCTTAGAAATATCGGAAGAGTATACTCTTACTTGATGATATCCGGCCCATAGATCCAACTTTGTAAAATAAGAGGCGCCATATAATTCATCGAGCATGTTGTCCACCGTTGGGATAGGGAAACGGTCTTTGATGGTGGCGATATTAAGCGCGCGCGCAGTAGTCTGTGCAAAATCGCCAATTTCCCTCTTTTTTCTTCACTAGCAAAATTGGCGAGGAAAATGGACTGGTGCTAGGACGAATGAGCCCAGTGTTTAGCATCTCTTGAACTTGCTTTTCGATTTCTTCCTTTTGAAAATAGGCGTATCGGTAGGGTCGTACATTGATTGGTTCGGTGCCTTCTTTAAGTGTAATGCAGTGATCTACCTTGCGCATAGGTGGTACACACGATGGTTCCTGGAACACGTCCCCGTATTCATGCAATACTCGTAGCAAGTCCCGATGTTTCACGTCGTACGTTCCCCCTTGTGATGCAACTTCTATGATTGGAGGAAAGCTTATGGCAAACAACGCCTGGTCTCTTCGGTAGTCTTTTGTTATTTCCTTCAATGTAATCTCCTAAATAATTTGCTTGCCTATCCCTTGTAATTTTCAGACTTGATTATCCCAAATGAATTCCATGGTTGATTGCTTCCAATTACACACCACAAAACCCAGCATTTCCAGCCATTGAATGCCAAGTACTAGATCAAGACCTGATAACGGCAGCGAGAAGAGGGTGAGATAAAACTCAGTTCCTTGTAAATTCACCAGTACCTTATTAAAACGTCCTTGACACTCCAAACGTTCGCCATTTGCAACCCAAACGGTAAATGTTTCCGTTGGTACCACTGGTAATCGCAGCATGCTTGCCAGATGATCACTAATGAAGTTGTGTGTTGACCCACTGTCGATCAACACCACTACTTCGAGAGAACCCATCGTTGCTGTCATACGCATTGTTCTCGAAGCAGTCCATCTCGTCAATGCATGTAATGTGATTTCAGGTTCAAGTTCAAGTTCTTGCACCACTGCTGCATCTCCCCCGTGGTCATCTTCCAGTGTTTGTTGATCAGTAACGTCCTTACAGATCACGTCGCCCGCATGCCCCTCCAAGAGTAATAGCTGTGGTTTTTTACATCTATGGCCTGCTGTAAAATGTTCATTGCAATTGAAATAGAGACCTTGTGCCCTCTTCCTCTGCATTTCCACCCAAGAAAATCGCTTAATGGGTCTCGCAGGTGTTGTAGGAGCTACACGAGTGGCTTGTGGAAGAGCTAACGGAACTCTCACAGGTAGTAACCGCATGAACCTCTTTTGCCGTGTGAGTTGATCGTCCCTCATCCGTGCCAAGTTAATGGCCTCCTTGAGCGATTGTGGTTTAAACATCCAAATCCCATATGCTATTTCAGCCTTCAAGCCGCCCATGAATGTTCCCACCAATGCTTTCTGAGTCCATCCTTGGACCCTGTTGCCGAGCTTTCCAAACTCACGCTGGTAGTCCCTCAAAGTCCCTATCTGTCTAACTCGGGATAGAGCTTCGTTGAAGTCCTCACACTCTGATGGTCCAAAGCGAGCCCAGAGTTCTTCCTCAAATTTCTCCCATGAAATTACGTGTCGTTCGTCTCGAAATGTTCTGCGAATCCATTGCCACCATTGGTTAGCCTCACCTTCCAAGTGGTATGCTGCCATGGAAACCTTTTGGGCTTCCGCCATGCCATGATATTCGAAGAACTGATGCACACAGTTGAACCATTCGGTTGGGACATATCCTGAAAAGCGTGGAAATTCCAGCTTCGCTGTTTTGGAGGAGGCGGTCTGCTGACCCCCATCGTTGCCTTCTTGGTGGGGGTTGTCGTGATTGGTGTTCTCCTGATTGGCAATCAACACACTCGAAATGCGATTGAGAGCTTCCTCCAACCGCTGTAGTCCTTCTTGAACTGTACCGAGTACAGACTCCAAGCGCTCAATACGCTCCTTGTTAGTTCCCATAAGTAACCTGGCTGTGATGCCAATGATAGGTCCCAACAAATATTACTGATGCGAACGTAAATTGTTTTCTCTTCGGGTGAGAAAAGTATCACAAGTTGAATGAATATTTTCTGCTTGTCATTGATAAATTTTTGGGCTGCTTAAATAAGCAAAGCCACGTACAAGAATGTCGAAAATGAAGGAAAACAACTGGAAATCAAACACATAAAACAGAGCATGCAAAATACGTAAAAAACAGAGCATAATGGAAAGATAAAATGCAACAGAAAAACACGTAAAACTCTCAACTGCAAAAGACCCAGTCCGATCCAACGATCTTCTCGTTCTCTACTTGCCCATGACTGCAACGGTCTTGACTCACGTCCACTTCAACCCAGATATTTGGAATTCAGTTTTAAGCCCCTCGCCGAACTACGTGGCCTAACAAGTAGGGCCATTTGGGATCTCATCATTATCTTTTAGCATTTCTTGTTTCAAATATTAATAGTTGAGAAATTCTATTTGCAGTCCCCACTTGGAGACTGTATGTGCAAGCCCTTTATTAAATGAGAAAAAATATCATTTTAAGAGAGATAATTTTGTAATTTTAAAAAATTTTAAAGATAAAATTGCCTAGGCTTGCATTGCAGTCCCAAATAGAGACTGTATCTAGCATTGCTCTTAATAGTTATAACTATGTCCTCTCTTTTTTTTTCACTATAACATAATCATGCATGTAAATTAATTAAAAATAAATTTAATTTTATAAAAATTGACTTAGAGATTTTTAATACATATGCAAAGAGGAAAGAAAAAAAGATAAATAGTTAAGCAGTAATAAATTAGATATAAATGTATCATTATCCTGTACTTTTTGTCAGACATTGCTTTCACTAAGATACTTTTTGGCAATCATCGATCAGATAGGCAGATGGGGTAGTATTTGACTCACAGCTGCGACATCCAAGTCGCATTTGACCAACAGCTAGCTTCGGCAAGCACAACGCACATGATGATGATCACTAGTCTAGTCTACCAGCCTAAGTCAAAGTTTCCTTCAGCAACTATAGTTATCTGCCTATTGGAAACTCTCATCATCGATCTCGAACCTTTTTTTCAGTAAAGCAAGAGAAGCAATCTGCAGCATGCGATCTACCCATAATTATTAAGCAAGTAAGTCCATTTCTTTTCGCTTATTAAAACACACTAACAGCAAGTCCATTTTAATTAACCTTTCTTCTTTCTGGCCTGCTTTCTTTTGTGAGTTTTCTTCCTCTAACATACTAAAACATTTGGCCATTAATTTTTTTCATGTTCTGCAAAGCCGAAAGAAAGATAAAAGGTTGACATTGCTTAGAATCTCTACTTTTTAATATTCAGTAGTACTTTAATTAGGGTGGAATAATTTTCAAATGGTTCTATTCTTCTTCTGAGGTACTTCTAAAGCTAAACTATTTGAGAACTACTCCATCCTAAAAAGTATTCTGAAGGTTCTAAGATCAATCGGAATATGGATTTTACATTTTGAATAGTTGTTTTGGGTACTGCCGTTTCAACAGGTTACTAGATTCTTAATTTTTTAGTATTGTTATGTTACTAAATTGTTCATGATGATTGAGAGTAGCCAGATACCACTTCCCAACCAATCCGGACATTTAGGAGAACACACCATCAATATTGAGCAGAACAATGAAATACGACTTGTTGATCTTGCCATTTGTTTTTTCTCGTCACCACCATTAAAAGGTTGGGATATCGAAGGAGCGAGCTCTTATTCAGCCGAAAAGCCATTTCGACTCTGTCGGATGCATAAAGCTATAACTCCTCCACTCGCAAAATTACTACATGAGCATCTAAAGGTTGGAGACATATTCAAGAAGGCAGATTTTAAGCATCTACTTGATCTAATACATACAATGATCAAGCTTTCAGTACTTGATATGGAACTAGATTGTGCCATAGAACGTCAAGAGGTTGGAGTCAAATTCAAGAAGGGAGAGAAATTTAAGCATTTGTTTGGCCTGATATGTAGAGTTGCAAGTCCTTTACTTGCAAAATTAGAAAATATAAAGAAGGGTGGTAAGAAAAAGTCTTCACGTCATGCCATAGAGCTTCAACAAAACTCTGGATTCGAATCTAATATGGCAGAGAATTCTCAGCATCCAGATGATGATCTGAATAATTGGATTGAAGACTGGAACTCAATACCGCATGGAATGAAGCTTCATGATGCTGGAGTCAAATTCAAGATGGCAGAGAAATTTAAGAATAAATTTGAGGAGAATGAATGCTGGAAGTCAATACCTGATGGCATTGCATTTCAAGAGGCTGGAATTGAACTCGAGAAGGCAGATAAATTTTGGGAACTAGTTTATCAAGAAAGGCCGAATGAAGACGGCAAGTCAAAACTTTGTGGAGCAAAATTCGAAATGATAGAGAAATTTATGCGCCTACCTTTTCTGAATAAGATTGAATACTGGAACTCAATTCCTGAAGGCAGAGAGCTTAAAGAGGCTAGAGTCGAATTCAAGAAGGCAAAAAAATTTAGGGATACAAAAGATATGATAAAGTCAATACCTAACGCAACAGAGCTTAAAGAGAGTGGAGTCAGATTCAAGAAGGCAAAGCAACGTACCATGTTTGCCATTCAGTTTAGCAATGGGGTATTGGAAATTTCGCCTTTGAGAATAGAAGATGAAACTGAAACTGTTTTGAGAAATGTAATTGCATTTGAGCAATATAGTCCATACAATGATTCGAGTTACGTCACCGACTATATGTGCTTCTTGGATGATCTCATTGACTCTCCAAAGGATGTTGAATTACTCGATCCGTCGGAAAGGAATCATTGAAAATTGGTTGGGTGATGATAAAGTTGCTTCCACCATGGTTAACAAGCTTGGCCACCATGTCACCATTTCAACCAGGAACTCCATTTATGCTAAAACTTCCATTGATATGAACAGGCATTGCGCCAAACGTTGGAATGAAAGGAAGGCAAAATTGAGGCACAATTATTTCCATAGTCCTTGGGCTTTACTTTCAGTTTTGGCAGCTATCTTATTGCTCGGACTTGCAATTACACAAACCGTGTATTCTATTATTAATTAGGTTTTCATGTAGTGTCTTAATCTTATTGTTCTCTTAGTTAATGTAATATAATGTTGAGTTTAATAAATTTTTAGAAATTAAATGAGTTATGTGGGTCCTCACCAAGTCTTTTGTTTGAGCTACAAATAAGCTTTTATTGAATAATAATGTGCAGGACGCATTTACTTCGCATGCTTGATTTTTCATATTGCATGAGAATTAGCACTAGTCTAAACAGACCAGGGATAGTCATTGAAGTAGAACTTCGGGTCAGCCCTAAATATTGAAAACCAATAGTTTAATGTATAATGATAAAGTTTCTTTGAAATAGCTAGCTAGCTTGTAGAATTTTCCTAGACATGAATAGCCACATGACTATGCAGGTGGCTAGCTTTTTTTTTTTTTTTTTTTTCAAAAAATATAAAAATTATTTTTAATATTAAAATATATTTATTGTTTCGTATTTCTAGTATAATTAGATCGAAGCGTAGCACACTTTATAAAAGAATGTTGGATTTGGAGAACCCAGAGATGCCAAGATCTCATATCAACTGTTAAAGAGAGCATACCTATAACCATTGGAGAGAAATTTAATAAAGAGAGCATGCATATAACCATTAGAGAGAAAAACGCAACAGTTCACTCTTCTACATCCAAGTGATCTCACTCTTAAAAAAAACTCATGAGAAGTGTAGAATCAATAGTGTATTTGGAGTGGAGACCATAACCTATATATAATACCCGAATTCTAATTTTGCCCATCATAAAATGTGACGTTCCTAATCTTTGCTTGATGGAGATCGAAGTGTCGGGACATGCAACATAAAATTACATACCCCACGTTCATGACAAATGATATGCAATGTACCAAACAAACATCTAGAAATATGAATTGATAACAACGGAAAAAATCTTTCAATTTATAATATGTGCCAAAATATACAAGAATCCCAAAATGTATGTCTTAAAAAACCATACAACATTAGTAGGGTCCCAAACATTGACCCTTCATAAACCACAAAAGCTTAACATATTGTTTTATGCTACATAGTTAAAAGCATGATCCTTCTTCCTCTAAGATTTTTCAAAAGTCTGTTATCAAACACCTAAATATCTCCATATAGCAGACAATCAATACAAGTTGGCCTTCAAGGGTGAAATCGTCTTCAATCATCTCAAGCTGGTCGTCCATCACATTCTCTTTCTTCAAAACCTAATTGAGCGGGATGAAACGATAGATATAATAAGGTTAGAAAATCTCAATAACTAATAAAAATTAGAATCTAATTCGCCTAGAGTACTATTTACAAAGTTTCCCCTTAATTCTTTGGAATTTGCAAATAAGCCCCTAAACTTTCAATAATTGCAATCGGGCTCCAATTTCAAGAGAAATAATACTAATATTACGGCTTCTCCAACCCTAAATAGGTTCATGCAAGTTTTGAGTGAATGCTCTTTTTTACAAACTCAAGCCAAGATTTGATGCACCACTCATGTCACTAGTTCCATTAGATATGAAAACACCAAGAAGAGCCCAAAACTACATGGAATTTCAAGACAAAACACCAACATAGACAACACATGCTTGTTGAAATCATCATACCCCATCATCACCAAGATTCAACCCTTTAAAAAAGAAAAGCATTCAAACACCTAAGCCATCAAATCATGCACCGACGCTAGCTGAAGATGAAGGCACACAAGTTCCTCTCTCATAGCTGCCAAGTCAGACTCCAACGTCTTCACCTGCTGCGTCTTTTCCTTCAATTGGGTGTCCTTATGAAGAAGCATTTCATTAATCTTCCTCTGCTGTTTGTCTGTGTCAGCGCGAACTTTCTTGTATTCCTTGTGCCATTTGGTTAGTTCCTCTAGAGCGTTGCGCGCCTCCGAGGCCGCCAACACTTCCCAGAGTTCAATGTAGCATTGCTGAGATCTAGGCAACTCCATAAGGGAAGAGAGCTCAGAGCGAGCACGACCCCACTCTGACTCTAACTCCTCCTAGGCAAGAGAAAGCTGAGTCTAGCAGAATCATGCTCTGACTCCAGTAGTCCCAACGAGAAGTTGTTTCGGGCCTTCACCTCTCTGGTGCGATAGAGTTCATTGAGAAGGTGGAAAACCTCGCCGTAAAGAATGTCCAGGTCACCTACCAGAGAGTGTGCATAGCCATCCGCTTGGTCTATTAGGATTTCCATCTCATCCTCTTAACCTTCCATCTCTCAAATTCCCTCTTGGCATAGAAAGAAAAGACATGCCTAAAGCAAACTTCATCCTCCAAGTCAGCACGATCCACCATGATCCAAGCCACCAAATCATCGACACCCTAAAAAAATAAAAACGAAGAAAAATAAACAATCATCTTGAAAAAATGCTGGAGAGCAGTGAGAGAAGTAGAGTCGGAGGTACCCCAGAGAGGAAATTTCTAAGCTGATTAGCCATACTGCTGACGGTCTCATCTCTAGCAGGATCAGAAGAGGTGGAAGCATCTCCCTGCACCTCCCCATCATACCTCACCTCAGGCCCATTGGGAGGACCGAGGGGGAAAGCCTTAAGAGTTGCCACCGCTGAGGCCGCTCCAATCCTAAGGGCCTTTCACAAATCTCCCATCGGATGAACAACGTCGATGTAAGCAAGTTCAACATCCCCCAAATTGATGTCCTCACTTGCAAGACTGCCCAGAGGAATACCCTCCTCTAAGGGAGAGAACTCAGCGTCATCCCCAAAGGAGGAGGGAAAACGAGAGGGGATAGAAACATGGTGGCCGCCAGCCCCAGGTCAAGTGGAGGAGTCTCTCCCCTAGAGATGGTTGTGGGCAGAGAGTGAGGAGTTAAATTTTTACCTTCACTCTCTTCTTCATGTTCTTTAAAAATAGGAGCGTCGCTGCCCTTCTCTCAGCCCTAAACACAACGGTCGCCTAGGGTACCATCTTCACTACCCTTATTTCCCTCGTGGACTGCCTGGTCGGCAAGGCCCAACGAAAAGGCAGCGTCCACATCCATGTTGACCTCGCCGCTTTCCCTTGGAAAATCATAAGCTTTGAATGTAGGGAATTCGAAGGTGGGACTAGACACCGAATCAAGCTATTGAGAAGGGAGATCAAATTCGAAAGCGGTCGTCAAGTCATAAAGGGCTAGACCCATCAAGCCCTCGACCTCGTCAAGACCTGGAGAAGGTGCGTGTGCTGGTGAGTGATTGGGAGTAGAAGGTGGGGTACCCTGTGGTCGGTTAGCCACGGGGGAGGCGCCAACACCTATGCCTGTAGTCTCCCTCTTTGCCCCAGGAGAAGGTGTATCCATAGTAGGTTGGCGAGAAAGCCTCCGCGAAGCCTTTGGAGAAGACTCAGAAGAAGGCTTAGTTGGGGAGATGGTGCCACGACCTTGTTTAGGAAGAGGTGACCCTTGACCTTCGAACGGTTAGGCATTACCAAGAAACGATCGTTATTGATGGGTGTCAAGAGATCCTTAGTCCAAATGTTGTCCTCATGCTCACTCGCCCAGGCGGCAACCATGTCAACATGGGATTGCTCCCGTTCAGATAGAGGTTCCAAAGCTACCATTAGACCTTTGTCATCGGGCATTTGACTCTAGGTAGCTCTAATTGGGAATTCCCGGCACATATCCTCTGAATTGGAAAATTCCCAACTTACACCAGAAACCAAGAAATACTTCCTTGTCCATTGTTTGGCGTTTGAATTACGGCTCTCAAAATGGGCCAACCGCTGCTTCCTTATTTGAAAGCTACGAATGTTGCCCGTAGACCTCCTCAAATAATAAAATGCTAGGAACTCTCAAGTGGTTAAATCTAGGTATTCTTCCCTAGCGGGTTCCAAATCCAAACGAAACACAATGCAAGAACAAATAAGAACCCGCCACGCATGAGAATAAAGCTACGCAGGGGCTAGCCTAAGAAGATCAAGAACGTCGCATACTGGGAGACATAAAGGAAATCGAAAACCTTGGGTTACGGCATAGATGGGAAGAGTAAGCTTTTCGGCGCAGCCACGATGAGGGAGTTCCAGGAGTATTCAGTCTGGGATCCCGTAGGTGTTGTGTAGATTCGTCAAGTTCCTGACAGTGAGGGTGGAGCGCCACCCAAAACCTTTGAAGTATGGGACGTCTTTAGTAGAAGAAGACTCCGAGATAGGAGGGGTTTGGGATGTGTTTTGTTGGGCCATAAGGATGACAAAGAAGTAGAGGGAAATGAAGAAATGGGGGAGATTGGGGTTGCAGGTAAAGAAGTCGAGATAGTGGGGTCCCAAGAACGTAAAGAAGAAAGGAAGAAATCGGGAAGAAGATAAAAAATGAGAAGGAGTAGAGAAATTAAGAGCAGATGATAACTGCAAATCATCACTACCTGACTAAATGACGTGAATGAAAGTGCATGAGGCGACGGTTACTGTAAGACCCATCTCACTGCCAGACCCATGTACGTGGAAAACGTTTCCAGATTCCGTCACACGGGTTCACGCCATCCATCGCACGGGTTCACGTTATCTTTCCTTTTTCATGCACATTCCCCTTCCCTTTGTTTTAGGTTTGTTCTGTTTTCTATTTATAGCCTATATATATGTTAAGCTTTTCTCAACCCTAAATTTATTTCCTCTGTTCTCTTGACGCCTCAGCCACCCAAACCATTCGGTCATCACACTCCACTGTGAATCTTTGGCCAGATCTCACCACCGTGCTCAGCCGCACGAAGTTGTCGCCCAGCGCCGTTGTAGCCTCTATTGCAAGCTTCGGACTCCCCTATTTTAGTTCCAAAAAACAGAGCTTTGCTCAGCCATCTTGAGACGCCGAAATCATCATCCACCAAGAGCTCCACCACGTTGTGAACCCCACAGAAACTGTCGGCAAGGACTTCCCTTCACCCCAGACCGCCACACTCCGCCTCAAGTCCCGGTAAGCTCACGCCATTTCGGGTTGGTGGTTCTTCCCTCTCGGTCTCTCCCTCATTTCCCTCACCGTGAGTCTCTCTCTCACTCTCGCCGTCCAGCGTAGGTAGCCCCGCTGCCATACACCTCCGTTGCACTCCAGTCGCACCACTGTAGCTCCTCCAGCTAGCCCACCGCGCCTTGCCCCTCCACGCATACACTCAGTTTGGTCGTAAGCTCCTGCACTTCCTCTCTCTGTTTCTTGTCATGTTGTTGATTTTAAATAGTTGTAAATATATATATATATATATATATATATATATATATATATATGTTTATATAGATATTCAAAAGCCATTGCATAGTCGGTCTAATGAAAAAAAAAATCATTATTACCTACGAGTTACAAGTTTCATTATTGTGTTTTAAACCTTTAATATGTATTTGTAAACTCTAAGTTTTTCATGTTTACAGAAATGATTTTTGGTAAGTTAAAATTTATTTTTAGTAAATCTTCTTTTAAAAGTAAACGATAATGTTGTAATTTTATTATGATCTAGTGTATTAAATAATTGTTGTTATATAATTTAAAATATTTTGGTATAATTATTCTATTTAGTATTAAATATGATAGTTTGATTTTCAATCGTAAATAAGTTAGAATTTAATGTTTTAGTCAGAGTTATTATGTTGGATATTGATGAGTTTAGAGAGAATGCTATTTTTGGCCTTGTTAAGGTGCAATATTGCAGAGCACCTATAATCTGCCTATACTCAGTTCCATCATCAAGAGGGACTCCATCAGTTTGAGAGAGTTTTGAACTAGAGACAATTGGAGACTAATACGGCTTTGCCCCAGCCATTTTGGCTCTGTTGAGAAGATCCATTATGTATTTGGCTGGATTTAAATAAAAATATCACTGTCACGAAGCACTTGAATGCCAAGAAAGAAGGATAAGGAGTTGAGATCCTTCATTGCAACGTGTTGGATGAGATGCTGAATAAGCTGCTGAATGTGATTTAAATGTGTTCCTGTGATGATAATATCATCAACATACACAAGCAACAAGATGTGAATGGAGTTGAAGTGGAAGGTGAAGAGTGAATGATCTACTTGGGATTCATTGAAGCCAAGAGCACTGAGTGCTTCTGAAAGCTTATTAAACCAAGCCTGAGGGGCTTGTTTAAGGCCATAGATGGACTTTTTAAGATTGCAAACATGATCAGGAATATGGTTATCTACAAAAGTCCTGGTGGTTGCTCCATGAAGACTCCCTCATTTAATTGACCATAGAGGAAAGCATTTGAGACATCTAATCGACGAATTGGACAGTCATGATGGACTGCAATTGCCAAAACAACACGGATGATCACTAGTTTAATGACTGGACTGAAGGTTTCAGTGTAGTCAATACCATCTTGTTGCTCATATCCTTTAGCAACAAGCCTAGCCTTGTATCTGTCCAGGGAACCATTTGACTTTTGCTTGACTTTAAGCACCCATTTACAGCTTATGACATGTTGTTTTGGGGGTCTTGGACATAAGGTCCGTGTGTTATTTACTTGTAATGCAGTGAACTCAGATTTCATGGCAGCAAGCCACTCATGTAACTTGGAAGCTTGTTTGAAGGTTTTGGGTTCAGAAGGCAACAATGGAGCACGGAGTGCCATGATTGGATGCTTGCTAGAATAATATAAAAGATATCCAGGAAATGATTTAGGTCTAGAGGTTCCAGCTTGTGCTCGGGTAACCATTAGATGAGAAGGTTGAGGACATTGTGCAAGAGGTAGTGGAGATGGGGGAGGGGGATTACATTGCAAGGCTAATGTAGGCTCTGTAGGAGAAGTTTATGAGATAGTAGATGTTGTAGAAGAAGGAAAAGACAATGACGGAGGGGAAATGAGAAGATCATTACTTGAAGATCCTTTTTCTCTTTTGGAGGAGAGAATGGTTGAATCTTGATCTAGGAAAGAATCTTCATCACAAATCACATGCCTGGAAATAAAGTCTCAATTGGTTGATGTATCAAGACACCTATAGCCTTTTGATTTGGACTGTAACCAATGAAAATGCATCTTTTTGTTATAAAATCTAATTTACGTTTATTGTAAGGTCTGGGCAAAGGGAAACAAGCACATCCAAAGACTCGAAGATAGGCATAATTAGGATCTCTATTAAACGATTTGGTGTATGGAAGTGACGTTCAGGAAAGGAGTAGGGAGCCTATTGATCAAATAAACAGACGTGAGAAAGGAATTAACCCAGTAAGACTTTGGAAGACTAGAAGTGGCTAAAAGTGCTAAGCCAGTCTCCACAATATATCTATGCTTGTGCTCTGCCACACCATTTTGTTGTGCAGTGCACGAACAAGAGAGTTTATGTAGAATCCCATGAGTTTCAAGGAAAACTTTAAAGTGACTAGAGGTGTATTCTCCACCCCCATCTGTTTGTAAGCCTTTAATTTTGTATGATAGGAAATTTTCCACTAAACACTTGAATTTGACAAAACAGATAACACATCAAATTTTGGTTGAATGGGAAATAACCATGTGAACCAAGAGTAGTCATCTACAAAGATGACATGGTACTTGCCGCCACTATGTGATGGAATAGGGGATGTCCAAACATCAGAATGTATTAAATCAAGAGGTGCAGAGCTTTGTTGAGTAGAATTATGAAATGATAACTGTTTGTGCTTTGCAAGTTGACAAGAAGAACAAAATGAGATTTTATTAATGGAGTCTATGACTGGAAGATTGAAACATTTCATTACTTTTTGAGTTACAAAAAGATGAGGATGACCTAATCTAAGGTGCCAAATTGAAGTAGAGGTCTTGATGCCAAGTAGAGCAGCGATTTGGCTTGTCTTATTATTTGGAGATTCTTCCCAGGAGGATGGGATAGAGTCAATTCTCACTCCTTTCTTGCAGTAGGATCTTCCCTATTGCAATGTCCTTAACAAAAAAAAGATCAGATGTGAGCAAAAACTAGCAAGACTTATCTATGCAAAACTGTTGTACGAAAAGTAGATTTGCATATGCTTTTGGACAGTGTAGTATGTGCTTTAAGTTAAAGGATGAACCATTGGCTTGAAGAGCCCTGCTAACAGCCCCACTGACGTGACAGCCCCATGGCTTGCCTTGACTTGACAGCCCCATGGCTTGCCTTGACTTGATAGCCCCATGGCTTACCTTCACAGCCCCGCTAACATGCCCCATGGCTTGCCTTGACAGCCTCGATGACATGCCCCATGGCATGCCTTGACAGCCCCATGGCTTGCCTTGACAGCCCCGCTGACATGCCCCATGGCTTGCCTCGACAGCCCCGCTGACATGCCCCATGGCTTGCCTTGACAGCCCCGCTGACATACCCCATGGCATGCCTTGACAGCCCCATGGCTTGCCTTGACAGCTTCGCTGACATGCCCCATGACATGCCTTGACAACCCCATGCCTTGCCTTGACAGCCCTGCTGATATGCCGCATGGCTTGCCTTAACAACCCTGCTGACATGCACCATGGCATGCCTTGACAGCCTGTCAAGACCCCATCAAAAACCGCCCTAGGACATGGTCCTAGGCATGCATGGGCTAGCCAAGGCCACCAAGGGCCAATGTCGTGGGCCCCCACCACTATCATTTGTTTATTGATTTATTTATTGATTTTATTTATTTATATTTATCAAGGGACCTATTAGGGTTTCCACTTTGTATTCTCTATAAATAGGACCCTTAGGCATTTAGTTTATATCTTTTGAACCTTTGGCAAATTCCCTAAGTGGGTAGACTTGTTCTTGAGATCACCCTTTCGGTGCTAGGCACTTGGGCTACTTGGGTGCAATTCGTGAATCCCTAGTAGAGAATCATCACCTTGCAATTCGTGAATAGGTGTGATTCAACTTATCTTGTTCTTGCAACTTGGTGCAATTCGTGAATCCAAGTTGTGTTATCTTGTTATTTTCATGTCTATCAATAAAGAGGTTTATTTCATCTATGTGCAATTCGTGAATCATAGTTGAGTTAGCTATCTTTTGTTCATCCATTGTCACCCATCATCTATCCTTGTTCATATATGTTTTCCATCTTGTTCATATATTTTCTTGCATATCAAAATGTCCTTAAACCATAAAAAGAGTCTTCATATTCTTTGTTGAGTCCATTCATCCATAGTGTTCATCCAAATTTTTCATCCATAATTTTCCTTGCATCCATTCAATCCAAGCCATACACAAAATTTGACCACCATAGTGTTTGTCATCCTTTCCATAAATTTGTCAACTAACCATAACTTGTTCCCTCCACCAAACTTGCCCTAGCCGAAACTCACTCCCAGTTTGAATTCAAATTCAAATTTCGGCAATCGCTTGCCTTATTTGAATTTGCCCTAGCCACCCATTCCACTTGCCAAACTTGTGTTCCTATAATTTAGGAACCCTAGTTGACCCAAACACTTCACCATATTCGGCCACCCCAACATTCCCTAAAACCCTAGGCGCCAACTCCATCATCCATAAAACCCTAGCCGAAATGCACATACCCTCCACTTACCATATTCGGCCATCCTAAAGTCCTCCAATCCCACAAACCCTAGCCATCCATCAAGAGTCCTCTTTGGCAACTTCCTTAATTTAAGGAAAGTTAACTCAATCCAATCCAATCCCTTAATTCTAGAAACTTCCCTAGAATCACTCCATCCCTCCAATCACTCATCCAATTCCTTAAATCTCTCAACTCCTTTCATAGACCTAGTCAACCAAAGACTCCATCTTTTTGCCAAAACCGAACCACCCTAACATTAAGGGTTATCCAACCCCATGTTCGGCCAACCCTAGCCACCAAACCCTAGCCACTCATCCAAGAGTCCAACCCTAGTCCATCTCTTCCCAATCTCGAAATCCATCCTAGCCACCACACAAAACCCTAGCTACACTTCACCATACCAACTCTAATCATCATCCAAGAGGCTCCAACATCAAGGGCAACCTTCTAGCCATCCCCATTGCATCAAAACACCCTTGTCCATCCCATAGGTTACCCGAACTCATCATCATTGTCATTTCATCACTAAACACCATTCATTCATCAACCTAGGAACCCATCATTGCCATCCTACGTGCCATTATTGGCTAAAGACCAAGCAAGTTGGCAAGGTCACTCGGTCATCATTCACACCAAGGCGAGCTTGTGGTCCTTAGTGTTAGGGATAAGACCGGGGTCCCTAACACAGCCCCATGGCTTGCCTCGACAGCACCGCTGACATGCCTCATGGCTTGCCTTGATAGCCTCATGGCTTGCATTGACAGCCTCGCTGACATGCCCCATGGCTTGCCTTGACAGCCCAGCTGACATGCCCCATGGCATGCCTTGACAGCCCCGCTGACATGCCCCATGTGCAATGTTGAGATTAGAACCCTTGCCCAAAACTATAGAGTCATTGCCTTGGAAAGGATGTTGTAAGGTCAGATCTTAAAGTGAAGTAGTGATATGCTGGTTTGCTCCAGTGTCTACAAACCAAGAATCAGTTTCTTCAAACTGAGCATTTGTTTGGGCAAGCATGGCAGCTAGATGTTGAGGAGGGTATCTTCCATGAAAAGAGTAATCAATTTTGTGAAAACGGTCAAGAGCTTGATTGTTAGTTTTGCCACAGATTTGACAACGGGTACGATTATTGTTTTGAAATATGGAGCCAGATTGGATTGTAGAAGCTTGACTGTGAGTGTTGTGAGAAAGCTGCTAGGTTGATTGCTTTTGAGGGAAAGATTTTGAACTCTTATTCTGTCTAAATTTGCGAGGATTGAAGTCTATTCGTAAAGATCTAAGTTTGCAAGGTGTTCGACAATCACAGCGGGTTGCAACCCGCACCTCTAAACTAAATTTATGATTGATACAATTTTGGTTTGGAATCTTCGTGGCCTAGGAAGGTCCTGGAAGAGATTGAAGTCTTTAGTTAGAAAATTAGTGTGGGAGTGGTGGGCATCTTGGAACCATTTCAGGATGCGGGGAAAATGCCAAGATTGGCTTCTTATTTGGGCCTCCCTAAGTTTTGATGTAATGGAAATGCAGGGGGAAGGTTTGGATTTTCTGGAAGCAGGTGTATGATTTTGAGATGATGCATATGAATAATCAAACTCTAACGGGTTGGCTGAGGTTAGAGTCTTATAAAATTTTGGTGACATTCGTTTATGCGAAATGCACTCAGATAGAGAGTAGAGAATTGAGGATCGAACTTGAAAATATTCAGATGAATGGTCAGATAAATGAGTCCCCGTGGGTTGTGATAGGGGACTTTAACGCAATTCACTTGGATACTGAGCATATTGGAGGAAATCCAAGATCGTTGTAGGCCATGTTTGATTTTAATGACTGCTTGAATAATTGTGGTCTTGTCGAAATGAGATTTTAGGGAAGAAGCATGTCTTGGTGTAATGGCCATGAGGGATTGTCCCGAAGTTGGGCACGCTTGGATAGGGCAGTGGTAAATATTGCTTTTTCTAATTTATTTGCATCGGCTTATATGGAGTATCTTATGCAGAAGTCGTCGGACCATTGTCCTATGGTGGTGCATTTGAGTTTGCCGCAAGGCTCGTATGGTCCTTCCCCTTTTCGATTTCAAAATATGTGGTGTTTGCATGAATCCTTTTTGGACTTAGTTGAGGATGTTTGGCATCAACAGGAGCTGAGTAATGGATTGTTGAAGCTGGCAGCAAAACTTAAAAAGTTGAAGACTGAGTTAAAGTGGTGGAATAAAAATATTTTTGGTCATGTTGAGCTCAATCTTAAGGCGTTAGAGGAGAAAGTAGGGCTTCTTGATTTTCAGCTTCAGAAGTGCTATGATCTAGCAATGGAAGCATATTTATTGAGAACTAAAATGGAACTTGCAAACTGGGAGGCTAGGGAGGAGACTAAATGGGCTAAAAAAGCTAAGAGGAAATGGTTAAAAGAGGGGGATCAAAATTCTAGATTTTTTCATGCATTGGTTAACCAGAGATGGAAGTCTTCTACTGTGTCATGCATGCACCTTTCATATGTATCTTTGCTATCAACGCCGGAGGAAATTCATCTTGGTGACGTGACTCACTCTAAAAAGTTTCTAACAAAGACGCCGATTTTGCAGCTAGCAGATATCTCGGATCTGAATCAGCCGTTGATTTCCCAAGCGGAGAACTCTATGTTGTGTGCTGTTCCCTCAGGTGAGGAGGTGAAGGCAACAGTTTTCTCCATTCCGAAATATAGTTCGCCTGGATCGGATGGCTTCGGTTCTTGTTTTTATATGTCCTGTTGGGAGATGGTGAAGGATGATGTGGTGGAGGCAGCAAGAGATTTTCTTCAGTGGTACTCCTTTGCCATGGATTTATTCTTCGTCGTACATTGTTGATCCCAAAAGTTCCGGATCCGAAAAGCTTTGATAAGTTCCATCCTATAAGCCTTTGTTCGGTGGCTTATAAAATTTTTTCTAAGATTTTGGTTCAGAGGTTGACGTTGGTTCTGCCAAAGCTGATTTCGCAGGAACAGGGTGCGTTCATTCATGGGTGCAGTATCTTTGAGAATATTACGCTGGCTCAGGAGATGGTTCACTCTATTAATCAGAAAACTCAAGGCGAAAATATCATGATGAATATTGACATGGCTAAGGCGTATGATAGAGTTCATTGGCCTTCCTTTTAGAGGTTCTTCCTGGTTTCGGTTTCCATGCTAGTTTTTGCAGGCTGATTGCGGAGTGTATTCGATCTCCTTGGTTTTCTATTATGCTCAATGAAAATTATAAAGGTTTTTTCCAACTTTTTAAAGGTCTACAGCATGGCGACCCTCTCTCGCCTTATCTCTTTATTATTATGGAGGAAATCATTTCATGACTTTTTTCTCAAAACTTTGGGGAAAAGAGTATTGGTAAGTTCTATCATCCGATTGGGGCACCTTTGGTTTCTCATTTATTATATGTTGATGATTTGTTGATTTTCTCTAATGGAGACATACGGTCCTTTCGGACATTGTTGAGTAATTTGGAACTTTATGGACATTTCTCTGGGCAGCAAATTAGCAAGGAGAAATCGGCTCTTTACTTTTCTAAGCATATTAATTTGTGTCGCCGTCGTGCTTTATTGAGGTGTTTGGGATTCAGCGAGGGGGTGTTCCTTGTGACTTATCTTGGAGTTCCTATTGTGTCTGGTCGGCTTAATGCCAGATTTTTGGAGCCTCTCATTCAGAAAATTCACAAAAAAATGGCTTGGTGGAAATTTAAGTTGCTTTCGCAAGGGGGTCGTTTGGTTCTTTTGAAGCATGTTCTTTCCTGTATGGCAACTCATTTATTAGCTATGTTGGATGTGCCGAGGGTTGTCTTGAAGAAACTAAATTCCATGCTATCTACTTTCTTTTGGGGTGATGTTAATGGTAAGGCAAAGAAAAAATGGTTTACATGGTCAAAGATGTGTTTGCCTATTTTGGAAGGGGGACTGGGGTTAGGGAGTTTCGGGATGTGCAACGATCACACCATATGAAATTTGTGTGGTGTTTGTTGTCTGTCGATAATCTATGGACTCAATTTTCTAAAGCAAAGTATGTGAAGCCTGGGCATCTTTTGCTTGCAAGAAATATGCAGGCCTACTCTAAGTTTTGGAAATCTGTGATGAAGGTCATGCCGGATGTCTGTGATAATTCTAGTTGGCGGGTTAGAGAAGGAAAAGTGTCTTTTTGGTTTGACAAGTGGCTGGCTTCTAGACCACTGTGCAGGCGTGCACCTGTGAATGCTACCCCTCTTCTTCAAGTAAAAGATTGTTGGACTGCTACTGGGTGGGATTTTGATAAATTAGAGGAGTTGGTTGGCATGGTGGTTATGGGGGAGATTTTAAGTAATTTACCTGAACGAGAAGCTGGGCTAGACGTCCTAATTTGGAAGCCAATGTCGGATGGAGACTTTTTTACTGCAAGTGCGTGGGAGGTGATACGCCTGAAACAAGGACATTTTCTTGCCATGGATTGGATTTGGCATAAGCTTTTGCCAAAGAAAATTTCTCTGTGCATGTGGAGGGTGAGATTTCATTGTTTAGCCGTGGATTCTAGAGTGAAGCAGAGTGGAATATCATTGGCCTTTAGGTGTGATTGCTGCATCGTTCGACAGTGTGAGACAATGGAGCATGTTCTGAGTTCGGGGGAATTTGCTTTGAAGATCTGGGATCGAGCTGCTATGGTGTTGGGGCTTCCTTTGATACATGCTGGGACATGGTGGGGGAGAGTTTCCAACTGGTTCTCATTGGCTAAGAAGTACTCTCGAAGAGGTATTATTATTGGTTTGATGCCGACGATAATTATGTGGAAGCTTTGGCAACGTAGATGTAAAATGTGCATGGAAGGTAAGGCTGAATCTGCTAATGGGGTATGGATTTCGATTAAATTGTCGCTCAGAATATTGGTGGCTAAAGCGGCAAAAGCTGGATCGGTTTCATCAAGTGATGCACAGGTGCTGGATTTATTAGACATTCCTATGGTGCAGTCGCATAAACGTCAACCATGTTTAGTGAGGTGGGAGAAACCGAAATCGGGTGGTGTCAAAGTGAATGTGGATAGGAGCTATAGGGGTAATCCGGGTTCGTATGGGAGATGAGGGGCAATCAGAGATGATTCTGGTAAAATAAAAGGTGTCTTTTCTGCTTGCATTGGTCAAGGTACGAACAATGAAGCTGAACTTCGTGCTCTACTTGAGGGGGTGATTTTATGTAAAGAGTTAGGTTTCTTGAATTTGGAAATTGAATGCGATTCCAAAATAGTAGTTGATTGGATTATCTCAGGTAAATGCACTGTTTGGTACCTCTAGAACTTTTGGGAAGCGGTAGTGAAAGAGCCCCAAGGGGTGCATTTCTCTATAAGAAATATTTATAGAGAAGCGAACAAAGTTACGGATTTTTTGGCTTGACAAGGAGAAGCTGGTTTGACATGCCGGTATGCGGAAGGAGCTGATCTTCCAAGACATTTGCGAGGTATTATTAGAATGGACAAAATTGGGCTCCCTAGTCTTAGATCTTAATTGTAGTGGCTTGTTTTGTTGCTTTCGTATTTCTATTTTGCAAGTTTGATTTAAATTAAGCATGTTTAGTTTATTGTATAGGTTTTTTATTATTATTGTTTTGGTTTTGATGCTTGGGATGAATTTTATTGAATACTTGTAAATCCCGAGTGTCCAAATTGTTATCACGGTATTCATCCGTCATAAGTGAGGGTTATTAATAAAATTGGGATACCATCCTCTTTTTTTTTTTTTTTTTTAAAAAAAAAAAGTTCTTGTTGCCTTTGTTGCTAAAGAGAGCAAATGTACCAGTTTCGGGTGGTATACTTTTTTGTTGAGATTCAAGCAAAATCTCATGGTTGAGATGAGGATGACCTAATCTAAGGTGCCAAACTGAAGTATAGGTCTTGATGCCAAGTAGAGCAGTGATTTGGCTTGTCTTATTTTTTGGAGATTCTTCCCAGGTGGATTGAATAGAGTCCATTCTCACTCCTTCCTTGCAATAGGATCTTCCATGTTGCAATGTCCTTAACCAAAGAATGATCAGATGTGAGCAAAAAATAGCAAGAATTATCTATGCAAAACTATTGTATGGAAAGTAGATTTGCAGATGCTTTAGGACAGTGTAGTACATGTTGTAAGTTAAAGGATGAACCATTGGCTTGAAGAGTAGCAGAACCAATATGTGCAATGTTGAGATTAGAACCATTGCCCACAGCTATAATTCATTGCCTTGGAAAGGATATTGTAAGGTCAGATTTTCAAGTGAAATAGTGATATGCTGGTTTGCTACACTATCTGCAAACCAAGAATCAGTTTCTTCAAACTAAGCATTTGTTTGTCATTTGTTTGGGAAATCATGGCAGCTAGCTGGTGAGGAGGGTGTCT
Source organism: Juglans cinerea (assembly GCA_961763995.1). Lineage (NCBI taxonomy): Eukaryota > Viridiplantae > Streptophyta > Magnoliopsida > Fagales > Juglandaceae > Juglans > Juglans cinerea. The sequence continues at coordinate 31,901,474 of CAUIVZ010000001.1, forward strand.
TCCTTGAACAAAGTAATCAACAAAGTAATCAATTCTGTGAAAAAAGTCAAGAGCTTGATCATTAGTTTTGCCATAGATCTTACAAGGGGTATGATTATTATTTTGATACATGGAGATAGATTTGGCTGTAGAATCTTGAGTGTGAGTGTTGTGAGAAAGCTATTGGGTTGATTGCTTTTGATGGAAATATTTTGAACTGGTATCCTGTCTAAATTTGCGAGGATTGAAGTTCTTGTTGCCTTTGTTGCTAAAGAGAGCAAATGTACTCTTTTTTTTTTAGATTCAAGCACAATTTCATGGTTAAGTAATTCAGCTTGAAAGTCATCAAAAAGCATTGAATTGGTAAGAGTGGTAAAGGAAAAAGAAGTAACAAAATGGGTATATGATGGATGTAGACCACTAATGATGAAGGAAGTCAAATCTTCATCATCCACAGGTTTGCCAACAGCTGCAAGCTGATCTACCCAAGATTTGGCTAATTGAAGATATTGAGTGCAGAACTTAGAATCCTATTTGAGTATCGAAGTTGTCTCTTTAGATGAATAACTCGAGATCTAGAGTGAAAGGCAAACCGAGAGGACAAGGAAAGCCATACTTGGCATGAGGTGTTGAGTCCAAACACGGTGGAAAGAACCCTCTCAGTTAGAGTTGCATTAATCCAACTCAGAAGGTACTGATCCTTCTTATTCTAGAGAACATAGGCAGGATTCAAAGTGGGTGTAGACCCTTCTTGGGAAGGAAGAAATTGTGTAGGACATGACTCAGATCCATCTATAATTCCTAGAAGATCATGGGTTCTTAACACTGGTAGGAATTGTGAAGCCCATAATATGTAGTTGTTGTTGTCTAGTTTAATGGAAATGAGTTGAGTGAGATTATGAATGAGAAAGGAAGCAATAGATGATGTATCTTACATGATGGATTGCGGTGTTAACCTTTGTGGCTCTAGATACCATGTAAAACAATAACAATACAGAGAAGAATTGGAAGAAAAGCAGTATATCATTTCATATTTACATATCCTTATATACACATCTTTGTAATGTAACGGCTAAATAAATACAAGATTCAGATATCACGACAATAAATGAAAATTGCACAATCGTCTCCCTTAAATCTTGAACCCAATCATGCAATATCATAAATTAAGCAATGACAAAAGAAAAAGTCACCAAGAAGGTACTGAAAAAAATACAAAAAAATGAAATGAAGAAAAGAGGGTAAACATCTTGTGTTGGTATAAATAAAACGTACCCAGGTGGATAAAACTGGACTACTCGTTAAAGAAAGAGAACAGTGAGATAGGTACGTACCTGCTTGTTTGCCAAAATCTTTACTACGTGCATGGAATTAAGCTCCAAAGTTACTGCTGGAATTGGACTTGATGAATTCAAACTTTTGGAATCAAAAGATCAGGAAAATGGAGTTTGGATTTTGGGTTTTTGTTTGTGTGCTGTGGCTTGAGATTGAGACAGAGGGAGAGGATGCCGTTGCATAAGGCTCGGGGTTCAAAGCGGGGGGTAACAACGATATTTTGCTTAAAATAGCGCGCCATGAATTCGAAGGTAAGAGACTTCAAAGGTAAGAATGTGGTGTCTTAACTCTTAACTAAGTTATTAAAGAAAACTCTTTCTTTTTTCTCTCTCCAATACAGCATTTTCCCCTCCATATGTGTCATACAATTTGGGGCTTCTTGAATTTGAAGAATGAAATGAAGAGTCTAGGAGTATTTTTTATTGTGTCAATTTTAAAGCAAATTATATATGCTCAAAGAAACTACACTCTTTAATGAAGACAGCGACATGCTAAGTTAATTATTTTTTGAGAAATAATATTTCAGCCTTAGAATGTATAAGTACCGCGTATTTTATTTATAAAAATCTATTAAATCTAGGACCTAAATAAATAAAAAAATTATTTTTTTAATAATAAATCTCAATTTTTTCAAAGTCCTGTCCAACAACTGCATATGATGATTTAGCTGGGCCTGTCAAACTTACTTGGGTCATGGGAGCGGCCTTTGACCCATATGTCTATATGTTTTTCCTCTTTATGTTTCAGGCCTTAAAAGACACCAAATTCGACTGCTCGCACAATCTGGGCTTGTATTCACGCAGATTTGCATCATGGTCTGAGCGGCACCAATTTATTGGGGCTTTCCATCGGAGATAATTCTTTAATTTAACTTAATTTTTTTTAACAGTGGTAACAAATTATCAACATGAATCATTTAAAAGTCAGTTAGACTTTAAAGGAAATTTCTTCAATTATCCATCTGATCTACAACTACAAGCCCTCGTAGATGGATTATATAGGCTTAAAACACACGTTAGGTTAGGGACCATTCAATCTCTAATTATAATAGTATCATCAAGAGATACAATCTTTTATAAGTATCTTTATATATCACCAATAAATATAATATATTATTAAATATATATTTTATATTATAAGGACCACATCAAAACTTAATGGTAACTATTAAAGAAAGACTGATCAAGTCGTATACGAATTTGTATTTTAAAATAATATTAATGAGCGATCAATATAATAAAATAATTGAACTTAATGGTAACTATAGAAAAAAGTCATTGCTTGCGTGTCCCTTCATGTATAGAGTCGCGTTAAGCAAATTCTTAATTTTCTAGTGGGGTATGTTCTTGTTTCTCAATAATTTGCTGCCTCAAGACGTCATTTGGATTTGGTTACGTAATCCCAAATTATAGAAGCTTTAATTCACCGAATATTAAGCTTTTTCTTGATGTGCATGTTGATGTCGTTTTTCGCAGTCCGAACAACTCCACGATGGTCGATTTGTTCTTGCAAATATGGAGAAATAAGGGCTCGGAGTGGTGAGAAACACTTCCAATGCCTAAGTCAGCTTTAGATTCTCAGTCTATGATTTAAAAAAGTTTAAATGAAAGTGTTTAGAGAGTTTTCGCCCCAGCGAGGGGGTATATATACCTGGTCAGAGTGATCTCCTGACAAGCCAACCGTGGCGATGTTGCTCCGTACTCAGGTCGTGCCTTCTACCCACGCTCTGCCACACGGCAGGTTGTCCATGCCCTATAGTGGCAATAGCTGACAATCCAGGGTTCACATCGTGGCGTATCTGTCTCCGTCTTTCATTAAATGTGACGTGGTCTCGTTCTAGCGCACCCATCTTCCAGGTATGTCCAGCCATCGGTGTACAGGGACCAGGATTGTGCCTGACACTGTGTATTTGGATTGTCAGCCAGTAGTGGTGTCAGGCCTTCTGAGTCAAGGATTCACATTCCGCACATCCGACTTCGCTGCTCCTCTTTGGGCTTCCTAGGGTAACCTTGCCCTTCTCGGCTTGGCCCATCCTATCCTTTCGTATCGCCTTCCTTCTGCTAGGCTAGCCATAGAACCATCAGTGCCTCGCGGGCTAGACCTGTGTGGTTCGGCCCGATACTGGGAAAGACCTCCCTTACAGTGCACTTTCTAGACAAGCATCAAATATTTCTTTTCCAGGCATTGTTTCAGCTGAAAATTCTTGAAAATCGATAGTTCTGGAGTCTCCATTAACATTTTGTATTATCTTTCCATGATTTCCTATCTCTCGTATTGCATTCCGCTTCTTGATCTTCCTCCCGCTCTCTTGCTCATTTTCCTTTTTTAAATTTGTGAATTTTAACTTTTTAAAGTTAAATTATTTAGATTTGTGTATTTTTTAAGTACTCTTAAAAGGAATAATAATAATAATAATAATTTTTTTAAAGTGCTACTCTTCAAAAAATATTTCAAGAAAAAGGGAGTTAATAGGTAAAAAGCGAATATTCTTACTTACAATCCTGTTAAAATAAAGCAGTGAATATAATTTAATAAACATAAAGTTAAGCCATTATTATATCTTATCATCCGACGTCGTCCCAGTTTTTTGCATGGACCACGCACGCGTATACATACAAACATGGCCAGCTAATTAATTTGATTCCAATGTATTTTAGAATTAGGTTTTGAAAAGGATGTTTAATGCACCGATTGGAATTTGGATTGAATTAAGATTAACTCAGTTCAACATAATTTTAAGCTGGTCTAATATCTAAATACTCAACTCTCAAATTACTAAACTCATGACTAAAAGAAAAATAAATATTTGTGACGATAACGATTATTTGTAAAAAAAAAATAGATTCATTTTGGCAAGAGATAATCATTTACGTCGAAAATAACTGGTTACAAATAAGCAGTGTCATCTCAACTCAAAACATCTTTACACGTAGAATCCACAACCTTTTTCAATTCAACACCTCTTTACACACTGAACTCATAACCTTTTTCAACTTTTTAGAAATTAAACTCATCTAATTAATTAACATCTAAACACATTTAAATTCATTTTAGGTGCGTTTCATATATAAAATTCACTCAACTATCTCAATTTATTACAATTTATAAAAGAGCTCAACTCATTTCAACTCAATTCAATATTCAAACGAAACTAATTGATATATTAATCAGCAGACAAAATATACCCACTTGTCTGCACAAGTCACTGGATCGGCAGAACCCAATTGGGTTTCAGACCATATTACTGTTGAGTTAATTAACTCAAATGATTAAGATGACAGATCTCATCACGTCATCTTCTAGAGTATATCGACCTTGTCTGCACAAGGACTGGTCACATGGCGGAGCCCAATTGCATGGATTTATGATCATATTATTCCACATTTAGTTAATTAATTGAAATTATGACCAAGTCATCTTGCCGTGGAATCCAATGGGCCGGCTTAAGACTATATCTACTTATATATAAAGTGCGAATCGCTTATGAACAGTATTTTTGTCTAATATTTTCGTTTCCCATTTTACCCCTGCTTTTATTCCCAAATTTCAATTTTGCCACTGCCATTCTTCTCATTTTGCCCCTGATTTCTCCCGCGCGCGAAGCCCTCCTCCGCTCTCCCCCGTCCGTTTCTTCATCTGCTACGGTGCGCCGCCGCATGCCGTCGTGCTCGACACCGCCGCTCTCATTCTCTTCCCATCCGATCGGCGTCCATTCCCTTCCAATCTCAGCCCCTCTCGTACCGCCGTTGACCGCCACGAGCGAATCCAAGCTGCGGCCCGTCCGATTCTTCGTCGCCTCCAGTGCGCCGCCGCACGCCGGCGTAGCTAACACCGACCCACCCATTCTCTTCCCCTCCGTCCGGCGTTCCTCCCCTTCCAATATCAGCTCCTATCGTGCCGCCGTTAACCGCCACGACGAATCCAAGCCGCGGCTCTTTCTTCGTCTTTTTTTTTTTTTTTTTTTAATTTTATTTTTTTATAGCAGCGGCTGTGTCTTTATTGTGTTTTATTTCCTTTAATTTTGAATTATGTAAATATTGAATTCAGTTGTTACATTTCAGTATAAATCTAATTTTTTCCTTTTATTAATGATTTATTAAGAAATAAACTTAAATATTTTTTTTTTATTTCTGGATAAATTGAATAGTTTATTAATTAACATGAAATTAATTACACTATTTGAGGTAGATCTATAGTTTCTAATGTACTATAGTTTATTTAATTTTTTTAAAGGAAAATTATAGGGTTACTACTCTCCTACTACTCACTTACTACTCTTTTTATATTTGATTTTTTTTAAATTTTTTATTTTACTTAACGGTTAAGGAAGTGATTATTAATAAAATTATATATTTTTTTAATTTTTTCAATTAAGGATGTTAAAAAAATACTTCAAAGAAAATAATAAAAAAATAAAAAACTTGAAATTAACTATAAGTAGTAATTGGATATTAATAGAGTAGTAACCCTGTCATTATCTTTTTTTAAATGTAAAGGATGAGACTTTATAAAATATATGATTAAATTATTTAGTACTCATCCAACTATAATTATTAAGAGTAATAATAGTTGGTTGGTTAGTATAATTACAAATTTTCATAAGGAAATAAATTAAAACTTCTTAATAATTTAAAAATATAATATGTCATTATTACTATTTTATTTAGCCATGTGTGAAAATATTAAATAATTTAATGTTTTTCATTGTTATTATTTCTTATATGTTTCTGTTTTAATAATATTAAAAAGAGTTATGAAAACTTTTGAAGTAAATTAAGATGATCTGGTTTGCATTCTTAAATTAAGAGCTAAACTGCATTTGAACTAACGCAATAATTTAACATTATTTGTAATGTTAAATAATATGGTCTAGAATATGTTAATATATTAGTACATTTTTAATTTTTTCCTTCTCTGAAAATTTATATAATGTTGGAGAGAGTTAGATGAGATGAAATTTTATAAAAAATAATTGAAAGAGAAAAAGAGTTAAATAAAAAATATTATAAAATTAAAATATTATAAGACACTTAGGTTATAATTTTATAATATTATTTTTGTTTTGAGATTTAAAAAGATAAATTATATTTTATTTGAAATTTGAAATTTTGATAAAGTTATAATGATTATTTTAAAAGTTTTGTATTTCAGTTATGTTTAAAAAGGAGATGGGATATGATATGAAAATTTTGGAATAAAATATATTTTCAAATAGACTTTTATTTGAAAATAAGTAAGGGATAAACAATGTTCTAATCAATTTCTCTCTCTTTATTTTCTTGTTTTTCTCATCAAATCTGGTTATCTTATATTTTTGCTCTTTTGCCGATTAGGTGAGTTTGGATACTGAGGTTTTTTTTTTTTTATAGGTTAGATCCTAATTGAGATGAGATTAGTTGAAATGAAAATTAAAAATTAAATAAAATATTGTTATAATATTATTTTTTAATATTATAGAAACATTAGCCTTTTAAACAAGAGATTTTGGTAAGCTTAACCAAACAATATTTTATTTTTAGTAAAAGAAATAATCTTAATTTGCTTATGGATGTTACATTTCATTTAAGTGCATTCAATTCTTGAGTTTGCTGCCTAACAAGATCCAAAATTCTCATTATATGTTATTTTATCTGGAATGCATAAAAATACTATTGGATATAATCATTGATATTAGGGTTTATAATATGAGATAAAAAGGGAAATGATTTAGTCAAAAATCCTTACTCATATGCTGCTTGTGATAATATGATGATTTGCTTTACACGATAATTCTATCTGAAATTGATCATATTTTACTATCTATTATACATCTCGCAACATTTAATGGTAGATAATTGGGCATACATGCAGCGCACGTTGTCCTAACTAGTATATCTTCCTAATACTTAAAAGCATGTATAAAGATGAACAGTAGTGAATAGTAACACCATTTTCTTTTTCTCGTTGGTTTTTCTCGTTACCTTCTGAAATTCGAACTGTGTTCCTCTTCGTTCGGTTAGCACCATTTACACACAAAAAATATCTAATCCGTTCAACAGATGTAAAATATCTAATCTTTACCTATAACAGATGAAATATCTGATCTCCACACAGATCTCAAATTTACAGAACAACTCAAATTTACAGAACAATTCTCAAACTCAACTCAAGGAAAAAAAAAATTTCTCGTGCTCTTCAGATTTCTTCCCACCGTTGGTACGCAATTCTCTTCTAATCTCATCTCTAACTTTTGCCTTTTTTTTTTCTTTTCTTTTCCTCGCATTTTTTTTTCTTGTTTCTCCGTGTGCGTTTCCGTGAGGGAGACGGAGGGCTGCGCGTGGTGGACTCCGAATGTGGCTGCGATGGTCGCCGCCTTGAAGGGGACTCGTCGGTGGTGGTCGTGAGGTTCGGTGGCCACGTACGGCGGCTTAACATGAAACAAATGGGTGAAACCCATTTCCGTTCGGTTTCCGTGGGGGAGACGGAGGGCTGCGCGTGGCGGACTTCGAAGGTGGCCGGGATGGTCGCCGCCTTGAGGGGGACTCCTCGGTGGTGGTCGTGACCTTCGGTGGCCGCGTACGGCGGCGGAAACTCACAAAAATGGGAGAAACCCATTTTTCCTTCCACGGAGGACATCCATGGCTGCGCGTGGGCAAGATTGGTAGTGCTAGGGATGCTCGTCGGCGTGAGCGGAACATGCCGGTGTTGGCGGTGACCATGGCCGGGGCTCGGCGGCGCCGGGCAGCGCTGGAGAAGAACCAGCGGTGCTCCCGATTCGCCTAGGAGAGAGAGAGAGTTTACGAAAAAAAAAATTTTCCTGCAAATAAACTTAAATAAGTATTTATATGTCCTATTATTCTACAGTTTACCATCTAAGTATTTATATGTCCTATTATTCTACAGTTTACCATCTGAAAATGTTAAATAATAGTATTTTTTTTTTCTTTACAACTTTACTTTTGTTCTTACTATATTGTTGAATTTTTTACTTAGGTTGAGCTCCGTGAAGTTGAAAGTGGAAACAAGATATCTCAACAATTAGCTACTTATAAAAGTATCAAAAGTATGGATCCCTTAACTTTTTAATTTCATACTGTAAATTAATAACTGAAATAATTTATTTTGCTTCTTTGATTTTAGAATTTTTTAAGTCAATTATTTAATGTCATTTATTCAATATTTATTCTGCATAAACTTTGAACTGTTCAAATTATAATTTCGAATTAGTTTAAAAATTTTCTGAAGGTCTTTACACTATATATTATTTATATGACATAATTTAATTTAAAAAATAAATTTTTAAAATTTAAATCTTATGAATTCAATTATTCAATTAAAAATTGTAACACAGTCAATCACATTAATAAAATATACAAATAATAATACATAAAAATGGCTACATATAGAATTTTTATATAAGAAAACTTTATCAACAAATTTAGTTCTATATGTAAATACTTACATTAATATTTACAGTTTTATCTATATATTATATATAATCAATTATTAAAATGTCAAAATTTTCAATCAAAATACTAATGTGATTGACTATTAGATTTCAAAAAATGAAACATAACAATTAAATAAAAATTATTATAAAATTAAAATATTTTTAAATTATAATTTTATAATCATACATCTTCTACTATTGTTCTATTACTAAACAATTTGTTTTCCTTTTACTATTTATATTTGAATTAAAAAGTTCAGAATTTATTCTTATTACAAAATATAAAATAAAATTAATTCAATCAACCAATATAATCATATAATTTAATTAAAAATAAACTAACATTCCAACATAATTAAATGTTATATCTTATTAGTTACATATGCATGTTTATAGAAAAAAAAATTAAAAAAAAATTGCTATGAAATAACTCATAAAATTTTACTGACAAATTTAATTATATATGTAAATACTTACATAAAAAAAAGTGGTCTCACAATCTTGCTCCATTTAAAACTTGAGAGGCAATTTTATCAATTTACTAAAATTTAAGGTTCATGTAACAGTAAAGTCCAACCATAGCACACATATGAACCGTTAATAAAAAATAAAAATAATTTACATATCAGCTCTAACAACTAACAAGGATTATTAAGGAATTGTTAATTCTGTTCAGTAACTTGTAATATTTATTACATCTCAATATATTAATTTACTAATTTTGATATTGATTTAATTAATAAATCATCCTATAGTTTATAATGAATCGTTGCAATTAAAATGTGTCATATCAATTGGCACATTCATGAAAAAATAAATAATAAATAATAATTTTTTTCCAATCTGAAATTGTCGTGCTCGAACATCTGAGATTAATTCAAATTTATATTTTATTTAAAACCTTTTTTTTGGTAGACACAGTAAGTTGGCTCGGGTGAGATTTAAATAGTGAGATGAAATGAAATAATTTTAGATAAAAGTTAAAAATTAAATAAAATATTATTAAAATATTTTTTAATATTATTATTATTTTAAAATTTGAAAAAATTAAACTATTTATTATATTTTATACGAAAATTTATAAAAATTATAATAATAAAATAAAATAGATTGAGATAGTTTTGACAAATTGAATTCACTGTATACACATGATTGTCGATGTGGGGACACAGACAAACAGATATAGTTCATAAATGGCCGACCATCCAGAATTTAGCAAATGTACTAATCAATTACTAAAATGTTGAAATTTTTAAAAATCGAAAATTTAATTAAAGAATTTTATAAAATAGAGTACACATCAAATAAAAATAATATTGTGCATAAACTTGTATTTTAAAAGATGCTTCTAGAACAAAATGAAATAAAAATTTTATGAATATAATAATCAAGTTTGTAAATAATAGAGATGTACTTTCCGATTAAATAATTATTAGATTTTAAAAAATGAAATATAACAGTTAAATAAAAATAATTATAAAATTATAATATTTTTAAATTATAATTTTATAATCATACCTCTCCTGCTATTATTTTATTACTAAACAATTTGTTTTTCTTTTACTATTTATATTTGAATTAAAAAGTTCAATATTTTTTCTTATTGCAAATTATAAAATAAATTTAACTCAATCAACTAATATAATCATATAATTTAATTAAAAATAAATTCAATTTTAAAAATAAATTTAATTTTATAAATTTATTCAATTTATTCAATTTTTGCTTTTTATAATCATAAAATAATATATGTGTCACTCTTTAACTTTTAACTATCCATGCACTCAAAACATAAACACAACACTGAATTAACAATTTCGCTTTTTATAATTATAAAATACTATTATATATATATAAAAACCAGAAAAAAGAAATACATATAAAAACTTGCAAACAAAATATAACATTCTCATGAATTTCAAAATTTGTTATTTCCTTTTATTTGTTAAAATATTTAATTTAATTGTAAGTTTTTTATTTCTACTTTCTTCATCTGCAATTCATGCTATAACAATCATATAATTTCTATATCTATTCGTAGTTCATTTCTAATTTTCATTCTCCATTTTTTACAGCTTCGTTAAATTTGCTGTGTTGATTGGGTTTTTTTAGTCTTTTGCCAAGACTACCAAGGTAACCACCAATACCATAAATATATATTTTTCAATAGGTGGTTTTATTCTATTGCAATACATACTTAGATTGAAAAAGTTTTTGAATTTGCATCATTATGAGTTTCTCTTTTATCCAGTTATCAACAAGAATTATTTCATTCCATGTATAAATGAAAAGGGGTAAGCTTATATTAATAAATTAGTACAAATTTATCATTATATGATTAATTAGTTCTTTGATATTCTTATAACTTCGATTCTTATTTAAAATGATTCCTAAGGTACTGGAAAACATCCTAAGATAAACAATTTATATGAGTCTCTTTCTTTAGAAGAAAAAGAACATATACGACAAAAAAAGAAAGAAAGATATCTACAACAAAGGAATTCTACGAATTATACTACTCAACATGAAGAACGATTTTCCTCCCAACCAATCGTTCACAATGAAGAAAATATGTTGGGAGATGATATAGAATTCATACACAATAATGAAGAGGTCATGCCATATTGTACAAAAAGACAACGCACTTTTCGTGCCGAAGCTGGAACCAGTGATATATCCTCCATTCAACAATTTGAATATAGTTCTAATATTGGTAATTCTGGAAAGCTCTATTCGGAAATAAACACAGTTGAAACTACGTCAACAAAATCTCTCTTTCGAGGTAAGAAAGACGTATAAAATTAAGTCGTATTTCTTTTTCTTTTTTTCCTCTCTTATATATAACTTCATTCAATGATACCTCTATTGAAAATTATAACAACTTCAAGAATTTACTTCATCTTTATGATTCATTTTTCCTCCATAGGAAATCAACATCAACAATCAGCTGGTCATAGGAAAATATTACAAACAGTGCCATTTGAGGCAACTTTCTTACCATCAGTACCTTTCTGTAGATTTTGTAAAGCAAAAAGATTTCAACATGAAACAAAGGGTTTTTGTTGTGCCGATGGAACAATCTCTTTAACTACAAATGATGTTCCAGAACAACTTTACCATTTGTTTACTTCTAACACAGTTGAATCTGTCAACTTTCTTACGTATGTTCGCACATACAATAACAAATTTGCTTTCACATCATTTGGAGTTAAATTTGATAGAGATTTGTGTAGAAGGAACAGAGGTATTTATACATTTCGAGCTCAAGGTCAAATCTATCATTACATTAATGACTTAGTTCCTTTGGATGGACATCCTTCATATCTACAACTATATTTTTATGATACCGAACATGAATTGGACAATCGTGTTTATGACATTGGAAGATTGGATTCATCAACTGTTGCTCAACTTATGGATATTCTTCATGTTAATCCATACTCAACATTCTTTCGAACTCTTGGAGATTTGCCCAATTTGGAAAATCACAAAATTCATATTAGATCAGATGTGGGTTTGGATCAGCGTGTTTTTAACACTCCGTCAGCTTCTCAAGTAGCAGTCATTTGAATTGAAGATGATGATTCAGAATATTTGAGAGGACGAAATATTGTGGTATTCAATCATGCAGGTGGAAGTCATATAGTCCAATACTATTTTGGCTGTTATGATCCACTGCAATACCCATTGTTATTTCCTTTTGGTGATACTGGTTGGCACCAAGGAATATTAAGAATAAAGAAAGGGGAAAGACTACCACAACAAGTAACAAGAGCATCAGTCGACCCTCAACAATCAGTATCAGCAGAACAACTGCTTACAAAGGAACAAGAAGGTTAAAATAATTATTCTTCTTTCAACTTTTAAATGTTCCAATATAACAATGTTATATTTCTAATTTATTAAATTTATTATTTTACAGTGTTGAAAAAAAATAGAAAACAACAGGTTGTCTCATGCCGCGAGTACTATTGCTACAAACTTCAAATTAGGGAAAATACAAAATCTATTTTATTGTTCTCGGGCCGTTTATTGCAGCAGTTTGTTGTTGATATGTACGTAAAAATTGAGACGTCAAGATTGGATTATTTTCGTAATAAGCAACAAGAGATTCGATCTGAAGTATATCAAGGAATAGTTTACAGTCTATCAATTGGACAAAGCAATGCTTCTAAAGTTGGTAAACGCATCATTCTGCCTTCTTCTTTTATTGGAGGTCCAAGAGATATGCGCAAAAGATATATGGAAGCAATGGCTTTAGTCCAACGCTTTGGAAAACCTGACATCTTTTTAACCATGACATGCAACCCAAGTTGGAAAGAAATCTTAGATGAGTTGGGTCCACAAGAAGAAGCACAAAATCGTCCTGATTTGATTGCACGTATCTTTAGAGCAAAATTAGAAGAGCTGAAGGATGAATTATTCAAACGGAAGATATTTGGGAAAGTTTCAGCATATGTATATGTCATTGAACATCAAAAAAGAGGACTACCACATGCACATTTCTTGATCATACTACAAAGAGATTGGAAAATCTATGCTCCAGAATCTTTTGATGAAATTGTATCAGCAGAAATACCTGACAGAGAAAGAAATTTACATTTGCACAAGACAGTAAAAAGACATATGATGCATGGCCCCTGTGGAGTACTAAATCCGAACAATGTGTGTATGAAAACAAATGGCAGTTGTAAAAACCACTTTCCAAAAGGTTTTGTACCCAACACAACTATTGGAATCGATTGTTTCCCACAGTATAAACGTTGTGATAATGGAATAACTGTCAAAGTCAGAGGTAAAGATTTAGATAACCGTTGGGTTGTTCCACATAATCCATATCTCCTTGCAAAATTTGATTGTCACTTGAATGTTGAAATTTGCTCAACAATCAAAGCAGTCAAATACCTTTATAAGTACATTTATAAAGGTCATGATCGTGTTGCTTTCAACTTGATTCCTGGACAAAACATCCAAGATATAGATGAAATCCAACAATTTCAATCAGCTAGATGGATTGCTCCACCAGAAGCTATGTGGAGAATATATGGTTTTATTCTTAATGAAATGCATCCATCAGTTTACAGTTTACATCTACATCTTGAAGATCAACATCTGGTAGCTTTTCATGCACATGACGACCTCAACAATGTTCTGAGATCTGATTTTACGGCAAAATCAATGTTGACTGAATTCTTTTCAACAAATCAAGCTAATGAAAATGCACGAAAACTACTATACAAAGAATTTCCTGAAGCTTTTGTTTGGAACCAACAACACAAAATATGGACTCCAAGAAAGAAGAAAACTGTTATAGGCCGCATTGTTACAGCAAGTCCATTCGAAGGTGAAATGTATTACTTACGGATATTATTAAATCATATAAGAGGCCCTTTATCATTTGACCACATCAAAACAGTTGGCAATGTCACTGCACCAACCTTTCGTGAAGCAGCTACACTACATGGTTTGTTACAAAGAGATACCAGTTTGCAAGATTGTATGCAAGAGGCTTCCTTATACCAAATACCACACAGTTTAAGACGGCTATTTGCAACAATTTTAGTATATTGTAATCCAACAAATCCTAGGGAACTTTGGGAATATTTCGAACAAGATATGTCAAGTGATTTCCAAACAAGTGTTGCAACATCAGCAGATATTAGGACAAAAGTCTTACGAAGCATCTCTTCTACACTTGAATCGATGGGAAAAGACATAAACATGTTTCATTTAGTAGAACATGATATTTCTTTGGATAAGAACGAAACTGAAGCTAGAGAAATAAATGATGAATTTGCAGTTCTAATACCAGAAGAAGATCTTATGGCTTCGATGAGTCTTAATCCCGAACAACAACACGCATATGAATCAATTTTGCAGAAAGTCCTTCTAAATGAATCTGCTGCATTTTTCATTGATGGTCCGGGTGGAACAGGGAAAACATTCTTATATAAAGCACTTCTCGCTACAGTAAGATCAAGAAACTTAATTGCTCTTGCAACTGCATCGTCTGGTGTTGCTGCATCTATTTTACCTGGAGGTCGAACAGCCCATTCACGCTTCAAAATTCCATTAGATCTTGACAAAAATAGTACTTGTTATGTAAGCAAACAAGGTGCTCTTGCCAAATTGTTACGTCTTGCAAAGTTAATTATATGGGATGAAGCACCTATGTCTAGAAAAGAATGTATGCAAGCATTGGATAAAATGTTACGAGACATAACTGATTCAAGATTACCATTTGGTGGAAAAATTATCGTATTCGGTGGAGATTTTCGTCAAGTTTTACCTGTGATTCGTAAATGCACAAGACAAGAAGAAGTAAATGCCAGTCTAGCTTCGTCATATTTGTGGTCTACTTTAACCAAGATTAGGTTAAGTGAAAATATGCGAGCAAGATTCGATCCAAACTTCTCAAATTATTTACTACAGGTCGGAAATGGAACAACACCAATCACAATTGACAATAAGATCAAAATTTCCAATGAAATGCTTATTCCTTACAAAAATGATGTGGAGTCTTTAGATGATCTGATCGATGCAGTCTTCCAAGATATTGGCAGCTATTCAGAAAATTTATCTGCAATGACAAATCGAGCTATCTTGACACCAAAGAACAACTCTGTCGATGAGATAAATACAATACTTATTCAAAGATTTCCTGGTACAGTTACACAATACTATAGCTTCGATGAAACGATTGATACATCAGAACAAGGAATCATGGAGGATTTTTTAAACACATTGACACCAAATGGACTTCCACCTCATGAACTGTTACTAAAAAAAAATTGTCCTATCATGTTACTCAGAAATGTCAATCCTTCAGAAGGTTTATGCAATGGAACACGTCTTATTTGTCGCAACTTTGAACGAAATATCATTGATGCTGAAATTGCAGTTGGTCACCACACCGGAAAAAGAGTTTTCATACCAAAGATTCCATTCTTACCAAATGCAGACGATAATAGTGGTTTTCCATTCAAAAGAACACAATTTCCTATCAGATTAAGTTTTGCGATGACAATAAATAAAGCACAAGGACAGACATTAGATTTTGTTGGTGTATACTTGCCTCAACCTGTATTTTGTCATGGCCAACTTTATGTAGCACTGTCAAGAGCCAAGACTTCTGCTTCAGTAAAAGTTCTTATAAGACCAGTATCAACTCAAGATTGTGAAGAAGCTGAAACAAATAATATTGTTTATAAATAATTACTAACACTAGCATATCCATCATAAACTTCTGTAAGTAATCGAATTTCAATATATACCTCTCAATTTAATACAATTTGTTTTTCCATTATATAATTTTCAAAACTTCCTATTTTTTTTTATTAAAATTGTTTTATTTAAATTCAATTGTTTAAACTAATATTTTTTTTTCCTTATTCATAAGTAGGCTTCAACATGCGGACTATCCATACATCAATCAAAGACATTACTCCAAGTACAAGAAATTGGAGCATCAAGATGATTGTGTCAGACAAATCTCCCAAACGTACTGCACAACATTCGCCGACAAAATATCAAAATCTGACATTGATAGACCCTGAGGTAACACACTGACATTATTATCATACTTGCAAAAATATACTTCATATTTATATTATATTCTTTCACATGATATATCCAAAATAAATATGTTTTCCTCTTACAACATAGATTCATTTTAACTATATTCTCAAATTCAATCTTATATATATTCAATAAATACTATTTTACATTCAATAGAATACAAATAACTATTCATTTATACAATATTATGCAGGACAACTGACTACAAGCAACAATTTTCGGCAAAGATATAGACTTACGTAATGACATGTTACACATCTTCCGGTCTTACTACATCAGTAATGCTTATGTTAAGCCTTTAGATCCCAAGCATAGA
Organism: Juglans cinerea; assembly: GCA_961763995.1. Classification (NCBI taxonomy): domain Eukaryota; kingdom Viridiplantae; phylum Streptophyta; class Magnoliopsida; order Fagales; family Juglandaceae; genus Juglans; species Juglans cinerea. The sequence goes on from CAUIVZ010000001.1 coordinate 31,918,111, forward strand.
ACTGAAGCGCATCAATACCAGTGGATCTTAAATTCAAGAACAATCATCGAAAACATTCCAGATGACGAAGTGGAATTACAAGCACCAGAATATGATATTATCCCATTCACCAATCTGCATGACTACAAGGACACTGGAACTGAAATAGGTAAATATCACATCAATATATTTAACATACATCCTGATACTCTTATTCAATTTTAACAATTTTTTTTTAACATAATTGGACAGCTATTCTGGCGATCGCAATATACATAAAACCTCCTAAAGAAATTACCTCAATACATGGGCCAACAAAAATTCAAGAAATATATGTTATCGACCAGAGGTAAAAAAGATTTCCCAACTATATATGTGATATTAATAAATTCTTTAATTAACTTGTTTTCAATACTATTTCATCATACTACACTTTTAAATACTTTCTCCTAAATTTTACAGCCTAATGCCCATATGGTTAACTATGTGGAGTCGATTTGTGGATGGTGAATGCCGAACAATCTCTGATATTATTGAAGCTAAACCAACTTTACTCGCAACACGTATAAAAGTCGGTTCATACAATGGTATATTACACAATTTACAATATCAGCATTTATTAAAAATAAAATGTTATTATCTACTAACAAATTTCTTTTCTTTATAATATAGGTCTTTCTCTTTCATCTCAACCAACAAGTATATTTACATTAAATCCTGTCATCCCTGCTGCAACTCCATTATGTCAATGGTAATTCTTTCTTATTTTATTATATATATATATACAATCTGTACCTACTATATCTTTTCCTCTATGATTTCTCTCATTCATTTTAAATTATTTTAAAAATATTTAGGACGATGCAAAACCATGCACTGCTTGAAGAAATAGTTGAAAAAAATCTACATCACACAACAGCATCAGCATCAGCATCAGCATCAAATGTTGACATGAAAGACATAATTAAGCTTGATGATCTTGCTGGTTTTCTTAAATCATTACAACCAATGACGGTACATTTCTACGGTCTTCTTAAACTTTCTTTTCTTTATATATATTGCCTTTTAAAAATTTTACACATGCATTCTTAAAATTAAAATAAATACAACCTTATCTTAAGGCTACATATTATTTACAACCACTAAAAATATATATCTGTTGCAAAATTAATGCAGAAAGCAAAATTTTGGATTAAAGCAACTATTTGTGTGGTTGATCTCCATCAAATATTCTTCTACATGTCCTGCATTGGGTGTAAGAAGGGGACTGGATATGAACAAAATGAAAAATTTCAATGTTATCATTGCAAATACATGAGCAATGCACAACCACGGTATACATCTTATATTCATATTTTACGTCATAAATGTTTCTTTAATCAATTTTATATTATATTCAAATTAATGCTTAATCATTCAGACTAAAAAATATAGTTTGTTTATATAGCTGTCGAGCTTACATCGACGTTGACGATGGTAATGGACGACTAGGAGCTGTCATGTTCGGTAAAATCGCAGAAGAAGCTCTAGGTTGCACAGCAATCGAACTGATGGAACATACAGGAGAGGTAACCAACTTATTCATATTCCAATTTATATTTTAAAAACATTTAATTTTAGATATTCAAATAGAAAGTTATTAAAAATATCTTTTACATTATATTTATTCACCATACAGGAACATTTACCGTATATCCAAAATATTGCAAAATTATGTTCAACCAAAAAATGGATCATACAATTGGGTGCAGATTTAGATCAACTCCAAAAACAACGTCACAAAAACTTCAACGTTCTCTCCATAAATGCTGTGAATGAGGAGAACACACCACTTTGAATCCATTATGTAATATTTAGTTGTTTCAGACTTTACTTTCAGTAGCAAAAGAAACAATTATGTAATATTTAGTCGTTTTAGACTCTACTTTCAGTAACGAAAAAAACAACTATGTAATATTCACTTTTCTGACTTGCTTAAACATATAGTCTATCTAAATCTATCATCAGAGACTTTAAACAATTATAGTTCACTTAAACAATTAATTATATTATCTTCATAGACCTTATCATCAAATTCTCTTAATCTACACTAGATGTTTATATTTTAGAATAATCTAATATAGGGCAAACGTGCATCGCACGTAGATTCACTGCTAGTATATATATATATATATATATATATATATATATATAGATATGCTCGCACCCACCCACCGAAGAACATGCAAGGTCTGTCATTGAATATTAATTAATAGCCACTTGGCTATATATTATTCTATATTTACACCGACGGTAGCTTTTGCACCAAGTTGTTGAAAAAAAATAAGATATAGAAACAATCGTGTATATATATATATATATATATATAGTACGTTAATTAGCTTAGATCATGATTAAGATGACAAAATATACGGTACCCACTTGTCAACACTAGTCACGATTGATTGCGTTTCAGACCGTATTATATATATTTGTGATAAATTAAATCAAATGTTTAAGGTTTAAAAAATATAACCACTTGTCTACACAAGTCACTCGGGGTCAATCAATATTAAATATTCTATAGTAGTTACTTATTAACTCATGACGATGATTAAGGTGACAAATAAAATATATCTACTTGTGATCTACACATGAAGTGACTCGATGGAATCCAATTAATCACACCGTACCATTTGTTGGATCATTTATAGTTATTAAAAACACTCAAAATATTGCTAATAAATTTTGATGTTAGCTGATATAATAGATTTTCACATGATCGATGATATGTTCAGTGGGTCAGTAATTAAGTAGACTAATAAGTCTTTTTCTATAATTGTAGTGTGGATCGATGCTGTTTAATTCATATATATATATATATATAGTATGATCTTTGATTTTTTTTGAACAATTAATATACCAATAAAGTCTAAAGTTATTCTAATTACTTACTAGTTGAATACACTACAAGTCTACAACAAAAAAGAAAAAAAAAGAAAGAAATGTCCAAGAAAAAAGAGAAAGGAAGAACAGTATTAATGCCATTATATATAGTGCACATATAGTTTTCTATATATTCTAAGATGAATAATAATGTTATTTGAAGGCTTTTATACCACGTACCATCCACATGACAAGATTTAATTTGTAAGATTCTGTAGAGACATTGAACAGCAAATAGAAGCGGAATTACGACAATATGGTGACACTCCCGTGAGGGTATTTGTCCCACAAGTTGGTGATGAACAAAGGAAATTGAGTGATTTCATTTGTGCACCAATGACCCCTATTTATAGGCCATCATGCACCGGTTGGTAAAAGGCACATCCATTGGTTTATCCAATGGTAACCCAAAGCTCACATCCTTAAGAAGTGACACAACCTATTGAAAAAGGAACAACCATTGGTAAACCAATGGTAACCCAAAGGCCACAACCTTTTGACTAAATCAAAAGGTTGTGTCTCTTGACACTTTATCAATCTCATACAACCTTTTGACTAAATCAAAAGGTTGTGCCCATTGACACTTCCTTAAACATCACCCCTCATGGGAACCATCACCATGTTAGAGGATATAATTCCAAGGGGTACACCGTTTGGTGATCACACCCCTTAGAATAACATCTCCCACTTGATCACACAAAACGATGATGATCCAGTTGAATATTTTACCTTGGTACCAATATGAGCTTTCCCCTACTCAACTCTCATATGCAACTCTTGCAGATCGGCATCAAAGCATGACAAGCCTCTACGTGCACACGTTTTTGTCATTACCTTATCTGACAGCACCCTTTATCATATGTGCTCCCACTGATCACATATTAGGGGTGACTACATTTCACTAAAAAAATTTTAGTGAACGGCATCAATTCTCCGTGACTGGATCAACAATCCATACCTCTGTCACAATTGACGACTTCAGCCGAATACATAACACATGTATCGACCTGCGCTGAATTTTCGTTAAGTACTTCCTCTAGAGGCTATTCCTGAGGTTTTTCCCTAATCACCTTATCAACGACTTTGCAAATGATTAACCATTTACTTGGGTAATCAAATCACATTTCACTAAAACTTTAGTGAATGGCACTGAATTTTCGTTAAGTACTTACTCACCTGAGTCTTTCCTTAATCACCTTATCAGCGACTTTACCATGATCAACCTTTTACTTGATTAATCAATCTGCACTGAAATTTTATCAAGTACTCACCCTAAGGCCATTCCTGAGGTTTTTCTTGATCACCTTATCAGTGACTTTGCAAATGACCAAAATTTTCATTTTTGGGTATCTTCATAACTCCAATTTTCTAAGCGTCCCTAGAATTTGTTGAGTTATGCATGTTGACCATGAGATTTCTTCACCTAGATTTCTCTCAATCCCATTCTAGTCACATGTTCTCTGAATTTCTCCAGAGATAAACCTTTGGTCATTAGATCTGCTACCATCTCGGTCGAGGAAACAAAATTAACATTGACCTCACATCTTTCTACACTTAAAACAGTTTCCAGAAAATAGTTTATTTTGTTTTCTTTTTAACCATTTCTTTTTCTTGAACTGTTTTGGCTTCATCTTATTCTGTGTAGAACGCTTATCTTGAGCCATTAATAAATTGGATGATTCACCATCTTTATTCCTTCTTTTCATCCTTTCACCTTCAAGTAATAAAAGTACTGGAAGCGATATCATTGTTACTTCATTTCCACTGTGTGTTAAAGAAGTAATAATGTGATCCCAAGATGAAGGAAGACTATTTAGTATGGTTGTAACTTGCATTTTATCAGTGAGAGGATGACCGGCATCATTTAATTCTTTCGCCATCAACTTCATTTGAAGTACATGATCGCCAATATCATCATTCTTTTTCGTACAAGTTCGGTTATACTTATCCAATAATAATTGTATATAAGTATCCGACCTTAAACCATACTTTGCTTCAACTGCATCTATAATTTCTTTTGCAGTTTCATAGTCTTCAAATAAAGGAATAATGTGATCACTCATGCAATGCAAAATTAAAGCTTTTGCCCATGCATTGTGTTCTATCCATTTATCTACATTTGAAACGCTGCTTCCACTTTCACTTTCATCATTTTCTACAATTTATTCCCATGGCTTTGGTGTTGTTAATGTATATAAGGTCTTTTCATGGGTTAGAAGAAAAGTTATATGCCTTTTCCAGGCCCGGAAATTTCTTCCATTCAATTTTTCTATCCCCGAGGGATCAATACTTTTCTTCGGTGCCATGAATAATAAACCTTAAAAAAATTAATCAACAAGAAGAATGTAGAAATAATAAATATGTACTATTTAAATACAATAGTTCAACTGTGAAAAATTAAAATTATTACAAACTTAATTAGTAATAATAACCCTTGGATTTAATCTAAGGTGGCAGCCTATAAATTCTCTTATTATATTTTATGTAAGGAGAATAATGAAAGTGACGCCCCAATCGAGGATATCCACGACCTTTCCTTGATGTTTCACATTTTTCAAAGAATTTCTGGTGATAATTTCGACCAACAGAGGCTTTGTAATATTTTGGCTTGAAATTTGGAGCACAACGGCTTTTGAACGGACGAAATCGGGCTTGAAATGATCTCGAACGACCCGATTGAAAAATTCTGCCCTGAACCGGTTCAGCCGGTTCAAGCCGGGTTCTGGAGATCGGCTTCTGGAGGCGGCTCGGTCAACGGCTCGATAGTCGGCTCGGCTCGGAAATCGGCTTGCGGCTCAGCTCGAAGGGCGTGAAACAGTGCCGTTTGGAGGTGTCTGTTGTGGTTCTTCAGTGCCGAAAATGACGTTGTCGTTTTGCTCCTTGGGCTGAACGACAATGTCGTTTAGTCCAGGTGGAATTTCAAATTCCTTCCCGTTGGACAAATCGACGTTGTCGTTTGGATCTACGGGCTGAACGACACTGTTGTTTAGCCCCTGCCGAATTCGAATTGGACGACCGTTGGATGAAACAGTACGTCCTGGGTCGTCTTCAACCTCGCACAGAGGAGTTCCAGCGTCCGTGAAGCTGGTGTCTTCACTCCCGTCCGACCAGTTGGTGGCCGGCGACGACGACTTCGTCATGCTCCCGAGGTCGACGAAGTCCGGCGGCGGTGAGAGGCTCCGGCGGCCGGCCGAAACAATGACTTTGTGTGAAAATGGGCTATTTAATTCACTATTCCTTTGTGTAAAATAATACCAATAATTTTCTTCAAAATAGTAACAATTTACAAAATTTTGAAGATTACCAGTATATTCTAAACCTCCCACCGTGATCTGAAAGAGTTTCTCTCTCGGATTTTCAAGCAAACGAAGATGATTAAAATATGCAAGTGTGGTTGCCAAACCAAGCACTTGCCTATTTATCGTCTTTGTAATGCGTGATAAAATTCCCTCTGACATGACCAGGCTCTTGATACCACTGTAGAGAAATTGAACAGCAAATAGAAGCGGAATTACGACAATATGGTGACACTCCCGTGAGGGTATTTGTCCCACAAGTTGGTGATGAACAAAGGAAATTGAGTGATTTCATTTGTGCACCAATGACCCCTATTTATAGGCCATCATGCACCGGTTGGTAAAATGCATATCCATTGGTTTATCCAATGGTAACCCAAAGGTCACATCCTTAAGAAGTGATACAACCTATTGAAAAGGGCACAACCATTGGTAAACCAATGGTAACCCAAAGGCCACAACCTTAAGGAGTGACACAATCTTTTGTCTAAATCAAAAGGTTGTGTCTCTTGACACTTTACCAATCACATACAACCTTTTGACTAAATCAAAAGGTTGTGCCCATTGACACTTCCTTAAACATCACCCCTCATGGGAACCATCACCATGTTAGAGGATATAATTCCAAGGGGTACACCGTTTGGTGATCACACCCCTTAGAATATCAGATTCAAATCAGAAGCTAATAGTCCACCCTCCCAAGTCAATGTTTCCTTCGGTATATATAATTATCTGCATATTGGAAACTCTCATCTCAAGCCTTTTTTTATCCGAAGAGCAGGAGAAGCAATCTGCAGCAGGCAAATTATCAAGCAAGTAAGTCCATTTCCTTTTGCTTATTAAAAATCACTCAGACAGCTAGGCCATCTAATTAACCTTTCTTCTTTTCTGCTTTCTTTTGTGATTTTTTTCCTCCAACATACTAAAACATTTGGCCATTTTTTTCTGTTCTGCAAAGCCTAAAGAAAGAAAAAAAAGTAGTTTACATTGCTTAGCATCTCTACTTTTCAATATTCACTTTAATTGGTTCTATTCATCTTCTGAGGTACTGCTAATTAAAGCTGAACTATTTGACAACTCCACGGTTTGTAGAAGTATTCTAAAAAGTTATAATTAAGACCAATCGGTATATGGATTTTACAGTTTCAATAGTTATTACTAGATTCTTAGTTAATTATTATTATTTTATTTTTATCAATTCATGACAGTACTCTTCTGACTTCTGAGTGTGTGTATAAATAAATATATATATATATATATATATTATATATTTATATAGAAAAATTCTATACACCATGCTACCATCCCACTTTTATCCCATTAAGTAAAATGTGGCACATTTATCACTATTAAATAATCATTTATTGCATGTTTTTTTATCATCTAATGATGATAAATGTGCCACATACTACATAGTATGATCAAAATAGGATAAAAATGCTTTTTCTGAATGTGCATGTTGATGTCGTGTTTCGCAATCCAAACAACTCTATGATGGTCGATCTGTTCTTGTAAATATGGATAAATGAGGGCGAGGGCGAGGGGTGATGAGAAATACCTCCAATACCTAAGTCAGCTTTAAGTTCTCAGTCTATTATTTAAGGGAGTTCAAATGAAAGTATTTAAAGAGTTTCTGCCCAAGCGAGGGGGGATATATACCTGGTCAGAGTGGTCCCATGGCAAGTCGATCTTGACGATGTTGCTCCGTACTCAGGTCGTGCTTTCTCCCCACATTCTGCCACGCGATAGGTCGTCCATGCCCTATAGTACCAATTGCTATCAATCTAGGGTTCATTTCGTGGCGTGTCCATCCTCGTCCTTCATTAAATGCAACGTGGTCTCCGCCTGGTGCGCCCATCTTCCAAATCTGTCTAACTATCGGTGTCTAGGGACTAGGGTTGTCCCTGACACTATGTATGTGGATTGTCAACCAGTAGTGGTGTCAGACTTTCTGAGTCAATGATTCACGTTTTGCACATTCGACTTCACTACTCCTCTTTGGGCTTCTTGTGCTGACCCTACCCTTCTCGGCCTGGCCCATTCTATCCTTTTGTACCGTTTTCCTTCTTCTGGGCTAGCCTTGGAACTATCGGTGCCTCGCTGGCTGGGCCTATGTGGTTTGGCAAGATACTAGGAAAGACCCCTCATAGTGCACTTTCTAGACAAGCATCAAATATTTCTTTTCCAGGCATGGTTTCAACTGAAAAATCTTGAAAATCGATAGTGGAGTCTCCAATAACATTTTGTTTTAACTTTCCATTATTCCCCATCTCTCGTATTGCATTCCGCTTCTTGATCTTCCTCCCCTCTCTAGCTAATTATTGAATTTTTAACTTTTTAAAGTTAAATTTTTTCAGTGAGATTTTTTTTTAATTACTCTTAAAAGGAAAAAAAAATTTAAAGTGCTACTCGCCAAATGTATTTTAGAATTAGGTTTTGAAAAGGATGTTTAATGCACCGATTTGAATTTGGATTGAATTAAGATCAACTCAGTTTAGCATAATTTTAAACTATTCTAATATCCAAACACTAGTACTCAACTCTCAAATCATTAAACTCATGACTAAAAGAAAAATAAATATTTGTGACGGATTATTTGTGACGATAATGACTATTTGTGAAAAAAATAGACTTATTTTGGCAGGAGATAATCATTTATGCCGAAAATAATTGATTACAAATAAGCAGTGTCATCTCAACTCAAAACCTCTTTACATGTGGAATCCACAATCTTTTTCAACTCAACATCTCTTTACACGCTAGACCCATAACCTTTTTCAACTTCCCAGAAACTAAATTCTTCTAATAAATTAACATTCAAACACATTTAAACTCATTTTAGGTGGGCTTCATAAAACTCACTCAACCATCTCAATTCATTACTATTTATAAAGAACTCAACTCATTTCATTACTATTTTACTTAATGGTTAAGGAAGTGATTATTAATAAAATTATATATTTTTTTAATTTTTTCAATTAAGGATGTTAAAAAAATACTTCAAAGAAAATGATAAAAAAATAAAAAACTTGAAATTAACTATAAGTAGTAATTGGGTAGTAATAGGGTAGTAACCCTATCATTATCTTTTTTTAAATGTAAAGGATGAGACTTTATAAAATATATGATTAAATTATTTAATACTCATCCAACTATAATTATTAAGAGTAATAATAGTAGGTTGGTTAGTATAATTACAAATTTTTATAAGGAAATAAATTATAACTTCTTAATAATTTAAAAATATAATATGTCATTATTACTATTTTATTTAGCCATGTGTGAAAATGTTAAATAATTTAATGTTTTTCATTGTTATTATTTCTTATAGTGTTTCTGTTTTAATAATATTAAAAAGAGTTATGAAAACTTTTGAAGTAAATTAAGATGATCTGGTTTGCATTCTTAAATTAAGAGCTAAACTGCATTTGAACTAACGCAATAATTTAACATTATTTGTAATGTTAAATAATATGGTCTAGAATATGTTAATATATTAGTACATTTTTAATTTTTTCCTTCTCTAAAAATTTATATAATGTTGGAGAGAGTTAGATGAGATGAAATTTTATAAAAAATAATTGAAAGAGAAAAAAGAGTTAAATAAAAAATATTATAAAATTAAAATATTATAAGACACTTAGGTTATAATTTTATAATATTATTTTTGTTTTGAGATTTAAAAAGATAAATTATATTTTATTTGAAATTTGAAATTTTGATAAAGTTATAATGATTATTTTAAAAGTTTTGTATTTCAGTTATGTTTAAAAAGGAGATGGGATATGATATGAAAATTTTGGAATAAAATATATTTTCAAATAGACTTTTATTTGAAAATAAGTAAGGGATAAACAATGTTCTAATCAATTTCTCTCTCTTTATTTTCTTGTTTTTCTCATCAAATCTGGTTATCTTATATTTTTGCTCTTTTGCCGATTAGGTGAGTTTGGATACTGAGGTTTTTTTTTTTTATAGGTTAGATCCTAATTGAGATGAGATTAGTTGAAATGAAAATTAAAAATTAAATAAAATATTGTTATAATATTATTTTTTAATATTATAGAAACATTAGCCTTTTAAACAAGAGATTTTGGTAAGCTTAACCAAACAATATTTTATTTTTAGTAAAAGAAATAATCTTAATTTGCTTATGGATGTTACATTTCATTTAAGTGCATTCAATTCTTGAGTTTGCTGCCTAACAAGATCCAAAATTCTCATTATATGTTATTTTATCTGGAACGCATAAAAATACTATTGGATATAATCATTGATATTAGGGTTTATAATATGAGATAAAAAGGGAAATGATTTAGTCAAAAATCCTTACTCATATGCTGCTTGTGATAATATGATGATTTGCTTTACACGATAATTCTATCTGAAATTGATCATATTTTATTATCTATTATACATCTCGCAACATTTAATGGTAGATAACTGGGCATACGTGCAGCGCACGTTGTCCTAACTAGTGTATATATATATATATATATATAGATATGCTCGCACCCACCCACCGAAGAACATGCAAGGTCTGTCATTGAATATTAATTAATAGCCACTTGGCTATATATTATTCTATATTTACACCGACGGTAGCTTTTGCACCAAGTTGTTGAAAAAAAATAAGATATAGAAACAATCGGGTATATATATATATATATATATAGTACGTTAATTAGCTTAGATCATGATTAAGATGACAAAATATACGGTACCCACTTGTCAACACTAGTCACGATTGATTGCGTTTCAGACCGTATTATATATATTTGTGATAAATTAAATCAAATGTTTAAGGTTTAAAAAATATAACCACTTGTCTACACAAGTCACTCGGGGTCAATCAATATTAAATATTCTATAGTAGTTACTTATTAACTCATGACGATGATTAAGGTGACAAATAAAATATATCTACTTGTGATCTACACATGAAGTGACTCGATGGAATCCAATTAATCACACCGTACCATTTGTTGGATCATTTATAGTTATTAAAAACACTCAAAATATTGCTAATAAATTTTGATGTTAGCTGATATAATAGATTTTCACATGATCGATGATATGTTCAGTGGGTCAGTAAGTAGACTAATAAGTCTTTTTCTATAATTGTAGTGTGGATCGATGCTGTTTAATTCATATAATATATATATATATAGTATGATCTTTGATTTTTTTTGAACAATTAATATACCAATAAAGTCTAAAGTTATTCTAATTACTTACTAGTTGAATACACTACAAGTCTACAACAAAAAAGAAAAAAAAAGAAAGAAATGTCCAAGAAAAAAGAGAAAGGAAGAACAGTATTAATGCCATTATATATAGTGCACATATAGTTTTCTATATATTCTAAGATGAATAATAATGTTATTTGAAGGCTTTTATACCACGTACCATCCACATGACATGATTTAATTTGTAAATCAAAAGGTTGTGTCTCTTGACACTTTACCAATCACATACAACCTTTTGACTAAATCAAAAGGTTGTGCCCATTGACACTTCCTTAAACATCACCCCTCATGGGAACCATCACCATGTTAGAGGATATAATTCCAAGGGGTACACCGTTTGGTGATCACACCCCTTATAATAACAGATTCAAATCAGAAGCTAATAGTCCACCCTCCCAAGTCAATGTTTCCTTTGGTATATATAATTATCTGCATATTGGAAACTCTCATCTCAAACCTTTTTTTTCCGGAGAGCAGGAGAAGCAATCTGCAGCAGGCAAATTATCAAGCAAGTAAGTCCATTTCCTTTTGCTTATTAAAAAAACACTCAGACAGCCACGCCATCTAATTAATATTTTTTCTTTTCTGCTTTCTTTTGTGATTTTTTTCCTCTAACGTACTAAAACATTTGGCCCATTTGTTTCTGTTCTGCAAAGCCTAAAGAAAGAAAAAAAATAGTTTGCATTGCTTAGCATCTCTACTTTTCAATATTCACTTTAATTGGTTTTATTCATCTTCTGAGGTACTGCTAACGCTGAACTATTTGACAACTCGACGGTATATAGAAGTATTCTAAAAAGTTATGATTAAGATGAATCGGTATATGGATTTTACTGTTTCAATAGTTATTACTAGATTCTTAGTTAATTATTATTATTTTATTTTTATCAATTCACAGTACTGTTCTGACTTTTGAGTGTGTGAGTGTGTGTATATATATATATATTTATATAGGAAAATTCTATACACCATACTACCATCCCACTTTCATCCCATTAAGTAAAATGTGGCACATTTATTACCATTAAATGTTCATTTATTGCATATTTTTTTATCATTTAATGGTGATGAATGTACCACATACTACTTAGTATGAACAAAATAGGATAAGAGTGTGGTGTATAACATTACTCATTTATATATATATATGTTTTGGTTGATTTCATGATAAATAAAATGTTTAGATTTAATTCACAGTATTAGTTCTAGATCTAGTATGCCCCATGATATCATTAATTAGGAGAACTTTTCAACTGAAGAAACTGATAATGTTAATTTTAATAAATGGATTATTCTAAATATTGATGCTAAATCCATTTACAAAACCAGTTGGGTTTAGTCTGCTTTTAAGATTGAGTTTACACACACACACACACACATATATATATATATATATGAGAAAAGATATTTGCAACCGTGAATTGTACAACTGTCGCGTAATCACTTTAAAAGTGAATAAAACATGAGACCCACATGAAAAAAATTAATTTTTTAATAGTAGACCCCACTCTTTTTCAAAGCAATTACGTGGCGTTTACGCACTTCACGGTTGTATGTAGAATTACTATATATATATATATATATATATATATATATATATATAATCAAGATTTAAGAGCTTCGCAATGAATTGATACATAATCTAAATTACGGGCCTCATCCCATTAGCAAGAATAGATTTTTCAGTCTGCTTTTACGAGAGTAAAATTCCCACTCAATTCATCGCCTTCTTTTTCACCCAATCTAGGTGCTTTTCCACTGGCGAAGGAATAGAAAGATAAATAATAATTCTCACGATGAAGAATTGAACCTAAGCCAAAGTACTAAAAATATCACTCTTCAATTTTATTTTACAAGTAAAATAAATAGAGAGGAAGAAACAACGAGCTAGATAAACTGATGGATGATTTCTAGCATAAGCACCCTGATTATATTATATTAGTAGAAAATTTTGTCTTAGATAAATGTCATTTTTTTTTATGGAAACTTGCATAAAAATTAATGAAATTTGTATGCAAATAATTGGAACAGATGTTGTACTATTTCTCTAGAATATATACGAGGCATGCACTCTACATTTGTTTAATAAATAAAAAAGGCTTCTATATACATTTTTATCAAAAGTTTGTTAATATTAGTGAGAATTTGTATGCTTTGTATTAGGAACAGAGACTTGTACTAATTCTCTACAGAATAATGGATGGAGATGCTCCCACCACTTGTATTAAGGCGGCTATTGACATAAAGCTACGTGGCTTGACAACAATTACTGCTGATGGAGACCAGCCTTGCATATTTAAAGTACATGGGCAATTACTTAATGTGAATAAGAATGCTTACAAACCCGTGCTACTTGCCATCGGTCCTTACAACGACCATCGTATGGTTGGCCAGGGGCGTATGGAAGAGCATAAACTGCGGTATCTGGAGCAAATGCTTAAAAGGAGAAATGAAATCAGTCTGGAAAAATACATCAATGCCTTAAGAAATTTGGAAGTAAGAGCCCGGAATTGCTATGCCGAACGCATTCCCCTGGAAACAAATGAGTTTGTAGAAATGATGCTACTTGATGGGTGTTTCATCATTGAGCTTTTCCGAAAGTATGTAATGCGGAATCTAATTGAGCATGATCCAATCTTCCAAATGAGCTGGATGCTTCCTGAAATAGCCCGTGATCTATTGTTATTTGAAAATCAACTTCCATACTTTGTTCTTACTACATTGTTTGAGATGAGTGAGAACCCATCCAGACATTCTGGAGAAAGCATTATTGTTATTGAGGAGATCTGTGGAATTACGCGCTGTGTTGAAAGCTCAGCCTCCGTAGATCAGAGTGCCCGGAGACGACTTTGTGATCTTGCCATTTCTTTTTTCTCTGGCTCATTACCATTTCAACTGAATGTCAGTGGATTAAGTTCTTCTTCAACCACAAATATTAAGCATCTACTTGGTCAGACGCATACAACTATCACTCCTACACTGGCAAAGCTGGTAAATGAGCATCTAAAGGTTGGAGACAAAGTCATGAAGAAGGTAGAATTTAAACATCTACTTGATCTGATATGTACATATATCAAGCTTTCAGTACTTGATATGGAAGTAGATCGTGCCATAGAACGTCACGAGGTTGCAGTTAAGCTCAATATAGGAGACAGATTTAAGCAATATTTATTTGGCCTGATACGAAGTGTTGCAAGTCTTTTAGATGAAAAACTCGAAAAGATGAAGGGCGGCTATAAGGAAGTGAATAAGAATGATGGCTGGAATGAGGATGATGGCTGGAATGAGGATGATGGCTCAATACCATATGGAAAGGAGCTTCGTGAGGCTGGAGTAGAATTTGAGATGGCAAAGAAATTGAAGGATAAATTTCTGGAGAATAAACGCTGGAAGTCAATATCTGATGCCATTGCATTTCAAGAGGTTGGAGTTGAGATCGAGAAGGCAGAGAACTTTATAAAGGAGCTATCTCATCCAAATAGGAATAAAGATGTGAAGAAAAAACTGATTGAAAACTGGAACACAATTTCTGACGTAAGAGAACTTAGAAAGGTTGGAGTCGAATTCAAGAAGGCAAAGAAATTTGTGGCTACAAAAGATATGATGAAGTCAATATATAATGCAACGGCGCTTAAAGAGGCTGGAATCAAATTCCAGAAGGCAAAGCATCGTACCACATTTGCCTGCATAAAGTTTAGCAATGGGGTATTGGAAATACCGCCTTTGAGAATAGAAGATGAAACTGAGACTTTCTTACGGAATCTAATTGCATATGAGCAATATAGTCGGCAACACACTGATATTAGTCCAGAAACTAATATTGATTGCGTTACCGACTATGCATGCTTCATGGATGATCTCATTAGCTCTCCAAAAGATGTTGAATTACTTCGTCAAAATGAAATTATCGAAAATTGGTTGGGTGATGATGAAGTTGCTTCCGGCATGTTCAACAAGCTTTGTCACCATGTTGTTTCAGACTATCCGGCCCGCAGTACTTTTGCTCAAACTTCCATTGATATGAATAAGCACTGCGCCAAAAGATGGAATGTATGGATGGCAACATTAAGGCACAATTATTTCAATAGTCCTTGGTCTGTGCTTTCAGTCTTGGCGGCTATCTTAGTGCTTGGACTTGCAATTTTTCAGACCGTATTTTCCATTATTAATAATTAGGTTTTCATTTAGTGTCTTGATTAATCTTATTGTTGTCTTAGTTAATGTAATATAATTTTGTCCAGTAGTGCAAGCATATTTGTGAGTCAGGCTAGAGTACTTTTATTAAGACGTTATGCTAAGTGTTAAATTTCTCACGTTAGGAGAAATGGTAATATCATAGCATTCTTGTTAGCAAAAAATACTCTTTCCAGTACTAATTTCATTGTAACAATGAAGGAGTCTCCTCCATGTATCTCATCTGTGATTTAATGAAATGTGAGAAGAGATTTCATTCGAAAAAAATAGAAATTAAATGAGTTATGTGAGTCCTTACCAAGTCTTTCATTTGAATTACGAATGACCTTTTATTAAATAATTAATATTGTGGAGGACACATCTACTATATATATATATACTACACATGCTTGATTCTTAGCACAAGCTTGAACAGATGGGGGGATAGTCATGGAAGTAGAACTTTGGGTCAATCCTAAATGTCGAAACAACCAGTAATTGAATGTATAATTATAAACTTTCCTTGAAATAACTAGCAAGTTAGCTTGTAGAATTTTCTCTTACATGGATAACGCATGCATGACTTTTATAATATAGAAGTACTGGTAGCCGGCGGCCTGAGTTGCCACGCTGATCTGGTGGCTAGCTTAAAAAGTCTTTTTTTCAAAAAGCATAAAAATTATCTTTTAATATTAAAATATATTTCTTCTTCCATATTTCTAGTATTAGACGGAAGGTAGAGCACTTTACAAAAGAAGATAAGGAAAATATATAATCTACTGGGTTTGAGGATGGTATGTGATCTCCATAAAGAGAGAGGGGGTGGCCCAATGACTGGCACAGTACTGTGGTAACAAACTCTTGAAGGAGTACAAGATTATATAATTTTGATGATATTATAACCTTGATTTCAGTTTAATCTAATTTTAAACTCACATTCAATTTTTAAATTACTAAATTTATCTTAACTTAAAATTTTTTTACACGTTGAACCCATAATTTTTTTCAACTCAACATTACTTTACACGCGGGATCAATAACGTTTTTCAATTTATCATAAATACATCTAAACTGATCTTAATATCCAAACACATCTAAACTCATATTAGGTAAGCCTTACTAAACAAATTCCACCGTCTCAACTCATTATTATTTATAAAGAACTCAACTCTGCTCAACATTCAAACGAGCCTTAATATACTTTAAATAAAAATGTAAATGTAGTTACTTTACGAAGGAATTAGGTGAGGGAAAAGAAAAGAAATAGTAATTATATTATATATATATATATATATATATATATATATATAACGAATGAATAGTGCATGCCAAATAATAATAATAAATCACTTTAGTTTGATATGTACTTTATCGTTACTGTGCAAGATCTAATGGAGACCTTATTTTAGCATATAAACTATTTTGCATATATAGAAATATCCTTGCCAATATGTTGTGGCTGCTTGCAGGAAATTCCTAACAGAAAATTCATGTACTTAGCTAATAATAGTCTTAACCAGATTTAAATTGCTCTCGTGGGTAATGAGTTTTTGCGACCAGATTATTATTTTTTTCGGCGACTATTTGTCGCCACAAATAGACCAACCTTTTTAATTCTGTGTTCGTAGTATTTGTGGCGGTGTAAAAAGTATTTGCGGCGATAAGAAGCTGCCGCAAATGCTAATAAAATTAGATCCCCCGCTCCGTTCTTCCCCCCCACCCAAATACTCCCGTGACTCTCTCTCTCTCTCTCTCTCTCTCTCTCTCTCCCTGCGACTGTGGAGCCTCTCCTCCTTGCTGCGCCATCGCGAACGGCTCCCCTTGCAGTCAAGCCACCATGGGTCTTCCTCCTCAGCCCCTTGCTCTGTCGGCGACTCTCTCTCTCTCCCTCTCCCTCTTGGATTGCAACAGATCCGTGCCACCGTCTCCAGCCATGGCCATCGCCTCCCTCAGCCGCCTTACGGTTCCGCCAGTCACCAACTGTCGCTCCACCCTAGCTCCCGCATCTGTCTCGCTCGCACGATCTCTCTCGCGGGTCTCCAACGCACACCCCCCCCCCCCCCACAGTTGTCTTATTACGGTGGCCTTGCCCGCCGCCGTGAGCCACTATCTCCGCCTCCAACCAAGACGCAGCTCTACCACGAGCAACCCATGGATGCAGGAGCACCTCCCGCACGCCTCCTTCGCTGTCCAGCTCTTATGTATGGTAAAATTCCTACCTTTGTGTCTCAAGTGCATTATTTTAGTGTATATAGACGTGTATGGTGTGGTGTTGAGGGCTTAGGCAAATTTGTATCTATGTAAATTTACTATTTCAAATGTTTTTAACTAAATTGCACCTCACGGGGTTTTGAGTCTGCTTTGAAAATGGTTTTAGGCTAGTCGTGGATGAAAAGAGAGCTGGGAGATGAAAGCACTTGTTATACTCCATCGTTCAAATTTGGATAACAAGTGTATGGGTGTAATTAAACATAATAGTTTGCGTCCCAAAATCCTTTTAGATAGACCCAACAAATTCATACACTCACTGGTATTTTACTTGTATCATATATAGTTTCCGAATGCAAAAGGATGAAAAATGGTTCAGATTTTGCCACCTAAATAATTATTGTCTGCAATGAATTAAAGAAAATAACTCTAATTAATTTCAAACCTCATTTACTTCCTTATCCATTACGAATTCCAAGATACCTGCATGAATAATTAATTTTCTTAGATGAAAACATTTAAATTGAACCAAGTCAACATACCAAGATCTACATAATTTGGTAACTTTAACTTTAATTAGATATTTAATAATTTTTAGTTAATTACATATTTAATAATTTTTAGTTAATTACATATGTAATGGGGTATAGGATGATCATGTTGCTATATTAGGAACAGAGCATATATATATATATATATATATATACAGAGTGCATATTAAAAAAAAATGCTTTAAATGTCAAGGTTATGACTATGAAGTAGAGTATTGCCTTGTTAAAGTGGCGATAACATACAGGTTTATCTTAAAAAATATTAGTCCTTATCTATATCATCCCTAGAAAAGGAAATCTTCTCTGCAAATGTATGTACGTAATATTACATTATTTTTGTAATAATAGGTATAATGAATTTAGCAATACTTGCTTTTCCATGGGAGATGATCCAATTAGTCCAAAAAATACTGGACTACCTACTTATCCACAGTAAAAAAAGGAAGGAATATGGTAATTATGATGCAATGTTTGTCTTTGTCAACCAAATTAATAAAAAGGGGGTTGTGTTTCAATCCCTACACCAGTTATGCACTTGAAAATAATTCTTTTTATCGAAAAGATTGAGTTGGGAAGTTGCTTCTGTACACACCACTGCACTGCAAACCTTATAACAACTCAAACAGAGTGACATTAATTGTCATTACTCGAGGGTGAAGAGTTGGCTGTGTTTTCCTTCATATTGGTGAGATCTGAGAAGAAGATAACGTTTTTGGAGATGGCAGGTTGATCTTTTGGCCCGGCTGGTGTGGCCAAAGAGAGAGCTAAATAGTACCAAGGAAGGGTCACTGTTTATGTGATCATTGCCTACACCGTCACTGCTGTTGGTTCGGCTATGATATTGGAATTTCAGGTACTTCAATTTCCTCAGTCCAAAGTTTCAACAGATTTACCACCTGTTGAAACTTTCGCGGATGATATAACAAAGATTGTCGTGGAAAAGAAACTTTTGCCTCTAGTCCTATTTCCAAGCTATGACGCTCTAATATATTCGCACCTGTGATATTTAAGTTATCTTTCCTTTTTATTATTGTTTTCTAGTGGAACGAAGTGGTAATCAACATATATAGAAGCTAAGAAATTTAACAAGTTCATACTATACTAGTATAGTATGAATAGGGTCGTAACGCCCCGGTCCCGGATGGGTCGGAGAGTTACCTCTTAACACTTAAAATCATATCTCATTGTACAAATGTAAACTCCAATTCCTCATTTACTCATATACCTCATTGTTTTAAACCATTTACTCCAAAATAAATAACTAAGATTACGAAGAAATCTCAAAATAAAAAGTCAACTTCCCAAAGTACTAAGTCAACAGAACAAAACAAAACTATTCCATAAAATACTCCAATATCAAATACCCTATTTGTATATATAATAGACTATGCTCACAAAGCCTTACCCATGCTTCCTACTCTTGAACCTCCGCTGAAGTATCCAAAATATCTGAAAATGTTGGGGAGATAAGGGGTGAATTATTAACAACTTAGTAAGCAGATGACATATGCTAGCGTGCAAACATGAGCATGTGCAAAGTATAGTACGCAGAACAAAATATTTTCCAACGTTATCATGCATAACAAAACATATTTTCAAAAGTAACAGAGCGATGGTTTTAAGACAAGTAAAACCCAAAGTACTTTGGCATAACATAACCTGAGCATCATCATCACATCAAAACAGAGCATCTCACATAGCAGAGACCATGTTTCACCCCCGTGGTAGGGTTGTGCTAACCTCGGTGGCCAAACCGAGCAGAGACAGAGGTGAAATCTTTCCTTTATTCTTCTCGGAGCCCCGAGTGTGCACATAGGAAAGACCACAATAAAACCACTTTGTTTCCAAAGTGGGTGCACTCAGAGACAGAGAAGTTGGTACCAACCCAAACAGAGCAGAGCATAGAGCAGAGCAGAGCAGAGCAAAGACAGAGTCAGATACAAAATCAGTACACCATGCCAAAGGTTTTCAGATGCCATATCAAAATAAAACAGAGTACCAAAACATAATCAGATCATTCTCACATACTAAAAATAAAAGTCGGAGCATCTTTCTAAATAAATGCACAATTTTTCAGATTCTCAATATCGCTATTTTTCAAATTTCAGAGACAACATGACAAAATTTAGCTCATGTCTACACAATGCATGTCAAAAAGTATTTTCTCTTTTCATACAGATTTAATGAGTAATGCAAATAAGCGACCGATGTTGGTTTTTCCAAGTTCTCATTTTCTCACAAAAATATGCAAAGTTTTCAGAAAGTCAACCTCAGTCTCAATAATTCGTGTAAGGTCTAGCATAGGAACCCCGCTTACCTGGACGAACCCCGCTTACCTGGACTTCTTAGCTTATTCAAAAATTCTCCACAACAGTTCTGAACAAATGTCACTTGTCACCTATAAAAATTCATGTAATTTAAATAAATCTCCAGTGAACAAATAAATCTCATATTACACCTGAAGTACCTATTTTAATTCCTCAATACTTAAAGTTCTCTTAACTCTAAATATCATCACTTTCTAATTTCATCAGTATCCACTTAAACGAATCCATACCGAAAAGAGTAATCGAATAAATATTATGATAAATATATAACTCAATAAAAATTAATATTCAAAAATATCTAAAATACCAACAATATTTTAAAAATAAAAAGAATACATTGGTTACTGAAATTTCCATAAAATAAGTCGTGAGAAACTCCTCTCTTAAAAAAATAGGTTTACTTCCTTTAGTTACAATATTATTTACACAAAAATAATATTTTATGAGTCTCAAGGCAAAACCCATTTAAAGTAATACATTTGAAATAATACACCGGTAAGAGTAATCAAATATATATATATATATATATATATATATATATATATATACACTCTTAAGAGAAAACTAGCAGTGAAACGGAAACAAAAGAAATACAGAAAATAACTGAGGTAGCAACGACAGGGACTTACACCAGGAAAAGTTAGGGCCGCGTGCGACGGCTGGGCTGGAATAACGTGGTGGCGCGACTGTCGAGCTGGGGAGGGAGTGCGGCGGCGAAGCTGCCTACGCTGGGCGGCGAGAGCGAGAGAGGCAGAGAGAGATGAGCGGGAGGGAGAGCGAGAGAGGCAGAGAAAGAAATGATGGCGTGCGGTGGCGACGGGGTTGCGTGCAGTGACTTCCGTCATGTAACATGACTGAAAACCGAGGGGCACGGGGAGAGTGAGAGGCCGGCGGAGGGAAACTCAGTGGAGGACTTGAGCAAGAACTTGCTCTATTTTTTGATGGATAAAATAGAGTATGGGCTTGCGGGGTTGGTTGGATGGTGGCGTCCGATGGGGCTTGGGCTTTGGTGTTGCTCGTTTACGGTGGATAGAGGGGCACGGTGCAACCGGGTGGTTTGGTTTAGCGGCGTCACGGAACGTGACACTGGGTTCCGTTTTGGGCTAAGGCTGGGGGACTACATGGTGCACGGTGGGGCTTTGGCTTCGGTGATGGTCATTGACGGTAGAGGGAGGGCTATAGAGCAATACACTAGGCCTTGGGTAGGCGGTTTCCGTGAGGTGGAGGTGGTGGTGCTACGGGACGACAAAAAAACTGGGCGGTGGCTGGCGATAGCTTCGTGGAGGTGCAGTACTGGGTAGGTGGACGGGTTTGACGGAGGCTGAGCCGTAGTGTAAGCATGCTGCGATCGTACGTGCGTGGTGGAGGCGTTGCGCTAATTTTTGGACGGTGTGAAGAAACTGAATTATGGTGCTGCGGCTTGGTGTTTTGCAGAAAGTATGTATATATATATATATAGAGGTGATTGAACGTAAAAAGAAAACCCTAGAGCCGTAGGAGACGTACAAGTGCAAGGGAGTGAAAAAAAAACAAAATACATTAGATACGTGCATGCTTATGACTAATGGAAAGAGGGGTGTAGAGCTGGGGAGTTTTAAAAATCAAATGGAGAGAAAATCGGGCTCGACTGGTCCGGGTGTTACAAGGGTTGCTTTGAAACACTTGAAGATATAATGATAGATTAATGGCAACACTTGGTTTGTTGGTTGGGTGATAGCCTATTTGGATTGCAATGGAGTGGATGGAATGGAGTGGTTTCACTTGTGTTGTTGGAGTGATAAATAATTATTGTTGTTGGATGAGATTCGTATTACAAGTCAGGGAAGGATGCGCAACTATATCACCTATGCCATGAGCCTGCTTCAAGTATCTCTCTCTCTCTCTCTTTCCAATTTCTCTTTGCATGTCTATATTGTGGGTTAATTTTATGAGAGTTGTATAGATTGTGATTTTTCCCGGGCCTTTATAGTTGTCAACTTTTTATTGTTTGAACTTGCTACTTATTTGACTTTGTGAAATTTGGGCAATGCTTGATGTTGGGTTCAGTGATTTTACTGTGTTCATGGTAGGACAAAATTTGAGAAATGGGTTATGAATTTCTCTGACAGAGATGAAAACAATGTTTAGAGGCTTGGAGAAAGTTAATGGCTGGAACATTGCCTAAAATCTTAGGCTCAAATCGTGTATGCTGGAAATGCAATGAATTGGTGATGGATTGGTTTTCAATTTTTGTGAGTTGTAGTGGTTTTGTTCGATTTATAGTGGTGTGAACACAATTGTTGTTGTCGAATGGGTAAACACTCCTATTTATGGGTTATGTATGATTATAAATGTTACATGACTTATTCTCTAATTTCTTTCATAGATTGGAAACCACAAGGCACGTGTTAATGATAACAATACTTGAAGATTCTGAAATTTTCTCTTAGTACTTGGTTGTGACACAGCTATTGTGGAGGTTTATTAAATACTTGAAGCGTTTTGTGAGATAAATTTGCAGTGTTGGTGATATGTCGTGATCAATTTCTGTCACCATTTTTTTCATGTTGCTTTTCATCTAGGAGACTCTGATATTTTCTCTTAGTACCTAGTTGTTGAAGTTTTCAAACTGTTGTGTGATGGTTACACATTGATTGCATTGGTAGGACTGGAAGCGTTAGTTGCTTTGCAATTTTTGTAAATTGTACTATAGTTGGTTGGTGTAGCATTATGCATGACATCTCTTAGCATTTGCCGCGAATGCAACTCGTGGCAAATACTTTTTTTTTGTTAGAAATAATTATTTCCTGCAATAAGATTTCTTCGTAAATAAGTATTTTCGACCAAATATTTTGTGAAAAATATATATTTCCCAGGAAAGTATTTTATCGAAAATACTAAAGACAACATTTTGCACGAAGATATGTCATGGGTAAACATTTTTTGCCACAACTTCTTCTCATGGAAAATGGTGTTATTGCCCACACCAGATGAAACCTTATTTGCCACGAAAAAAAAAGGTTTTAACCATCACAGTAGTTCATGGGAAAAAGAAGATTTTTCCCATGAACTTGTGGTTTGGTGGAAAAAGAGTATTTCTCCACCCATTATATTCCACGAGTCTCCCACGAAACAAATTGGTGGGAAATTTTTTTTTTCCACTAATGATATACTTTTCCCCACGAGAGTCACTCCCGGGAAAAACCAATACTAGTATTCTCCAAAAATTTCAAAATCAAACGTTATATGAATTTTAATACAGTTTCAACAATTATTTTTGGCATTTCCGATTCAATAGCTATTAGATCCTTAATTTCTATTACAATACTTATTAAGACGCGTGTACTTTCTGTTCGTGCAAAAAGGGCTGCAAAATAAAAAATAGTGAGAGAAAAGAGTTTTCTTCAAGACGCATTACAATGTCGCTTTCCTTGAGACAATATTTGCCCCCACCAATAATGGTATTCACATGAGTTACACGTGAATTTACTTTCAAGATACAATGAAATCCAGAATAAGTCTGTTTTATTAGAAATTGAAGAACCAACATGTTTATGTTGTCACAAAATGGTGACAATCCAGTTAGAGTGTTTCTCCCACAGGTTGATGTTTGATGGAGAAATTGCAAGCACTTAAATTGTGCATAAATGATCTCTATTTATAGACTATAAGGCACTAGTTGACCAAAGCGCACAACCATTGTGTTGCCCAGATGACTAATACAAGAGGGAGAGTGAATTAGGTTGTATTTAAAAATTCGCAATTATAAATCAAATACATAATATAAAATATGAACAAAATACGAAGCAGTAATAAATATAAAGAGTAATGGTAAGAGAAATCAAACTCACTATTTTAACGAGGTTCAGCCCCACTGCCTACGTCCTCGCCTCAAGCTACCCCTTGAGGATTCCCAAATTCACTATTCAACCTCCTTCAAGTGGAAATAGAAACCTATTACACCTTTGAGCAGTACCGCTATAAAGAATCCGTGTAGAACACCCTCTACACTTGCAATCACCTTACACGTGGTGATTCAATATATATTCCCTATGTAGAACACCTTCTACACGCACAAGGGTTATACACACTATTTTACTATTACAAGAACTGATAATGGTAGGTTATCAGAAAACACTCCTCAATGAGTAGAATAAAAACAATACAGCGTAAACTATAGATCTTTCAAAATGAACAAGGGTTAAGGCTCAATGTTTAGAGAAGAGAGAGTGAAAGCTTTGAATGAATGTTATAAAACTTGCAATGATGTGCGTATGATCATGTTGTAGTTGTTATTTAAAGATCTCAAATGAGCTATTTATAGGCATATGAGACTTCATTTTTAAATTTAAAAAGATTCACATATCAAAGACAACCTCATTCACTTTTCAAAATTTTTAAATCAAAGTTTTACTTTTCGTAATTGTCAAAGACAACATCATTCACTTTTCAAAATATTCAAATCAAAGTTTCTCTTTTCACAAATATCAAAGACAATATCATTCATTTTTCAAAATTTTTAAATCAAAGTTTTACTTTTTTAAAATTGTTAAAGACAACAGCATTCACTTTATGCACATGTGAAAGATGACAATCAATCATTTTTCAAAATTTCAAAATTTAAACTTTTAATCAAATATGTCATGTACATGTGAAAAATGCAATTTGATGTTTTATGAGAAAATACTATTTTTGAGCCTTAATCCAATTTCAAAATTTATCAAGAGATGTAAAAAATTACTCTAAGAGCTTCATTTGCGAGCTTGTTTCCTTTCTTGCTCATGCTTGGTTCATTGATGTGCTTGGCTTCATTGTGTTGACAACTTGGTCTTGAAATTCCTTTATGTTTGAATTCATTTGTTATCATTAAAATCCATATGTAGATATGTAATTATATGAGGCTTGAAACCTTGAGTTCAACACATTGGTAAGAGGCACACCCATTAGACTCAATCAAATAGTTGTGTTTCTTGACATTTCCTTAACCAACATCCCAATGGGAGCCATCACTATGAGAGGGTGTAAATCTAAATGATACACCGCTTGGTGTGTGATCACAACCCTTCAAATCTACATCTCCTACTTGAACACACAACAACGGTGATGAATGGAGTTGAGTATTTTACCTTGGTACCAATATAAGTTTTTCACTACTCAACTATTATCTGCATACTCCTATAGATCGGCGTCAGAGCATGACAAGCCTCTACATGCGCATGTTTTTTTCATTACCTTATCTGATTGCACCCTTTACAATATGTGATCCCACTGATCACATATTAGGGGTGACTTCATTTTACTAAAATATCACCAATTCTCCGTGATTGAATTAATATTCATGTCACAATTGACGACTTTAGCTAAATACAAAACATATGTATTGACCTGCGCTGAATTGTCGTTAAGTACTTCCTTTAAAGGTTATTCCTGAGGTTTTCCCAATCATTTTATTAGCGACATTACACATGATCAATCGTTTATTTGGGTAATCGAATCACATTTCACTAAAACTTTAGTGAATGACACTGAATTTTTGGTAAGTATTTCCTTTCCTGAGGCTTTCGTTAATCACCTTATCAACAACTTTACCATAATCAACCTTTTACCTTGTTAATCAACCTGCACTGAAATTTTATCAAGTACTCACCCTAAGGACATTACTGAGGTTTTCCTTAATCACCTTATCAATGACTTTACAAATGACCAAAATCTTCATTTGGGTAAATTACCATAACTCCATTTATCTAGGCGTCCCCATAATTTCTTGAGTTATGCATGTTGACCATGAGGTTGCTTGACCTAGGTATCTCTCAATCCAATTCTAGTCACATGTTCTCTGAATTTCTCCAAAGACAATCCCTTGGTTATTGGATCTGCTACTATCTTAGTCGAGGAAATAAAATTAACCTTGACCTTTGATCTTTCCACTATATCCAAAATATAATGATAATGCACATTAATGTGTTTTCCTTTAGAACTCTTTGTTTCACTTTTTATCAATGAGATGACAGACAGATTATCACAAAACACATTGATTGGTTTTTGGATGTATCCAAATTTAAACTTTCAATAAAGCGTTTTATCCACATCGCATACTGCAGTACTATAAGCAATATATTCTGCTTCCATAAAAGACTTGGAAACCCAATCATATTTCTTACTCAACCAAGAAACTGATATTCCACCATATAGAACTATATAGTATATAATTGTAGTGTGGATCGACGATGTTTAATTCCTATAATATATAGTATGATCTTTGATTTTTTGTGAACAATTAATATACCAAAAAAGTCCAAAGTTATTCTAATTACTGACTAGTTGAATACACTACAACAAAATTTCATTTTTGGGACGATTTTTATTTGGGACGAAATGAAAATCGTAAAAATGAGATGTGGATGAAGTTCAAATATCGTCCCTAAAAAACGACAGAAGGCGTTTACCATTCCAACATGTTGGTTTCTTGAAGAACAAAAGAGAGGAGAAGAAGAGAGGGTCGGCTTTAACTTGCTTGGAAAGGGAGTGAAAATTTATTTCTTTTCTCTTGGGTGAGGGTCGACGGGTATTGGGGGGGGAATGCCTTAGGATAGTCTTTATTTTTTCTCTTCCCTCTTTTTGACTTGCCTTAACCGATGGGTGCAATAACTTCCTTAGGAAGCTTATGGGTCAAAGGAAGAAAAAAGATTTTGTGGCTTATCTTGGAAGCCTACGGGTGAAAAGGGTGGGAGGAACTTTTGCTTTAGTCAAACCTTATCATATAAGCTTAAAAGATGGATGGTGGAGATTTATCCACCTCAAGGTTACTTTTTACCTACTAATCCAATGGTAGATACTAATTGGGTCATTTCTTAAATAAATAAAATTAAAGGGCTTAAGGGAAAATATTTCAAAGTCTTAAAAATAATACCCTTGATTTATTTTAATAAATTATATTTTTAAAATAAAGCATACTCATCTTAAAATAAAATAATTGAAAGTAATAAAAATCTTTATTTCAAAATATTTAACTTAAAGAATTAATAAAAATAACGTAAGGACCTACGTAATAGGACTCGGGTATTACAACTATAGTATAATAACATGTAATTAGACACTAGTTAAATGGTAATTGATAATTATAATCAATACTAACAATTAAATTTAGTACTGAAAAAAATTATAAAAACTATAAATAAAAGACTTTTGGCTAAAACAAAAATTAAAATTAATTTAGGGTTTAGGAAAACAAAAGCCCAAAATATGGTATAGGGGAAAGAAAGAGGCTTTAGAAGCAAAAAAATAGGCAGCCAAGCCCAAAAGGGCCCAACACAGTAAAAATCCACTTAAACGGCGTCACTTTGCGTGGTTTGGGACTTAGTCCTTAATTGTGAAGTTTTCCATTTTGTCGTTGAATTCTAGCTTGAAGTTGAAAAATGCTGAGGGAGAATTTACTGTTCATTTTTTTATGGCGACTTTAGTAACCAAAAATGAGCAGTTCCAACCATTTTTGAACTCGTCAAAAACAAGCAAAATCCCTTTTTATGTGATGCTACGGTGCCTTCTCTCAGCCTTTCCATTTTGTTCAGGGGTTTTAGGACATGCAGATTGATACTTAATACCATTATCCAGCAAATAGGTGGTGAGTGTATGGATCGGAAATTCTCCACCATCATTCGTTTGAAAAATGCAGATCTTAGCACTAAATTGACATGCAACAAATTTGTGAAAATGAATAAAGTTTTCAAATAGTTCTGATTTATGACGAAGTGGAAACATCCATGTAAAACTTGTATATTCATCCACAAAAATGGCTTAGTACTGATACTTGTCCCTTAAAATAACAGGTGTAGGCCCTAAAAGACCACACTGAATTTTTTAAAAGGGAACATCAATGTTATTATCGCGAGGTAGAAAGGGAAGTTTGGTAGCTTTGCCCATCTGGTAGCTAGTACATATCTTAGAACTTTTGGAATTAGAATCAGAGATAATAAGTTTGTTATTACAAAGATAATCTAATACTTTGGAATGGGGGTGTCCCAATCGTAAGTGCCAACATGCCTTATTTGTTCTTCGAAATCTTGTTGAAAAATAGGCAGGAGATGCAGTCCTTTCCATTTCTTGTTCATCGCTATTATTGTTTGAGTGGTCCTTTCCTTTACCATCAAACAGAATGATGAAGAGAAAATCATATGTCAATTTGCTAATAGACAACAGATATTTCTTAATGTCAGGGACCACGAGGACATCATTTAAAATGATTTTAGAAGGGCCTGTCCTAACATTTCCTTCTCCTATATAAGTGATAGGTAGAACTTCCCCCCTCCCAACCATGACACCTTCAGAACCATGATAAGGTGTTATAGAATGAAGATTACCTGCATTATTGGTCATGTGATCTGTTGTACCTGTGTCTAGATGCCAGGTTGTTTCTTGAGGTTCATCCAATTTGATAGATGCAAAATTCTAAGGGACACTGTTAGTTGTATAAGAGTGATTGAAAAGATTAAAACACTTGATAGATGTGTGATTTCTCTTGTTACAGATTTGATAGTAATAGGTTCATCTTTTGGTGCAGAAGAATTGGAAGACTAGGTAGAGTTGGTGGTTGGACCATGGGACTGAGAGTTGGAAGGTTTAGATCCAGAGTTATTGCATTGAACAAAGACACGACCCTTTGAATTTAAGGCTGCAGAGTTACCTTGATTTTTCTTATTTTTGTTCTTCTTCTATCCATAAAAGACCATAAGTGAGGCTGCAGGTGCATCCAATTTATACCTCTCAAACAACTTTCCAAGAGTGTAACAATGTCAGAGTAGAGAGGAATGGGAAGGCGAAGCATAGTGGCAGTAAAGACTTCATAGTCCCTGCCAAGATCATTAAGAAGCCACCAGGACTTCTTGTGATCTGGTACAGTTTTCCCAATGCCTACTAACTCATCAAAGATGTTTTTGAATTTTCGCATGTACACACTAAGAGTATTGATTCCACGATTGATGTAAGTGAGTCTTTGTTTGAGAGCATGGCTACGATCAGAAGAAACACAAGCGAAAGCATGCACTAGTGCATGACACACTTCAACACTAGTGCTAAGCCCAACTAAAATGCCAAGGACTTCTTCAGATAAGGTGGCTATAAGCCACCCCTTGACTAAGCGGTCTGTTTTGCGCCATTTTAAAAAGGCTAGGTTCTGTTGGGGGCTTAGAGGCACTAGTAGCAATAAGCTAGGGTGGTTGTTGAGTCTCCCAGTCACAAAGTCTTGAAGGTCATAGCTTCAAACATTAATTTAGAATACTATGTTTTACCTATATAATAATATATGTCTACACGAGATGAATTTTGAGTCCAATATATAGCTAGCTAGTAGTGATAGCTAGGGATCATAGTCATTCTAAAACATATTGCATTTAATTAAAATTATAAAGAATATTTTCTTGTATTGGCGATTCTAAACTGGAGGACATCCTTTAAGGGTACGTTTGGGAGTTGAAAAGTGTTGAGAAGTGTTGAGAATGTTTGTGAATAGTTATGAGTAAAGATTGTAGTGAGTTTATAGGTCCCATTGAGAGTATTTTGAGTTGTTTGGATGTGTGAAGTATGTTGAGTTGTTGACTTTTGAGTAGGTAGTTGAAAAATGTGTGGGTCCCATAAATATTATAGTGATTTTATTTTTAATAATAAATATTATAATGATTTTATTATAGTGATTTTTTAATATTAATAAATATTGTAGTGATTTTATTTTACTTTTATATACAATAATGATAAATATTATAATGATTTTATTTTTAATTTATATATAATAGTGATAAATATTATAATGATTTTATTTATATATATATATATAATAGTGATAAATATTATAGTAATGTTATTTTTTATTTATATATCATAGTGATTTTATTTTTAATTTATATATAATAGTGATAAATATTATAGTATTTTATTTTTTATTTATATATCATAGTGATTTTATTTTTAATTTATATATAATAGTGATAAATATTATAGTATTTTATTTTTTATTTATATATAATAGTGATTTTATTTTTTATTTATATATTATAGTGATTTTATTTTTTATTTATATATTATAGTGATTTTATTTTTTATTTATATATTATAATGATTTTATTTTTTATTTATATTTAGTAGTGATAAATATTATAGTAATTTTATTTATTATTTATTATATATTATAGTGATTTTGTTTTTTATTTATATATTATAGTGATTTTATTTTTTATTTATATATTATAGCGATTTTATTTTTTATTTATATATTATAGCAATTTTATTTTTTATTTATATATAATAATGATAAATATTTTTTATTTATATATTATAGTGATTTTATTTTTTATTTATATATTATATTGATTTTATTTTTTATTTATATATTATAATGATTTTATTTTTTATTTATTATATATTATAGTGATTTTATTTTTTATTTATATATTATAGAAATTTTATTTTTTATTTATATATAATAATGATAAATATTTTTTATTTATATATTATAGTGATTTTATTTTTTATTTATATATTATAATGATTTTATTTTTTATTTATATATTATAATGATTTTATTTTTTATTTATTATATATTATAGTGATTTTATTTTTTATTTATATATTATAGTGATTTTATTTTTTATTTTTATATTATAGCGATTTTATTTTTTATTTATATATAATAGTGATAAATATTTTTTATTTATATATTATAGTGATTTTATTTTTTATTTATATATTATAGTGATTTTATTTTTTATTTATATATTATAGCGTTTTTATTTTTTATTTATATATAATAGTGATAAATATTTTTTATTTATATATTATAGTGATTTTATTTTTTATTTATATATTATAGCGATTTATTCTTTATTTATATATTATAATGATAAATATTTTTTATTTATATATTAGAGTGATTTTATTTTTCATTTATATGTAATAGTGATAAGTATTATAGAATGTTTGTGAATTGTTATGAGTAGAGATTGAAGTGGATTTGTGGGTCCCATTGAGAGTATTTTAAGTTGTTTGGCATATGAAATATTTTCAAAAGTACGAGAATAGTTGAAAAGTGTTGATGAATGTTTGATACCCAAACATAGGCTAAATCAATTACCTAATTATGCAATTTTTTTTTTTAATTTTACTACTTATAAATCGGTGTCACACCGTACCATTTGTTGGATCATTTATAGTTACTAAAAAAAACTCAAAATGCTAATAAATTTTTATGTTAGCTGATATGATAGATTCTTACATCATAGATATGTTTAGTGGGTCAGTAAGTAGACTAATAAGCCTTTTCTATACTTGTAGTGTGGATCGATGACGTTTAATTCCTATAATATATAGTATGATCTTTGATTTTTTGTGAACAATTAATATACCAAAAAAGTCCAAAGTTATTCTAATTACTTACTAGTTGAATACACTACAACGAAAAAGAAAAAAGAAAGAAAGAAACGTCCAAGAAAAAAGAGAAAGGAAGAACAGTACTGCCGTGGTGCACATATGGTTTTCTATATATTATGAGTAATAATGTTAGAGAAATGATATTTGTGATCATAGAGTGCTCAAACGCCGCACATTCATTTTGAAAAAAGTGAGTACATATGAGATCCATATAAAAAAATTAATTTTTTAATAGTGAACCTCACTCTTTTTCTAAAAGAGTGGGCTGCGTTTGCCCAATTCATAACTATATCTAGCATTACTCATAATGTTATTTGAAGGCCTTTATACCACATACCATCTGCATGACATGATTTTATTTGTAAGATTCAAACTGTAATGCTCCGGTCTTGGAAGAGTCGAAGTGTTACTTCTTGTCACAAAAAATTGTATCTCACCGTACAAATATAAACTTCAATTCCTCAATTACTCATAGACCTCATTGTTTTAAACAAACTACTATGAAATAATTAACTAAGAATACGACAAGGTCTCAAAATAAATATCAAATTTCCCGAAGTACTACATCAACAGTGCAAAACAAAACTACTAAATAAAATTCTCCAATAACAAGTACCATCTTTCTATTTAATACACTATGCTTCCTATTCTTGAACTTTCGCTGAAGTATCCAAAGTATTTGAAAAATATTGTGAAGATAAGGGGTGAGTTACCATCAACTCAATAAGCATATGACATATACTAGCGTGCAAACATGAGCATTTACAGAGTACAATATGCAGAACAAAATACTTTTCAGAGTTCTCATGCAGAACAAAACATTTTCTAGAATTATCATGCAGAACAAAACATGTTTTCAAACATAACAGAGCGATGATTTTAAGACATATAAAATCCATTGGCATTGCATAACTTGAGCATCATCATCACATCAAAACATAATATCTCACAAAGCAAGGATCATGTTTAACCCTCGTGATAGGGTTGTGCTATCCCCGGTGGCCAAACCGGACAGAGACAGGGGTGAATCGTCCCTTTATTATTTTCGGAGCCCCGAATGTACATACAAGAAAGACCACATAAAAACCACCTTACTTCCAAAATGGGTGCACTCAGAGACAGAAGAGTTGGTACCAACCCAAACAGAGTAGAGTAGAGATAGAGTCAGATACAAAATCAATACACCATGCTAAAGGTTTTCAAATGCCATATCAAAACAAAACAGAGTATCGAAACATATTCAAATCATTCTCACATATTGAAAACAAAAGCTAGAGCATCTTTCTAATCAATGCACAAATTCGTAGATTTTCAATATCGCTCTTTTTCACATTTCAGAGACAGTATGACAAAATAAAGCTCATGTTTAAACAATGCATGTTAGAAAACATTTTCCCTCTTTCATATAGATTTCATGAGTAATGCAAATAAACGACCGATGTTTTTTTTCCCAAGTTCTCATTTTATAACAAAACATGCAAATTTTTCAGAAAGTCAATCTTAGTCTAAACAATTCGTGTAAAGTCAATCATAGAAACTCCGCTTACCTGAACTTTCTAGTTTTTCTGAATCTTTCCACAATCGTTGAATTAATACCAATTGTCACCTATAAGGAATACTAAATATTACTAAACTTTTAAATGAACTGCTAAAACTCTCTATCGACATAAATTCATACTACGCAAATAGTTTTGATAACTATCTAGTTATCAAAAATCTAATAAAAATTATTATCATTAAAAATAATCTTAACTTATCATAATATAATTTTATCAAATATGGTAAAACAACTTAGATTTATTTCGAAAATTAACTTAATCATATTTAAAACTCATATCTCTATAAACTATTATTAAAACCATAATTTAATATTGCCAACATATAATGCAAAATCATAAACTCCTAGCAATAAAATAAAGCCCTTTTAAAAATGTTTTATGAGTTTAAAATATAAACTCAAACCCACTCAAAAACAAGTTCAAACACCTCATGCTTTGGTTTATAACTCAGAAGGGTAGTGTTGTAATATCCTAAACATCTTCTCTACTATCTGCGCTAGAACATTACGTAAAATGCAAAGGCCATAATTCAGAGGAGACCCAGAGCCGTGTAACGAAAACTCACTGTGAGAGCAGCTACGAAGCGGCGGCGAGGTGGCTGAGGCAGCGGTAGTGAACTGTGGACTGAAGAGAAAAAGTGGTGAGAGAGAGAGAGAGACCCCGAGAGGTGGGGAGGAGGAAGTTTACGCTCCATGCATGCAACGTGAGGACTGCGGAAGTGGTGCTGGAAGTCCAAGTGGTGGCGTAACACGGAGGATTGGGGCGGCGTTAGCCTCGGATGGTGGTTGCCATGGGGGTCACTACAAGAAAATAGGCTTTTTTCAGCGCTCAAATTCGTCGCAAATACCCCTATTAATCGCTGCATTTGACCATTTTCGGCGATTTTTAATTCGCTGCATCTTCGACAAAATTAAAGTGTCTGTTTTGATCAATTTCAGTGATAGGCAAAAATCGTCACAAAAAAGTACTACTTCCGGCGACTTTTGTGCGTCGTAACTATCACAAAAGTCGACGGAAATAGTCTTTCCGTTTACTATTAAATTGTTGAGAAAAATTAATTGCGGCGATATTTATCGTCGCAAAAGATTCGTTATTTTTCCTAGCGATTAAAAGTTATCGTCACTACGATGTAGACCCAGCGGTTATTGTCGCCGCAATAGATTATTTTCGGCAAAATTTTAATCGGCTGAATAAGTTAAATCGACGAAAAAATTCTTTCCGACGACATTTATTCGCCGGAAATGGTGTTCCAAAAAAGAAAAAAAAAGTGCAAAAACAGAGATGAACTAGTTCACCAAAATAGTGCAGCAACCCCTCTCACATGTATACTACTTTATGTGAGGTATATATGTGAGGGAATGCTGCATTATATATAGTTACACTTATATATAATATATGTATATATAATTGATGAATACTACAACTAAAATCTTTGTTCATATCCTTTGTTAAGATTCTCAACAGAGAGACAACAGCATGATAGAAACTCGATAAGTGTCGCCGCAAAATCTGTGTTAATCATGAGTGCTTAATCTAAACACATTTTTCCTGAGTATAACTTGAAATATTGGGTCTGTTTGACATATGTAAGCAGCCACATGAATAAAAGGTGTTACCTGGCAAAGAGTCATAGAATATTCTTTCTGCAGCTTAGCCCCTGGAAGCAAGAAGAAGACAGGAAAATATCACATAAGTAAAGGCAATCTGGATAAATAGTATGGATCATTTATAAGGAGCATCTTGTAAAGCAAATACATGAGTTTATTCTCCAAGGAAAAAATGATTTGATGTAATGAAGAAATAAACTTGTATGGCACATATAGAGAAGTGACCTAAATCGCTTCATTACCTGAAGCAACAACAAATGACATTCAAGCCAAACTAGTGGAAAGGGTAAACTAGGATAGAAAGTTTGAAGGAAAATTATAAAGAGTACTCTTAAAGAAAGTTAACTTGCCACCCTTAGATAAATATATACACTTCAAGGAAAAATGGATTGGATGTGTAACATGGGGATGGGGTTGCCCAGACACTAAGATTCTTTGCTTTACCTCTTGTACATGTTTTTTAAAGGGAATATTGACTGATTAAGAAAGATGATTAGCCATTCTTTGCCTGCTAATTAAAGAACAAGTTTCGGATGATTGCCTTATTGATCGCTTGGTGTGTAAGGAACCTAATTTCATTGTAATTAGCACAAAGAAAGGATAAGTTGTGGTCCATAGATATTATTAAAAACAAGCTGGAACAATAGAGTAACCAGTTTTTATTTATTTTTTTCTGTGATGATCAGAGACTGAGACAAGCTGACAGATAATACAAAACAAATGCAAAACCATATGTACTTAGCACATTAAAGAAGATGCACAGGTAATTAATTGGCCACCTTATGCCAATCACTATCAATATTAGTTTGATTAGCTTTAATAAAACACCAGTCATGAAATGGAGAAATCATATTTTAGTTTGAGATTATGGTTATGCCATGAATAAGGAGAAACATAAGTAAATTTAATCAAGTAATAGGCACAATAGTGTTCCAAATATATCATCAGAAAAAATGGCGGTACATGCTTCCATTCTATATAAAAAATAAAAACTGCAATAAAAAACATAATTATTATAGAGAAGATCATTATTGCAGCCACAAACACATTTATTGCTGACTCATTTCTGTGAACTCATTTATGTGAACTAATAGAAACAGAAGTAAACATAAATGTTTCTATTAGTTCAAATAAATATATCATCAGGACTCATTTCTGTGAACTCAAATTTTTTCCAGTTGTTCCATCTAAATACAAAATTGTCCAGTTCTAGTATCAAATAAAAAAACTGCCAAGTATTAGCTGCCATACATACCACATGCAAATACTAGCAATGTTTACCCAAAAATAAAAAATCATAGTTGCTGCCCAACCACATGTATAAGACCAATTAATATACTCAAACTCCAAACTGAACTTAACATCTATCAGGCCAAATGCAAGTACTCAACAGTGGGGACCCTCATCACTTACCCCTCTTCCTCTCCCCTCGAATAAATTGTTAAGATATGATAGGCCTCACATATCACAAAGGGTTCTTGCTAGTAAATAAGAAGCAAAGTATTTGTTCTCATAAATAGCTCAAAGTTTACCTCACATCATAATTTGCTTGAATCCATCATCAGTGCTTAGTGGTTATTAGGTGTATTCTGTGTGTACTTCATGTGTCCTTGGGCTATGCCTTTTTCTATTAATAAAGTCTTACTTTTACTTATAAAAAAAGAAAAGTTTTCCTCACATTACATATAAATTAGCATGCTATAGTTTTTTATAAAGGTTTAAAAGAACTTTAAAAACAATGTCTGAAAAGTAGAAGCACTTAAAAATACTAACATGCTTCCATACTTTTTAGTAAAAGAAGCTTTAAGGATCGCAAGCGGTCAATAGACGAGTTTAGAGTTCTCTGTTTTAATACTTATTCTCCCTATATTTATATTAAATGCTGCAAATAAAGATTAAAAAAAAGGAAGAAGACAAACAAAAGATTTAATGCCACTGCACTAAAACAGAACCACATAACAGATGAAGTTTGTGGTGCATGCAGTCACAAAGGCTAGTACAATGCACAAAACACAAGCTGAACAAAGTATTAATAAATATGTTGTCAGTAGAGAAAGATATGACAGCACACAATTTATGTTAATTCACGAAGTAAGCAAGATACCTTTTTCCAGAAAATATGGTAGGGATGCAGCATGATCCAAGTGAAAGTTGGAAGCAGAAGCATCACTTTAGGTTAAACAAAGAGACAAAACTATATATTACATTAGCATTTGGTGGTAGTGGTTTTGAGTTGTCTGAGATATGTACTAATGACCATATAAAGGCAAAAATGGAAACCACTTCACCCCTACATAGAAGCCAAGAAATCATAATATTATTCCAAAATCCCCATTAAAACCTATTACAAGATCCCAATTAAATTTATGCAAAACCAACCACTCATTAAATAGTTTCAAACATAAAGATAAATATTGGAATTTTATGGATCACCATCTAAGTAGTTCCTCCAGAATCAGTGATTCTACCTCACTATTCTGCTGCACACAATCACCATTTGGCTATGAGTTTTAGATCTTACTTCCTATATCTCTAGACAGATTGAGCTGGTTAAAGTATTAACATTAATATGATATCCTTATATGAAAAAATCATTTAAAAATGCAATGCAAGTCATTAGATTAAAATTCATGAGCAAAGAGGGTATGGCTAGCATCCCAATATGCTAGCCATACCATCCACATTAGAAACAAAGACTGTAATCCTTCCCCTTCACAGGAGTATCAATGTTTTGAAAATGGTGAATTTGAAAAAGGTTCACCAGTTAATCATCTCTCAGAATTATGTGGACAACAATTTCCTCTGTACTGATGGCCATCTGAGTTTACTACTTGTGGAACTCGTAAACATGAAACTGGTACACTAGACTTATCAATGTCATAAAAACTATCCAAGTTCCATAGCAAGCAATCCCATTAACCGAACAGAAAAAAAAATATTGAAGCCAATCAAATATGGAAAGCTCACGAATGAGTTTTAAGATTCATAGAAAATCTTAAAACACAAAGAACAAGCTTAAGAGACCATCTGAATCAGAGCAACCTAAGAACTAATAAGAATTTCTTCTTGGATACACATGCCATAGCTAAAACAATAAATCAAGAATTAAAAAAAGAAGAACCCATGCTAGAAACCATACATACAGTGAAACAAATGCCCCGCAAGAGTATCATTAGGCATGTACTCAGCAACTAGCAGCTTCTCATCTCCATCACAGCAATACCCAATCAAATTGGTCAGCCTCATATGCCTCATTTGCCCTACTCCCCGCGCCTCCTCCTCATTTGGTGGTAGTGGGTTGCAAACAGAGCAAAGGAGAGAGGAAGGGCCTCGGGCTGCTGGGCTAGGCGTAGAGGAGAAGGGGCTCCGACGGAGGACTAGCGACAGCGTCGATGTGTGGGTGGTGGCGAACGGCTCCCCCAGCGATGGCGATATAGAGAAATCCTAGAGAGCGAGAGAGAGAGAGAGAGAGAGAGAGAGAGAGAGAGAGAGAGAGAGGTAAGGCCAGAAAGAGATTGGCGTGGGGGCTGGGGGAGAAGGAGGGGGTGGCCTTCGAGGTGAGGTCGCGGTGGAGTGCTGGGGCCGTTGGCGATGGGCTGTGTGCGGCGGAGGCTTGAGGGAGAAGAGGGATTGCGGAGAGAAAGGGGGAAGGGGGAGAGACGGCTGGAGGGAACGAAATGAGCGGAAAACCTAATGCGGGGGTTTTAATTTTAATGAGCTTTATGGGTTCTTTTTACTCGCAACTAATAAGTTTAAATGGGCGCATGTGTTTTTACAACGACAATGTTCGTTGCAAATAGTATATATTGCGGCGATTTGCTTTAATCGACGGAAGTTTAATGACGCTACAGTTAATCATACATAGTTGCGACGATAGAAATTGCCGCAAAAGGTACAAATGTCGCTGCAAAAGTAAATTGTACCTTTTTCCTCCATGATTTCCCAACTTTGCAATGAAAATTAAGCGACGACTTAAAAATCGCCTCAAATAAACTCTATTTGCTGCGATTTTTTTTGCAATGATTTTAAAATCACTGAAAAAGGCTTGATTTCTTGTAGTGGGTTGGCGTGGTGCCGAGAGAAGTAGGTGTTGTTCACTTCGTGTTGCACGTCTGTGGAGGAGTGGAGCACGACGACCGAGTGGTGGGGCTGCAGTGCGAACGTCGAGTCTGGCTTCCGCCATCTTCTGTTGCCGATGAAGGTGCGTGAGGGTGGTGGACGATCGTGCGGGAAGTATCGGGGCGGAGAGCACTTTACTTGCTCTGTTTTCTTGCTTAAAAA
The DNA here is from genome assembly GCA_961763995.1 of Juglans cinerea. Classification (NCBI taxonomy): domain Eukaryota; kingdom Viridiplantae; phylum Streptophyta; class Magnoliopsida; order Fagales; family Juglandaceae; genus Juglans; species Juglans cinerea. The sequence goes on from CAUIVZ010000001.1 coordinate 31,957,660, forward strand.
CAGAGGCTTTGCTTTAGTTGGGTCAAGGTGTCGCCGTGTGGGCTGGTGGTGCAGAGGTAGTGGTGCACGACGGGGCTGGGCAGAGGCTCACGGTGTCGCAGCGGGGCTGGTGATCTGCCGACGTGCTTGGAGGCTTATTGGTTGATGGTAACCGTGGAAGGTGATATGTTTTGAGGTGAGGAACTCCAAAACTGGTTGTGCGTGTGTGTGCGTGTTGGAGTAAAAACAGAAAGTAAGAGGAAGGAAAAACCCTTACCGGTGGTGCTCAGGCAGTGGTAACCGTCGTGGCACGGTTTCGAGTGGTGAGATGCGGCGGCGTGCAGCACCCAAAATCCTGACTGACGCACAAAAGAGGGAGAGCAAGAGAAGAAGGAGGGAGAGTCTGTTGAGAGGAAAAAGAAGAGTGTGAAACCGCAAGGATAACTGATTGAGAAATGAGGAAGCAAAACGTAAGGGATTCGGGGAGAGAAATCGAAGGAGAGGATCGGGGAGTGGGGAAAAACAAACTGTCAGTGGTTTGAGAGAATTTCGGGAGGGAGAGAAACAACGGAAAGAAGAAAAATAAAAACTGAAGCCTGGGAAACAAACGGCGTCGTTTGGGGGTGGTCCCTTGGCTGGGCTTTTCATGGGCCGGGCTTGGGTCATGGCCTGGGCCAAGTTATGAGCTTGGTATTACGCAAATCACTAGCTAATCTAGTCCACCCTCCTAAGTCAATGTTTCCTCATCTAGGAAACTCTCATCTCAAGCCTCTTTTTCAAAGAGCAGGAAAAGCAAACTGCAGCAGGCGATTTACCCCGAATTATCAAGCAAGTAAGTCCATTTCCTTTTGCTTTTTAAAAATCACTCAGACAGCTAGGCCATCTAATTAACCTTTCTTCTTTTCTGCTTTCTTTTGTGATTTTTTTCCTCTAACGTACTAAAACATTTGGCCATTTTTTTCTGTTCTGCAAAGCCTAAAGAAAGAAAAAAAAGTAGTTTACATTGCTTAGCATCTCTACTTTTCAATATTCACTGTAATTGGTTCTATTCATCTTCTGAGGTACTGCTAATTAAAGCTGAACTATTTGACAACTCCACGGTTTGTAGAAGTATTCTAAAAAGTTATAATTAAGACCAATCGGTATATGGATTTTACAGTTTCAATAGTCGTTACTTGATTCTAAATTAGTTGTTATTATTTTATTTTTATCAATTCAAAGTATTCTTCTGACTTCTGAGTGTGTATATATATATATATATGTTTTGGTTGATCTAATTCGTCTATTAGTTCTAGATCTAGTAGTATGCCCCTGATATCATTAATGAGGAGGTCTTTTCTATTAAAGAAACTGATAATGTTGATTTTAATAAATGGAATATTATTGATGCTAAATCAATTTACAAAACCAATTGGTTCAGTCTGCTTTTAGGACTGAGTTTATACATATATATATATAGTGGATGGAGGGGCGCCCACGTGGGGCTGACCCCCTCCTGCTTGTAACGCATACTTGTAACATATGTAACGCATGGCTTAAAGCCATGCGTTACTGCCGTTACACAAGCTGGCCTTGAAGGCCAGCCGTGCATAGGAGGACTATATATAGTCCTCCTCAATTGTGTTTTTGGCACCATCTGAAAAATAGAAAAAAGACTCTCTCTCTTTTTGTTCTCTCTTGATAAAATACTTAGGCTGTGGATTTGTAAGTGTTACTCTAGTTCCATACTACGTAGTACACTTTCGCCACTAAGAGGAAACGCTTGGAGTTTATCAATCTGGAAAAACTTGTGGAGCAATTCTTTAAGCTGAGCTTGAGGTATTTTTCCGCTGTGCATTCTAACATTGGTATCAGAGCTCTTTTTTAAATTGCTGCCAGTTTATATTTTTTTTCTCGCATATGCTTGAGATTTATATGATGTGTTTTTATTTCCTCTTTTTTTTATCTGTTTAAAAAAATAAATTAAAAAAAAAAAGGAGGCGCATCTGGTGGTGCTGCGCGCACCACAGAGGCGCTGCGCGCACCAGTGAGGCGCTGCGCGCACCAGTGAGGTGCTGCGCGCACCACCGTGGTGCAGCGCGCACCCCTGCGGTGCCGCGCGCACCACCGTGGTGCAGCGCGCACCCCTGCGGTGCCGCGCGCACCACCGTGGTGCAGCGCGCACCCCTGCGGTGCCGCGCGCACCACCGTGGTGCAGCGCGCACCCCTGCGGTGCTGCTCGCACCACGGAGGCACAGTGCGCACCGGCGAGGTGGTCGGCAGCACCCTGCTGCTTGGACCGATCACTTACGTCGCCTGCGGTGCTGCGTGGGAGGCTCCAGGGCGTGCTGCTTCGAACGGCTACTGTTCACGTGAACAGTAGCCGAAGGGGGAAGAAGATGACCATTAGGTCATCTGATTTCCATGGGCTTGGGCCTCATGGCCCGGCCCACACTCCTTTTTTTTTTCCTTCTTTTTAAAAATCACGGGCTGGGCTTGGCCCAACATTTTCTTTTTGGGCCATTCGGCCCTTTCAGTAAAAAAAAAAACTGGGCATATTTTGAAAGTCCAACTTTGTTCAAGCCCATTTTTTTTAAACAGAAAATAAAATGAGGGGATGAAATTTGCTCTAAAATATATTGTTATATTACATGTGATTTTTTATTTAATTTTTTAGATTAAATGTGATCACATGTGAATATATAGTTATATTCATGCTATTTTTTTTCCATTATGTTATATTACATGTGATCTTTTATTTAATTTGTTATATTAAATGTGATTACATGTATATGTGAATTGAAGATGTGGATATGTGATTATTTTATCATCTATGAATGTTAGGCTTGAATGTTTATACATTAGTCTTTATTGATAAAATAGAAAAATTCCCACTAAGTAGTCTTAGTTAGAAATGTCAGTGTAGATGATAGACTGAAAAAAAATTGCAGTGACCCCAGTAAGAACTGTAAATGCACTGTATAGCCAAAAGACCACAGTGACCCCAGTAAGAACTGTAAATGCACTGATGGAACAAGAAAAATGGACTGTAATGGTCTTATATGAACCATCTTTGTAGACTGGCCCAACATGTTACTGTGGTTGGAGTAGCTGTCCTTGTAGACTGGCCCAAAAGGTTACTGCGATTTTAGTAGGTTATGTCTTTACATGTGACTAGGACTAGATGACTACTTAAGATAGTGAGAGTATAGTTGAGATTTATGATTAATTCTCCCATATTTTTTTTGAATTTGCGCGGGAATTAGGTTAGAAATTTAATAATTGGATATTGTGGCGCAAGAGATGATTCTGAAGCCTAGCGATTTTTCGATCTTGCGACATGTCTAAATTATTTTTTTTTTCTAACTTGGATGGACGCAGCAGATTTCTTAAGTGTGTGTGTAATATCCATTTTTTGCGTATTGTAGTGAAATGACATCCAATAGTATAGTTGCCGATTTAAACAAAGGGGAGAAATTGGATGGGGAGAACTACAACATTTGGCATCGTAAAATCCAATATGTTTTAGATGAGCAAGAGGTCTTGGAGGCCTTATCTCACTCCCTTACTGAGCCCGGGGAAGGGACCTCGGAACAACACAAAATAGATCAACTAGCCTATACTCAATGGGCTAAGAAAAGTCGGTGCGCGCGCATAATAATGTTAAGCAGCATGCACAATGATCTAATGTGTGAGTTCGAGATTTACGACACTGCCCAAAGCATGTGGGAGGCTTTGAAGTTGAAGTTTGGTGGAACTTCAGCCACTAGGTTGCGTGGGTTAACCATGAGGTTTGACTCCTATAAGATACGCTCTGACCACACGATGAAGCAGCATCTTAGGGCTATGTCAACCATGATCCGCGAACTTAAGTCGGCAGGAAACAACCTGACTGATGAACAGCAAGTCCAGGCAGTGATAAGATCACTGCCGAATTCTTGGGAGAATATGAGGCAGAACCTGACGCATAACGAGAATATCAAAGACTTTGATGATGTCTCGCGTCACTTGGAATTGGAGGCTGAGCGCCTAGAGGCTGCCAAGTCCAATCACACGGCCTATGTGGCTGATTCTGGTTCGCGTAAGGCATCAAGGCCTAAGCGCAAGAAGTCCAAGAATGGGGTAGCTGCTGGACAAATTAAGAAGGCGTCAGGAACTTCTCAGCGCAGCAAGAGGGGCAAGCGCGGGAAGAACAAGTCGAAATTAGAGTGCTTCAACTGTGGAAAGAATGGCCACTTCGCTCGTGACTGCACTGAGCCGAAGAAGGTACACTCTGACTTTTCTCGTATTGTTTTTGTAACTAGCCATGTGATGGTTGCTCACTCCTATCCTGTGTGGACTGTTGATTCAGGAGCGACCAAAAACATAGCGCGAGACAGAGTCGGATTTGTTGAGTATCGCCGGATTCCAGCTGGGAGTCGTGATATCAAGGTGGGGAATGGAGCTAGCGTGGAGGTACTGGGACTTGGTACCTACAAGCTGGACTTGCGGGGTGGCCGCACTCTTTTCCTTCACAATGTGCTATACGCTCCCGAAATCCGACGAAACTTACTTTCTGTAGTCACTTTATTAAGACTTGGTTTTCAAATTGTATTTGAAAACAATTATGTTTCTTTTCATTTGGGCCATGTGTTTTATGGCAATGCTTTTCTTCAAGACGGTTTTATGATTTTGAATTTGGAATATTCAAATATAAATGAGTCTATTGCTTTTCTTTCTACATCTGATAATTTGGATTCATATAAATGGCATGCTAGGCTTGGCCATATAGGGCAAGATAGAATGGCTAGGTTAGCTAGAGAAGGCCTAATAGGCAATCTCGCAAAGGTCATCCTGCCCACATGTGAACATTGTCTAATGGGAAAAGCTATAAGAAAACCATTTGGAAAAGCCACAAGGACATCTTTTCCACTGCAATTAGTGCACTCAGACATCTGTGGTCCAATGAGTATGAGGGCAAGACACGGAGGTGTCTACTTCATCACATTTATAGATGATTTTTCACGTTACGGTCATATCTACTTAATCTCCCATAAGTCTGAAGCATTGGAATGCTTTAGGCGATATCTAAGAATAGTTGAGAATCAGTTAGACAAGAGTTTAAAAGCTCTAAGAACTGACCGAGGACGAGAATATCTCTCTGAGCAATTTAAAAGGCTCTGTGATGAAAAAGGAATCAAAAGACAGTTGACGATGCCGAATACGCCACAGCAAAATGGCGTGGCGGAAAGGAGAAATCGAACACTTCTTGAGATGGTTAGGTCAATGATGGCGCAAGCAAACCTACCAATTTCTTTTTGGGGGGATGCACTTTTGACTGCTGCCTACATTCTTAACCGAGTGCCCTCCAAATCAGTAACTTCCACCCCATATGAACTATGGACCGGCGAGAAACCCAAATTTGAGTAACTTGCGGCCATGGGGTTCAACTGGTTTTGTTCACAATCTTTCTCATAAGTATGGGAAGTTAGGCCCTAGAGGGAAGAAGTGTATCTTTATAAGGTACTCAGAACACTCTAAAGGGTATGTATTAATAGGTGAACAATCTGATGGAAGTGTGACTGAGATTGAGTCACGAGATGTGGATTTCATTGAAGATGAGTTTCCAAGTAGAGGTGAGGTTGATAGGAGTTTAGAACTTCATGAGATTGTGGAACAAGAGGAAAGTGCTTCAAGGAATTTAGTTGAGAATGAAGAAGAAATTCTTCAAGCTCCTACAAATTATTTGAATCCGAGTGGGAGCACATCACTTGTCAATCAATCACAACAACCTCAGCCGCGTAGAAGCACACGTGAAAGTATTCCCCGTCGTCGTTTTGAGATTGAAGGGGAAACTTTTATGGTAACTCCGCATGATGATGACGAGCCTAAGACAATTTATGAGCCTCTCTCATCTTTTACTAAAGATGAGTGGATGAAAGCTCTTAATGATGAGATTGAGTCTATGAAGACTAACCAGGTCTGGGATCTGGTTGATCTACCAATAGGGCGTAAGACTATTGGGAACAAATGGGTTCTTAAGGTCAAACGCAAGTCGGATGGATCAATAGATAAGTACAAAGCTCGCTTAGTGGCGAAAGGATATACCCAACAGGAAGGTATAGACTATGAGGAGACTTTTTCACCAGTGGTGAGGTTTGCCTCAATTCGCCTGATTCTAGCTATAGTAGCAAACATGGATTTGGAACTCTACCAGATGGACGTTAAGACAGCATTTCTCAATGGAGAACTAGATGAGGAGATCTATATGGATCAACCAACTGGTTTTGTGGTCAAAGGTCAAGAACGCAAAGTGTGCAAGCTCAAACGATCTATATATGGCCTAAAGCAATCATCTAGACAATGGTACCTCAGATTCCATCGAGCCATTCTCTCGAATGGGTTTACGATGATCACAGAGGATCATTGTGTTTATGTCAAAAGGTCTAAGAAGAGTTTCATTATGTTGTCATTATATGGTGACGATATACTACTAGCTGGAAATAATAAAGGGTTGATAGTCGCCACAAAAGAGTGGTTATCCTTCAATTTTGAGATGAAGGATATGGGTGAGGCAGAATACATTCTGGGAGTAAAGATCTACAGAGATCGCTCAAAGAGACTTTTGTGTTTGTCTCAACAGACTTACATAAAGAAAGTCCTCGAGCGCTTCCTAATGAATGGATGTAAACCCATTGACACCCCTGTTGCAAGGAGCGAGAACTTGTCTAAAATGATGTGTCCTAAGACTCAAAAAGAAAAAGAAAAGATGGCCCGTGTCCCTTATGCTAATGTTGTGGGTAGTCTGATGTACGCAATGATGTGTACTCGGCCTGACATATGCTATGCAGTTGGCTTAGTGAGTAGATTCCAATCAAACCCCGGACTAGCTCACTGGAAAGCGGTCAAAAGGATTATGCGATATCTCAAGGGAACTGCGGACTATGTGTTGTGCTATCAGGGTTCAGATTTGCAGCTAAGAGGTTACAGTGATGCCGATTGGGGCAGCGACCTAGATGAGCGCAAATCAACCACTGGGTATGTCTTTCTGCTCAACCAAGGCGCCATTACATGGAGCAGCAAGAAACAACCCTGTATAGCTTTATCCACCATGGAGGCAGAATACATAGCATGTTCTGCAGCAGTTCAAGAAGCTGTTTGGTTACGGAGGTTCCTCAAGCATTTAGATATTGGCAAGGATACATCAGATCCGGTGACAATATTCTGCGATAGCATGGCAGCTCTCGCATATGCTAAGGACTCAAAGTATCATGGAAGAACCAAACACATAGATATCAGATATCATTACATCAGAGACATGATAACGCAAAAGGAAGTGGTTCTGAAACATCTTTCTACGAGTCGCATGGTTGCTGATCCCTTAACGAAGCCTATAGCAAGAGATGTATTTGAGGCTCATGTTAGGAATCTAGGACTGCGTAGACTATAAATGAAATTTGTGTTTCAAATGACATAAAGATGTAACATTTCCTTTGGGATATTAATACAATATGATTCAGTTCTTATCTTTATCGTATTGTTTTTAATACACACACACAAGATATGTCAACAGGCTTAGATCGGCTCACTCACACGAGCGATCGCCTCTAGCGCTTAAGTAGCGAGTAGAGATGAGACATTGTGTCCCTAGGTACTTGTCCAAAGGGATAAGTTGGTTGACACAAAGTTATGTCGCCTTAGTGGGAGCTAAGATGAGGTCCATTGATAGGACTATGCATGGGTTACCCCACCATCCATGTAGCCTGTAGTAAGCCAGATGCGAGTTCCTCTTTGACACCTTGGAGACGTGCAAATTGAGGTATTCGGGTTAGACGCTTAAGGAGCGGCTAGACTGAGATCTGTACAGTGTTGATATAGACATATGCTCTTTGAGAAAGAGAAATCCACCGTAGCATGTGTTTCATACTATATGTGCTTATACGACCATATGAGTAAGTGAGTAAAATGTTTCCCTCTTTCTCACTGTGTGAGTCTCATTTCTTAAAAAATGTCCTTTACTTTTAACTATGTCACGAGATGGAGGTTGTGATGTTTGCTACTTTGGCATGCTGTCTATGGCCATGATTGATACGGTCTAAAGAGGCATTGTTGGGAAAGCAGTTCGACCAAAATTGAGTGATATGAGTGTAAAGGGAAGACTATTCAATATCGTATCTTCGATAGTGTTTGATGACGTCATACAAATGACGCTACATCTCGGTAGCGGCTAAAGGTTGTGAACACATTGAAATATTTGGAGGTAGTCAAGCATTGTTCTGAGTTTTTTAAACTCAAGAGGGTTCGAAAATGCTTGATCTTGATGCGATCGAATAAGTCTAGGACATGACCAGACACGTTAGGGATGTTACTATGCTGGTCTTCTCTGGGAGAGATTTGGTGTATGTACTCCCTCCTTTCTACATATGTGCTTGGTGGTCGCACGGCCTATTTATTTGTATGAACAAGATTGAGAACATTAGAGAGATGCTGACCTGGGGTCATGCCCACTGTGTGCGAGTGAGAGATTTTGGATCGAGGGGCGCCCACGTGGGGCTGACCCCCTCCTGCTTGTAACACATGGCTTTAAGCCATGCGTTACTTGTAACATATGTAACGTATGGCTTAAAGCCATGTGTTACTGCCGTTACACAAGCTGGCCTTGAAGGCCAGCCGTGCATAGGAGGACTATATATAGTCCTCCTCAATTGTGTTTTTGGCACCATCTGAAAAATAGAAAAAAGACTCTCTCTCTTTTTGTTCTCTCTTGATAAAATACTTAGGCTGTGGATTTATAAGTGTTACTCTAGTTCCATACTACGTAGTATACTTTCGCCACTAAGAGGAAACGCTTGGAGTTTATCAATCTGGAAAAACTTGTGGAGCAATTCTTTAAGCTGAGCTTGAGGTATTTTTCCGCTGTGCATTCTAACATATATATATATATATATATATATATATATATATATTATATATGCAAGATTTAAGAGCTTCTCAAAGAATTGATACATAATCTAAATTACCGGCCTCATCCCATTAGCAAGAATAGATTTTTCACTCTGCTTTTACCTGCAGAGTAAAATTCCCACTCAATTCATCGGCTTCTTTTCCACCCAATCTAGGTGCTTTTCCACTAGCAAAGGAATTGCCTACTATTTCCATTCTGAAAGCCAGAATGGAAACATAAATAATAATTCCCACGATGAAAAATGGAACCTAAGCCAAAGTACTAAAAATATCACTATTCAATTTTATTTTCTAAGCAAAATAAATGGAAAGGAAGAAACAAGGATGGATGATTGCTAGCTTAGATAAATGTCATTTTTTTTTATGGAAACTTGCATAAAAATTAATGAAATATGTATGCAAATAATTGGAACAGATCTTGTACTCTTTCTCTAGAATATATACGAGGCATGCACTCTCCATTTGTTCAAAAAAAAAAAAAAAACCTTGTGCATTTTTATCAGAAATTTGTTAATATTAGTGGAATTTGTATGCTTAATTTGAACTAGGAACATAGACTTGCGCCATTTCTCTACAAAATAATGGATGGAGATGCTCTCTCCCCTCGTACGGCTATTGCCACAAAGCTAGCTGGCTTGAGTACTACATCTAATGCTGAAGATCAGCCTTGTATATTTAAAGTGCATAAACAGTTACTTAATGTAAACGAGAAGGCTTACAAACCTGTGCTGCTTGCCATCGGTCCTTACAATGACCATCTCAAGGTTGGCCAGGGGATTATGGAGGAGCATAAACTGCGGTATCTGAAGCAAATGCTTGAAAGGAGAAAAGAACACAGTCTGGAAGACTACATGGAGGCATTGAGAAAACTAGAAGACAGAGCCCGTAAATGCTATGCTGATGCAGAATGCATTAGTCAGAAAAAAGATGAGTTTGTAGGAATGATGCTACTTGATGGTTGTTTCATCATTGAGCTATTCCGCAAGTTGGAGGATAAAACTCTAAGAGATGAACATGATCCAATCTTCCAAATGAGCTGGATGCTTCCTGAAATAGCTCGTGATCTATTGTTATTTGAAAATCAACTTCCATACTTTGTTCTTACTGAATTGTTCAACAGGAGTGAGAGTAACCAGACACCACTTCCAAACCCAGGTGATAGTGAGCAGATCTCATGTGAAATTACGCCATGTTGTGAAAGCTCAGCCTCCATAGATCAGACTGTTCCGACACGACTTCGTGATCTTGCCATGTCTTTTTTCTTTGGCTTATTACCATTTCAAGATTGGGAAGTCAACGGATCAAGTGTTTATCCAGCCAAAAAGTCAACGGATCAAAAGGTTGGAGACAAAGTCATGAACGTAGAATTTAAACATCTACTTGATCTGATATATACAATTATCAAGCGTTCAATAGTACATGATATGGAAGTAGTAGATCGTGCCATAGAACGTCAAGAGGTTGGAGTCAAGGTCAATATAGAAGAGATATTTAAGCCTTTATTTGGAAAACTCGAAAAGAGGAAGGGCTATAAGAAAATAAATAAGGATGATGGCTCAATACCATATGGACCGAAGCCAATACGTAATGCAACAGAGCTTAAGGAGGCTGGAATCAAATTCCAGAGGGCAAAGCAAGGTACCGCATTTGCCTGCATAAAGTTTAGCAACGGGGTATTGGAAATTCCGCCTTTGAGAATAGAAGATGAGACTGAGACTCTCTTACGAAATCTAATTGCATATGAGCAATATAGTCCACACACTGATATTGATTACGTTACCGATTATGCGTGCTTCATGGATGATCTCATTAACTCTCCAAAAGATGTTGAATTACTTGGTCAAAATGAAATTATCGAAAATTGGTTGGGTGATGATGAATTTGCTTCCAGCATGTTCAACAAGCTTTGTCACCATGTTGTTTCAGACTATCCCCCCAGTACTTATCAAACTTCCATTGATATTAATAAGCACTGCGCCAAAAGATGGAATGTATGGATGGCAACATTAAGGCACAATTATTTCAATAGTCCTTGGTCTGTGCTTTCAGTCTTGGCGGCTATCTTAGTGCTTGGACTTGCAATTTTTCAGACCGTATTTTCCATTATTAATAATTAGGTTTTCATTTAGTGTATTGATTAATCTTATTGTTGTCTTAGTTAATGTAATATAATGTTGAATTTAATAAGATTTTAGAAATTAAATGAGTTATGTAAGTCCTTACCAAGTCTTTCGTTTGAATTACGAATGACCTTTTATTAAATAATTAATATTGTGGAGGACACATCTACTATATATACTACACATGCTTGATTCTTAGCACAAGCTTGAACAGATGGGGGGATAGTCATGGAAGTAGAACTTTGGGTCAATACTAAATGTCGAAACAACCAGTAATTGAATGTATAATTATAAACTTTCCTTGAAATAACTAGCAAGTTAGCTTGTAGAATTTTCTCTTACATGGATAACGCATGCATGACTTTTATAATATAGAAGTACTGGTAGCCGGCGGCCTGAGTTGCCACGCTGATCTGGTGGCTAGCTTAAAAAGTCTTTTTTTCAAAAAGCATAAAAATTATCTTTTAATATTAAAATATATTTCTTCTTCCATATTTCTAGTATTAGACGGAAGGTAGAGCACTTTACAAAAGAAGATAAGGAAAATATATAATCTACTGGGTTTGAGGATGGTATGTGATCTCCATAAAGAGAGAGGGGGTGGCCCAATGACTGGCTCAGTACCGTGTGACAAACGCTCAAAGGAGTACAAGATTATCTAATTTTGATGATATTATAACCTTTTAGGCACTTTGATTTCAGTTTAATCTCATTTTAAACTGAATTTAATATCTAAACACTCAATTTTTAAATTATTAAACTTATCTCAACTTAAAATCTCTTTACACGTGAGGCCCACAATTTTTTTCAACTCAACACCTCTTTACATGCGGGACCAATAAATTTTTTTAATTTATCATAAATACATCTAAACTTATTTTAACATCTAAACACATCTAAACTCATATTAGGTGAGCCTCACTAAACTCATTATACCATCTCAACTCACTACTATTTATAAAGAACTCAACTGATCTCAATTCTACTTAATATCTAAACGAGCCTTAATGTTCTTTAAATAAAAATGTAAATGTAGTTACTTTATGAAAGAATTAGGTGAGGGAAAAGAAAAGAAAGTAGTTATATATAATATATATAGAATGAATAGTGCATGCCAAATATAAAAAATCACTCTAGTTTGATATGTACTTTGTCTTTACTGTACACGATCTAATGGAGAGCTTATTTTAACATATTAACTATTTTGCAAATATAGAAATATCCTTGCCAATATGTTGTGGCTGCTTGCAGGAAATTCCTAACAGAAAATTCATGTACTTAGCTATTTTGGTCACGTGTTGCCTCTTGATAGGTTATGATTTGTTGCAGTGTTGGCGTGTCCATCACCATCATTTCATTTAAAATTAATTACATTTTCAATTTAAACTTAATGGTTAAGATTTAATTATTAAGATGGATAAGAAATTGGTTGCGTGGTACTGTTTTATATTAACTGTAGTTCCTAATAGAGGATGCAATTTAAAAAATATAAATATAAAATTATCATTTATCCAAAATATTAAGCCGATGAGAAGTGATAAGATTTAATTATTTATAGAATAATGCTACTAGGCCTCTAAATTTTACCGTTCAGATGGTCCTCTTAATGTGCCACTCTATTTGATTTATTAAAAATAAAAACAAAATACAAACACAAAAGAGATAAAGGAAACTTGATATTTAAGTTTTCTTTTTCTTTTTTAATGTTTCACGAACCCTTTTTCTACAACTTTAAATGATTAAAGTTGTTTGGACCAACACTTTGGTTTCTTACTAAGAGAACCAAGGATCGAATCTCCCTCTCTCATGTATATAAAAAAATAAAAAAATAAAAAAAAAAACGGAATGCCCTTATTGTGTCTACCTTTCGATATCCACTATACCTGCAAGAAATATCACTTTTTCAAACGGTTTAGTATTTATCTTTTCAGGTACTAAAGCCGAACCATTTGAGAACTTGGCGATAGATCAAGTATTCTCCAAAAATTTCAAAATCAAACGTTATATGAATTTCAATACAGGTTTAATAATTATTTTTGGCATTATCGATTCAATAGCTGTTAGATCCTTAATTTTTATTACAATACTGATTAAGACGCGTGTACTTTCTATTGGTGCCAGAGGGGTTGCAAAATAAAAAATAGTGAGAGAAAAGAGTTTGCTTCAAAGTGCGTTATAATGTCGTTTTCCTTAAGATAATATTCGTCTCACCAATAACGGTATACACACGTGTTACAAGTAAATTTATCTCCAAAAAAACATAAAAATTATCTTTTAATATTAAAATATATTTCTTCTTCCATATTTCTAGTATTAGATGTAAGCACTTTACGAAAGAAGAGAAGGATTGCCAAGAAAGAAAGAAAAAAAAAGAAAAGGAAAAGCTATAATCTACTGGGTTTGAGGATGGTGTGTGGTGTTCATAAAGAAAGAGCGGGTGGCCGAATGACTGGCTCAGTACCGTGGTGACAAACTCTTAAAGGAGTACAAGATTATATAATTTTGATGATATTATAACCTTTTAGGCCCAGTTTGGAACTTTGATCTCAATTCAGTCTAATTTTAAGCTGAATTTAACATTTAAACACCCAATTCTCAAATCACTAAACTCATCTCAATTCAAAACCTCTTTACACGTTAGACCCACGACTCTTTACACGCGGGACCAATAATTTTTTTCAACTTATCATAAATACATCTAAACTCATCTTAACATCGAAACATATTTAAACTCATATTAAGTGGGCCTCACTAAACTCACTCCACCATCTTAACTCACTATTATTCATAAAGAATTCAACTTATCTCAACTCTGCTCAACATCCAAATGGGCCTTAATGTTCTTAAGAATCATTTATGTGACTCGATGGACACGTTATGGACAAAGTTTTACCGCGAAATATGTGAGAAATGGCCATATTTCTCTGGTTGTTTCCGTGCATGCTGGGTCTCGGTTGTGGAGATCCATTCTTAAGGTTTTACCATAAGTGTTAGATAATGTGCGGTTAAGGGTGAAGGAAGGGAGAGATTCTTTTTTGTATGATCGTTGGCTCACTAGTGGTCCACTATGCCAGTACTCGAACTCTATTCAAAATGCACATTTGAGGATTAAAGATGTGTGGTTGGAGGATGCTTGGGATAGGGACAGACTGGTTGAATTGGTGGGGGACACAAAAGCTGATGAAATAATTCTTTCTATTGCAGCAGGTAAGGAGGGGAAGGATTTGTTAATTTGGATGCCTAATAGTGATGGTCGGTTTTCAACAGCTAGTGCTTGGGATATTATTTGCATTAAGGCTCCAGTGGTGCAGGGTATGGGTTGGATTTGGCATGGCCTCTTGCCGAAAAAGATATATATATGTAGTTGGAAGGCTAGGTTTAACTGTCTACCGTTTGATGATAAAATACAATCGGTGGGAATTTCGATGGCTTCTATGTGCGATTGCTGCAGTTCGGGCCAACTGGAAGCTATTGATCATATGTTGAGTAGAGGCGATGTTGCGTCTATGGTTTGGACATTTGCTGAGGTTGCACTGGGTGTCCCTAGTTTGCAAGCATCCTATTGGAGGTCCCGTATAGCTCACTGGTATGTCTATGCCAGGAACTTCTTTGCATTGGACGCTAATTGGTCTCCTGCCTAGTGTGATTACTTGGAGACTATGGTTGCGTAGGTGTAAAGCTCAGATGGAGGGGCATTCAGAAATGGTGGACAATATTTGGTTGGCTGTGAAGGCGTGCCTGATGAACATAGCGGTTCAGATTAATAAAACTTTTTCAATCTCTAATTTTGTCCGGGAAATGCTGCAGGCTTTAGAGGTTCCATTTCGAGATTTATCTGCTAGTGTTCCTTGCATTGTGAGATGGAGGCCATTGGAAGGTCGTGTAAAACTCAATGTGGCTGCGAGTTGTAGGGGAAATCCTGGCAGTTGTGGAGGAGAGGGTGTAATCCGGGATTGCAATGGATGTTTCATTACTGGGTTCTCTTCATTTTTTGGTCACTGTACCAATAATCAAGTTTAGATGAGAGCTCTACTTGCAGGGATAGAGTTGTGCAAAGACTAGGTGCTAAGTTGATAAGTTTGGATAGGATTAGGTGACTAAAATGATAGAGTTTATCCTATTATTAAGTTTGTAATTTTGGATGAATGTAAATTATTTATTGACTTTATCTATAACAATATTAAGATTATTTAGGAGGTATTAAAGGTTGTTTAGATAAATCATATAAGTGTGAAAATCAAGTCTCAAGGAATCTGCACTTATCCAGAACAGAAGCTGAATTAAAATCAGTTACTGTAGTGAAGTGTTATCGCGAAATGTCAGCATTCCATCAGGAGACGTCTTTGCGACAGATTCGATCCGTCAGTAGAGTCCTACTGAAACTAAAACTGCTTTCAGATTGTTTTAAGGGATTCTACTGGTTAGGATCTGTAGAGATTCAAATCTGGATATTTTATAAAGCACTTTCCAGTGCATATTTTGGTGAGAAAATTCCTTTGAGAATTTTCATATTGTTTCTCTCAAAGAGTGTAATCGTGCTCCATATTAGATAATTGATTGGTTGAGTTTCAGCCACTGGAGTTCCAGGGAGTTCCAGGAGAAAAACCAATGTTTGAAGATCGTCAGAGGTTCTGGCTGCTAATGCAGTAGAAGACAAATGGGTCATTTGTCTAGTCAAGTAAGAGTGTCAACTGACAAAAGTTTTGTAATTAAGATTTACGTGTAATTGATTTTCAAATAATAAAATTAACTTTTCTAGGTTTGGCTGCCCTGTAGGATTTTACCTTTAAAGAGGTCTTTAAAGGATTTCTCTTCGATATCAATCTTGGTGTTATGCAATTTATTTACTTTGCATTATTGTTTAATTATTAAATAATTGTATAATTAATGACTAACCAATTTATTGAGTGAATTGATAGATATTTTTATTGCGTTACAAAACAGGAGTACATGAATAATTTTAATTGATATTGATGCGGCATGCGCATGAGAAAATTTGTGGTGATCTAATGCATGAGGAAAGTTGTAATTTGATGCATGATCAGAAAATTAAGTGCTCCAAGTTTGTACACAAACCATAAATGCATGAGAAAAGTAGTCCGGGTGATTTGCTGCTTGAGAAAATGTACTGATCATCGATATCTGCACAGAAACTGTGTATATTGCATGATAAATGTACGTATACTACTTCTAGTTATTTGCATGCACGTTGAATGAGAAAAAGCGTTCAAAATTTGTTCACCTGCTATATATATATATATATATATATATATATATATATATATATATATATATAATATTTAGTGTATAAATATTGCATACTGTTTTTGAAAAAATAGTAAATATAGAATGTATATTTACTTTTTATATTAAGAGTGGGATTGGTGTAATACTTTTTATGGATTGTTACAGCCTGTCACAAGGCAGAGAGGCAGACGATTATGATAAGTAAGTGATGTATACATTTTACTGCATTTTTTTCTGAAATGAGTAATGAATGTAGTATTAATTACTATTTTCTACTTATATATATTAGCATTGTTGATGAAATAAATAGAAAGTCACTTCATGCACGTATTTGATAGGATATTTAAAAATAACACATATTTTTTAAATTACACGTTTTGTGCTTTTGTGAATTTAATTAGTAGATAAATGTAATATATATACGCATATTGCAAGGGTCACAAATTGGTCGTTTATTCACTTGATCTTAACTATTCATTCATTTTGTTTGAAGTTATATCTTTGGCAAACAATAAATTTAATGTCTTAACTATTTTATTATTACTTTTCCTTTTAGATTGTTCTTGGACAGTTATAGCTATGGAAGTTATTGCCGCCGTAATAAAAAGTAAGCACCCGGAAGAAGATTTATTAGATCTTTCTTTCCATGAGCTTATTGATTGCTACAAAGAAGAAAAGAGTGAGAAGAATTTGAATGGATCCAAAACAATGGAATTAGAAAGGAAAAGGATTATCCTTTCAAGGTGTATAAATTTCCTTGCAAATCTAAATCGGAAGAGGAGTGTATGGAAAGAATTATTGGTTGATAAAAAAAAGTCTGTGGGTTGTGTGGACCGAGTTGGGGAATTGGCAGATATAGAAAAGTGACACAAAAGTCAATACTCTAATATATCAGAGAATAAAAAGAACATGATTTATAGAACTCCATGTCCAATAGTAGTTTGAATGCACGACAATATTGCAACATTTGTAATTGTTAGTTAATTTGTATGTATATATATCCTCAATTAATTCTGTTTGGAAGACATTAATGACAAGCTTGCATTTCTACTCTTGTGAGCTTGAGTAACAGTTCAGGTATGCTGATGGGTTCATGTATAATAAATGATGGAATTGAAAGTGAAAAAAAAAAATCATTTTGAGATAGAACGATATTTTGATTGAAATTAAGAGCGCTTTATATTGAGAATATTTCCATTTTCCTGAAAATTTAGGTGTGCAAGTGTAGGCGTGTGTATGCAAGAATTTAATTATGTGTAACATTTTCTAGACCGGAGACATTCTTGGTTTTTCATTATATGTAAGTGAGTTTGTTGCATGCTTTTCCATGGCCTTACTCTAAAATCTTGACTAATTTCATTCACTCCTTGATTGAATATTAATGTCGTATTTATGTAAGACATCGACAACACTTTTGTCTTTTCTCATGTTAAAGAGAAAAAACATCGATTTCATGTATTAATAATACATCATGACCACCTTAATCGCAAAATGTAATAAGAAAAACAAAAACTTAAATATAGCAGCCATCCATAGTAAAATTTAAAACAATTTTCGAAACAAAATTTTAAATTAAATCAAATAAAAACAAAGTAGTATTCTTCCATTGAGGACAACCTCCATCAAGTAAATGACCTAAAAATGACACTCAAATATTAATTGCCTGCCAATAAAACCATACAGATGACACTACATATCCACCAATTGGTCACTAATGTAAAATTAATGACAAAAAATCTCATGAAGTGACGATGATAACAATACGATTTTTTAATATCCACAATCAGTTTTCCAAGTAATGCATATACCGGCATCTAGACAACCACAACTCCCATTCGCTTTGGCTTTTCCCTTTCCAAAACTAGCCTTCAAATTCAACCTACTCAAAATGCAGTCAACCATTGAATCCTAATCGTAGCATATACTCCAGTGCAACCAATATTACACAAGGCGTCTTTCCACTCACTCAACTTCACAAAATTTTACCCCCAGTTCAAATTTGCATACTATCACCACCTTTGAAACCTTGAGACTTATGCAATGATAAGGACAATGCTTGCCTTACAAACTATTCACTAGTTTCCTCGCATGCTCTTGAATTGTTCACCATCCTTTAGGATCCAAGCATCAAAATTGTAACACCACTTATTTACCATCCATATTAACTGCTAGAATCAAACCAAAGTACTATATATTTGTCAGCTTTTCCCATTCAGGGGTGCAATATATTAATTTTGATAGTTTAAATAACAAAATATAAAAGAAATGATAGTTTTGAGTTTAAGGAGGATTTGGATCGTCCATAGTTCCTGACCGAGCTGAACTCTGGAGCGTAGAGTGTGAGAGAGATAAACAAGCAAAATGGATCCTACAACATTTATTAGGTACTTAATGTTGTCTGAAAAATTTAGTCGAATAGCTATACTGTAACGTCTCGGTTCAGGAGTTACTACCTTTAACTTAAAATTATATCTCACAATACGTTTACCAATTTCTCAATTACGCACATATCTCATTGTTTTAAACCGACTACCTCAATATAATTAAAGTAAGACACCACCAAGCCTCAAAATAAACGTCAACCTTTTAGAATATCAAATCGGCAGAGCAAAACAAAACTACTAAATAAAGTCTTCAATAATAAAACATACCATCTTTGTACTTAATCTGATATGCTCACACAGTCTTATCCATGCTTTCTCTTCTGGATCTTCAGTTGAAACATCCAAAATATCTAAAAATATTGTGACATAAGGGGGTGAGTTATCAACAACTCAATATAATACTCAGCAAGCAAAGTACATATACTAGTGTGTACAACATAAGCCTTTTTCATAAAGTTCAATATGCAGGAAACAAAAACATTTCATTTTCATATGCAGATCTCAAAATATAATAACAACATTTTAGACCGACATTTCAATCTTTTTCATATTTCAAAAACCAACTGTTCATATTAAGAAAACACTTTGGCATAACATAACTGAACATCTTCTTCTTATCATATCATATCATATCATATCTTATCATATCGTATCATATCATATTGTACTATCCCCGGTGGCCAAACCAGGTAGTATCATATTGTGAAACTTTTTCTTATTCATTCTCAGAGCTTCGAGTGTGCACACAGGAAATAACACATGAAAGATCACTTTGTTTCCAAAATGGGTGCACTCATATCATATCATATCATGTTGGTACAAACCATATCACGTGAACTAGTATCATCATATCACAACCAGAATCAGAATCAGAGTAAAAATAGATAAGTCATGCCAAAGGTTTTTTAGATGCATATCATATCAAACCACGTGCTGAACCTATTCATATCATTTTCATATGATAAAAAACAAATCCAAAATATTTTCACATCACATGTACAAAAATTCTCAGATTTCATATTCCCTCTTTTACACATTTCAGAAACACGTCAAATATTGCTCATGTCTACACTATTCATGTCAAAAAGCATTTTTCTCTCTTTCATACAAATTTCTTGAGTGAATGTAGAATACATAACTGAGGTTGTTTTCAAATTTTCTTTTAAAACATAACATGCATATTTTACAAACTAATCTTAATTCAATTTTCTTTTTATGCAAATCTAACATAGGATTCTTGCTTATCTGGACTTTTCAACTTCTCTGAATTTACTCAGAACAGTACCAAGAGAATATCAATCATTACCTATAGGATAATCATGTAGCTTGAGTAAACTTCCAATTGAACACGTACCTCTTAATTGAAATTGAAATACTTAAGTAACCTATTTTAATTCCTCAAAACCTAAAATTCTTATAACTCTAAAATACCATTACTTTTTAAATTTATTGATATCCACTTAATTTCTCCGACTAAGACAATAAACCCTTAATTATTTACTAGTGAAATCTAACTATAAAAATCTAATACTAGATAATATAATTTAACTCCTTATTTATTTTCTCTAGGAAAAAATAAAGTTTCTTGTTTAACATAACCCAACTTAAAATATTAAGCCCATGAAAATACATTTTCAGTTTAATATTCATTAAAAATAATTATAATAAAATCTATTAAAGTAAACAGTATAATTCCATTTAATAAAATAGACCTGATCAAATTTAAAGCATTCAAAATAAAGTTAAATACTTACTGTTTACTAATAAAATTCAATTGTAAATGGAAAAATTAATATCAACTAATATAATTTAAATCTTCAAATATTTTCTGTTAAATATAAAGTGAGACGAATAACACTTAAAATAACTCAATAAGTTCCTGAAATCAAACTTATGCCCATCGTAAAATCAAACCCAACAAGAATACAATTTCAAATCACATTATAAATTGGCTTATAACTCAAATGGAAATAAATGAAATTTCATCTCAAAAGTTTACTCTACTTTGCGTAATAAGCTTTACGGGAGGCTCACAAAAATCACTTACATTTTATTTGAAAACAAGGTAGCCGTTTGTGTATAGCAGAGGGGCGGCGGAGGCTTACCGAGAGAGAACTAGTGTGGATGAGAGATCACGTAAGGACTTTCGGACAATTTACTCTGTGGGCTTCACTGTGAGGGAATGAAGAGGGTGGAACCGAGCCGAGGAGAACAAAAATAGTTTGCGCTGTTTATGCTTCTTAAAACAGAGGACGTGATGAAGCATTTCTTACGGCGTTGTGGTGTTCTTCGGTGGGTCTGGCTTCCGGTATTAATTGGGTGGAGGTGGCCGTGCTCCTTGGTTGTTTCATGGTGGTTATCGGCTGAGGAAGTAGCTTCAGTTGGAAAAATAAAACAGAGGGCAGCCTGCGGCTTGGGATGTGTAACAGTTCTGGGTGGCACAAAGGCACGGAGGCTTGTCAGCTTCTCGGTCGTGGCATTGGCGGAATTCTCTGTTTCGGGTGTAGTAAAACAGGGGCTTTTTGGTTTGGTTTACAGTGGGTGGTGCACTGGTAGGGACTTGAGTTAGTGGCCCCGGCGGTTTTCGTCATGCAGGAGTAGGGTGGTTCTCATGGCTGGCGGGGTAGGAGAGTAGACGAGGAGGTGAAAATAAAATTGAGGGAGAGAGAGAGAGTGACTTAAGAGGAAGAAACATAGGGGAGAGAGAGAGCGTCTGTTGAGAAGATCATTTGAAAGTGAAGAAAGGAAAATAAATTGAAGGGGCGTAGGTGAAAAAAAATGAAAGTGGGATTCATGCAAGAAGAAGTGGGGGAGCAACTGACGAGAGGAGAAGATTTCGAAGAGGGGAGAAAGAAAGAAACCGTTGGGATGGAGCGTGAGTTTGGGGAGGAAGAAACCGAGAGGAGAACGAGTCTTACCCGTAAACGACGTCATGTGGGTCTTCTAGGCTGGAATCTTCCTAGGCCTGGGTCATGGCCTTCGGGTTTTGGTATTACATATACAATAGTCACTAAATGCTATGTAATCGACTTTGTGAATCTACCTCTCTCACACTCTGGGCCCTACAGTTCGAGCAGGAGCTCTAAGAGATTTAATATTGTTTGGGAATAAAAATTATATTAAGAAAAAGGAAAGAAAAGAAAAGAGAAATATCGCTCAAAAATATAGAAATTCAGGTAAAAAAACTCCAGACCAAATATTCGTGTGAGGGAAGAAAATAAATATATAGATCCCATATCCATTCAAGATGCAAAAATACTAACCATCGAAGAGATGGCCTTCCCAAATCCATTTTTTGCCATGGTTTCCTGAACCTACTTGACAAAAATAAAATAAAATAAAATAATGAAAGTAGAAATGGAATCCTAACATCAAATACCTATGGAAAATCAAGGAAAAGCGTAGTTACAACAATCACTCATATTTTTTTTATCAGTTCACTCTCATATCCTATAATTTCAAAGCAAATAAAATTTCTCATCACAAGTAATGGTTTGTTATTTCAGTAATTTTTTAAAGGAAAATAAAATAATAGGAACCCACAAATTGGTAGCCAAAACTAGACCTAAAAGCCAAGATTTAACTGTGGAGACATTCATAGACCTCTCATATGCACACAGCATATGGATACTGGTATTGTGCTTGATTGCTTGATGATAGAACTCAGGTTCAATATCAGCAGTAATAGACAAGACAAAAGATCTATGAGCAGAAGAAAGACGAGCATAAGAGAGAAAATTGGAAATATCATACTTGGTGTGTGAGAGAGGAGAAAAAGAGAAACCTAATAGAGGATCTGATGTAGAGTATGCAAAAGAAGAAGAATTGCAGTAAAAATTAGGTAAGTAACCAGGTACTCTTCTGATTTGAGTGGATCTTCGAGGAATTTCAGATATTATTGATAAGGAAGCAGGTTGAATTTCAGTAGGGTGAGTTTCAGGGGATCAAAAGAAGAATGAGCAGGAAATGAATGATCATTAGATGAATTGTCAGAAGAAGACACAGTTGAAGGCAAGGGCAATAAATCTAATGTTGAAGATACACAAGAAAAAGGAAAACTGGTAGAAGGAAAAGATAAAGGAGATGAAAAATTTTGAGAAGGAAAAGAAAAAACATGTTTATGAAAAACAATATGTCTAGAAACAAAACATTGATTTGTTTTAGGGCTTGTTTGAAAAAGGTTTTCATCTTAAAATTATCATCTCATTACCAAACATCACTTTAAGATCAAGAAGTTTATAGTTCACCTGCTATTTGGGTTTTACCAATTTGAAAAATTTTCCTCTCAAATAATTGAAAAAAAGGCAAGTGGAATTTCTAAATGAATTTGCTAATTTATTGAATTGATTGTAAGTGTTGTTCATCTCTGTGCTGTAGATACCAAATCTGGCCCAAATTTTCTTGATTGAATTTTACAAATTTGCGCTATATGTGTTTTCGATATCCAATGAGCTGAAAGTTTAAGTGAAGTGAATTGTGCTTTAATTTTTCATGATGGTGTAGTGGGTATAAAGTTCTGCCAGTCTTGGAATTTTGATCTTAAATTGTTTTTATAAAATAATTGCCCAGCCACATCAGCGGGGTGAACAAAGTGTGCATGAAATAGACCCTCCGTAACAGAACACTTTTTTGTTTGGAGGGAGCTGGGCTTGTTAGTTGAATTAAACGACAAAAGCATAAAAGTACTTACAAGCCCAAAAGAAGATCATGTTTTATTCAATAATAAGTACGTACAAGCCCAAAAGATCTTCTTTATGCCCTTTTTTTACTTGAATTAAACGACAAAAGCCATGAAAAAAAGTTATCTTGCAACAGCCGAATTATACACCTCTCTCTCAGTTCATAGCCCCTACTTTGCTTTAAAATTCATGGGCTTTGGGGCTTGTAAAAATATATCTCTCAGTTCATCCAATTTCTCATCTCTGTTTTTGTGTATCTATTCTTTTGAAACCCGACAATCAAATAGGGTGTGATTATTATCTAACACAAGCATTACAGGCAGAACAAAAGTCCTCTAAATTCCCATCTACTACATGTGCCAAGGTAGTGCATTACAGCTTACGTGGTAATGCACTATGCCCCTTGCAATATGCTGACCTAGTGAGAGGGTCGAGATTATGTGAATATAATTGGTTTAAATCAACAACCACGTGGAAAATGGGCTAGTTCTTTTAAAAGCCCATTCTGATTTTCCTAGTTCTTATACTCTTCAGTTCCACGCCTCTTGTAACCACAAAAGGAATTTTTCCTCTGTATAACTGGTTTTCAGTCAAAATGGGCTTTTAAATCAGGGACGTGTTAGCTTTCAAATCTCTCTACTCTCCGTGTTTCAATCTTTATGTTAGGTTTATGGGGTCTGCAACTCAATTTTGTATTCAGCCAAAAAGTGGTGGAAATGGCCAAAGGGATCTGTGTTGTTTTGTTTTCTGATATTTGTTTTTTGATTGGAGATTGGAGATTCAAAGTGGGTATCCATCACTGTTGATGGGTCAAGTTTTGGCCTGTGTAAAATCTGAAGGGAAGGAACGTTTGGGAAACAGGGACCAGTAAGATCTGTCCTTTGGATTGTTTTGTTGCTTCTTATCTATGAGTAATTCACTTCATCATGTCCCACAGATTGGATGCTTTTGTTCACCAAAGTTCCAAACCCCTTTGCAGTACATGACTTGGACTGGTCACCACAAATCACATCTGAAGCACTCAGATATCCCACAAGCTTTTTCTTGAGATTCTGTGTGTGAAGTCTCAATTTATTTATTTTAGGTCAATTATTATATTTATTATATATTTTAAAATTTTAAAGTATAAGAAAAGCAACACGTTCCCCTCTCTGATTCAACTTTTAAAGACCTTCAAGGGTATGATTCTTTTAATTAACATCAGTAAGTTATCTACGAATTTTATATCATGTATGGCTGTAAAACTCGACCTTGAAGGTTGTCAACTAATTATCTAAGAGCACTGTTAGGTTGCGTTTAGATATTGAGTTGAGTTGAGTTGAGTTGAGATGATAAAATATTGTTAGAATATTATTTTTTAATATTATTATAATTTTAAAATTTTAAAAAGTTGAATTATTTATTATATTTTGTATTAGAATTAGAAAAATTTGTAATGATGAGTTGATATGAGTTTAAGAACCAAACGAAGCCTTAATGGGTTTGTAAAATTCATTTTTATGTAAAATTTAAAGAAAAGTAGTTTAAAACTGCTTCTAATGAATAATATATTTTCAAATTTATTTTCTATTTTACTAGAGTATTCAGCTATAAGTTACGTGAATTATACACAAATGTAAAAACATTTATTTTTTTTTTCTATTTTCCTGTACTTTGCCTCTCCTTATACTTTTTTCTAACAAATTATTAAATAATATAACATTTAAAATAAAAAATAAATAAATTGATATATGATATATGATATATTAATAAAATTAATATATAAAATAAAAAAAAAATAGATTTTAATGATTTATTTTAAAAGATAGAATATTAATTATTGAGAGTGTAAGTTTAAGTGAAGTGAGTTGAGTTGAGTTGAGTTGAGATAATAAAATATTGTTAGAATATTTTTTTTAATATTATTATTATTTTGAAATTTGAAAAAGTTGAATTGTTTATTATATTTTGTGTGGAAATTTAAAAAAATTGTAATGATGAGTTGACATGAGTTAAGAGTAGTTGATGATCCAAACGAAGCTATAATTTACAAGATAAATGCTAAATCTCTCGAAGATGTCTTCAGAATATGTCTCGAATTTTTTTTGTTTTTCTTAACGATTAAAGAAATATTTTTTAATGATGTTGTGAATTTTTTATTTTTTTTTATGAATGTTTATGATGATTAAAAAAATATATGAAATAAAAAATAAAAAAATAATTTTAGCTGTTCGGTAGACTTTCGGGCTACATCTGCTCATATTAAAATAACAATATTGCTATGCACAGTCGCCCCATACAGTCGGCGTGCAGTCGGCTGACGTGGCATAACGCCACGTCAGCTGATTTAAAAAAAAAAAAAAAAAAAGAGGCGAAACGAAGATGAAAAGCGGAAAGGGATTAGAAATCATTTTCCCGCTTGCTTCGTGTTCGTCCGTGAGCCTTGCGAGACCAGAAGATAGATCCTGCTTCGGCCTTCTTCGTCGTTTTCGTCTGCAGTTGAAATCGATGCACCCTGGATCGAACGTCGTTGGGTGCCCAAAGCAAGGCCGGTCTGTGTTGGGCTGGGTCAAGGCGGAGCGCCGTTTGGGCTAACTTGGTGGGCTTCGTTTGGGTCAGGTTCGTGGGCCATCATCCCGGGTCAGATAACTGGGCCAGCTTTTCGGGTCAGCTTCGTGGGTCGGTTTCGTGGGTCGGTTCGTGGGTCATCTTCGTCCCCAAACCGTCGCACTGTGGGTCATCTTCATCTGTGAATCTGAAATTTTCACTTTGCATTTTGATTAAATGTTTTGGTTTGCTGATAAACAATGAAAGATGTTATGATTTAGTTGTTTTTTTTCTTCCATTGTTGTTGTGATTTAGCTGATTTTTTTCTTCCACAGCTTGGTTTTTTTCATCCAATTCATGTTGTGATTTAGTTTTTTTTTTTTCATTGATGTTGTGATTTATTTAGCTGTTTTTTTTTTCCACAGTTTCGTTTTTTTCTTCCGTTGCTGGTGATTTAGCTGTTTTTTCTTCCACAGCTTGGTTTTTTTCTTCCACAACATATAGTGATTTAGTTAGTTTTTTTTTTTCATGTTGTGATTTAGATTTGATATTGTTAAATACAATATTTTTGCATTGCATAGAGTTAGATATGTGAAAATTTGTTAGCTGAAAAATTAATTTCCTTGTTAAATGTTGTGGTTTAATTATTATGAGAACAAAGGCCCAAGGAATTTTTGTGTGCATTTACATGCATTCATATAAAAGGAGACTTTCAATCATATGCACCAAGGAATTTTTTTTTTTTTTTTAACATTGTAGAAGTGATGGTTGTAAAATATTGGTACAGGAGGCAAAATATAAAGAAATAAGGGGGAAATAATTGTGAGATGAACATACCAGTAGGGAGTCTAGAATTAGATGCTAGATCAAGCCATGAGTCTATAATTAAAGATATATAATTTACTCTGTATGCAGGGACGTTAATTAATTAGGCCCAATGAAATCATGTCTGGCATGTGTAAATCTTATGTGATGCTAAGCAAATTTTGATTAGTTTTTTTTTTCTTCTAAGAAGTATGTACAATATTAGTCTTCACTCTTGGTTGATTAAAGTAATTTTCCTGATAACTTATCAAAGACTGACTTTGGATATTGAACAACTTGTACAGGGTATGGGAAAAGGAGAAGAACACCCATCTCCGCTACCACCATCTAGCTCAAATCCGTCAAACCCGTCAAACTCAGTATGCTATTTCATAATTAAAATTCTTAATTTCTATTCAATGTTTAAAATCCTAATTATTATTATTATTATTATTTTTATGTTAGGACATCCCTCAAAGTGGTCTACTAAACTATCAACATTACATGCACGGTTACTTTGGACCAGTGCCTGCATGGTCACCAGCTTTCTTGCCATATCCAGATGGAACCAATAATCCAAGCAACATTCAGGTGGTTTTTCAACTTCCTTCTTAATTTTTAGTTATAAGATAATTATTTTTGAAACAAATTAAATGTTTTAATTTTTTTGTTTTAAGCAAAACGTTGGTTACCCATTTCAATATGGGATGGGACCTCCGAGGCCATTTATCGCTAGAAGCTCTGCAACGAGCGCAAAAGTTGGTCAAGAAGATAGACCTGATTGTCTACAAACTGAAGCGTCATGTACTTCTGCTAGAGTAGATGAAGAAATTTTGTTGGATAGATCAGATGAACGGGAAACTGACGATAGCACTACCGGTACACCACAGGTAGTGCCATCGTCAGATGGTGATGATATCATTGAGGAACCAAAATCGGGAATGGAGTTCAATTCGTTTGAAGATTTGTTCAGCTATTACAAGCTTTATGGTAAAAAATGTGGATTTGGGGTGATGACACAAAGGAGTGAAAGGTCAGAGGATCAGAGTGTGAGATATGTCACCCTCGGTTGTGCACGGGGAGGGAAGGCTTGAATTAAGAGTTCCAATCTCGCCAACCCACGTCCGACGGGAAAAACGGACTGTAAGGCAAGAATTAATGCCTTAAGAGTCGAGGGAAAGATGTGGTTGACAACAGTGCACAACACACATAATCATGGCCTCAGCCCAATGAAATCCCGCTTCTTTCGATGTAACAGAGAAGTGAGTGAGTCCGTTAAAAGAGTCCTAGACACAAACGACTTAGCTGGCATCCGATTGAATAAGAGTTACGGATCTCTTGTCGTTGGAGCGGGTGGCTTTGAGAACCTCCCATTTTTGGAAAAAGATTGTCGCAATTATATCGACAAAGCACGACATCTACGACTTGGCGCAGGTGGTGCTGGAGCACTTCAAGATTATTTTATGAGGATGCAGTACAAGAATAATGGATTTTTTTCATTGATGGATTTAGACGATGATGGGAGGTTAAAAAATGTTTTTTGGACAGATCCACGTAGTCGGGCAGCCTACCAGTATTTTGGAGATGTAGTTACATTCGACACCACATACCTGACGAATAGGTATGGGATGCCATTTGCACCATTTGTTGGTGTAAACCACCACGGTCAGTCGATTCTTTTGGGAGCTGGGTTGATTTCCAGTGAGGACACGGAGACCTTTACATGGTTATTCCAAACCTGGTTGCAGTGTATAGACAGTATAGCTCCAAAGGCTATTATTACTGATCAAGACAGAGCAATGAAAAATGCAATTGCTATTGTCTTTCCAGAAACTCGACATAGGTTATGCCTATGGCATATACTGAAGAAAGTCCCTGAGAAGCTTGGGTCATATGCTGCATATAGAAGTGGGCTGAAAACTCAACTGATGAAATGTGTGTACGACACACAAACTATTGAGGATTTTGAGAAATGTTGGGCCGACTTTATTAATACATACGACTTAAATGACAATGCATGGTTGAACAGTTTATATGCGGAGCGTGAGAATTGGGTACCAGTTTTCCTGAAAGAGCATTTTTGGGCTGGAATGAGTACAACCCAGCGCAGCGAGAGTATGAATGCTTTTTTTGACGGTTATGTTCATTCAAAGACAAACTTGAAGGAATTTGTCGACCAGTTTGAAAGTGTGCTGAAGAAGAAAATTGAGAATGAAAATGATGCAGAATTCCAGTCATTTAGCCAGGTCATTCCCTGCATTTCTAAATCTCCAATTGAAAAGAAATTCCAAGAGTTGTACACTAACGCAAAATTCAGGGAAGTTCAGCAGCAAGTAATAGGTGTGCTCGATTTGGATCTATCTCTACTTACATCAGATGGTTTAAAGAAGAATTATTTGGTAGAAGATGAAGTTCGTATTGAGGAGTTCACTAAAATGGTTACATATTCAGTGGATTTTAATGAAGAAGACTGCAATGCCAAGTGTTCATGTGGGTTATTTCAGATGAGGGGGATTCTGTGTAGGCATATTTTGGTCGTATTCAAATCTAACGGTATAAAATCATTGCCACACCGGTACATTCTAGACCGATGGAGGAAGGACATCAAGAGGAGATACACGTTAATCCGCACTACCTATGATGCAGGAGATCAGAGGCCAAATGGTAATAGATATTCAATTCTGTTGAATATGTGTTATGGGATGATTACATATGCGGCGGATTCTAATGAGCAATTCGAAGATGCAAAGAAGATGATACATGATATGACTGAATGTTATCGCGAGCAAACACGCAACAGATCTTTGACCCAAACAGGTTTGAAGGCGACGATTTCAAATTGTCTATTAATCTGGTTGAATTCTTTCTAAGTACTTAATTTCTATTATTTAATGATGTCGTATTTAACAATTCTTTGCCTAATACAGATTCGAATGCTGGTTTTATGACAGTGGACACAAATGCAATTGCTGATTTACAACAAGTCAAGAGTCCACTTGTTGTCAGAGGGAAAGGAAGACCCCCATCTCTGAGGAGAGCATCCAGGATGGAGATAGATATGCGAAAGGTTAAAGCCAAACAGAAAAAAGCCCAAGTAAGAGGGAAACTCAAACAAGTAATTCATTTAACGTGTGAATGTGTGTTAGCTTTATAATGTAAACTTTGAAAAAAAAGTATTTGAGTTTTGTTACGTTATTATTAGCGACATGAGAGTTCCAATCTCGGTGATACACCAGTCATGGGCACGCGTAGGAATTTATTTGGGCCATCAGAAGTGGGTTTCATCAATCCTGGACAAGTGCAGGTATCAAAAATAGATCTATTTATAAGCCAAACCATAATTTCGACTCAGTTGAGATGTCCACTTGTCCTGCCTTTACTATTTACTAAGAATTTTGTTATTTATAAACAGGCTGTTATAGACAGCTCAATAATTGACACTAGTGGAATCCAACACCGAGAAACAGTAATTGGTAGCCAAGAAAGTGTAATATTTCTAAACTTTACACAATTTAATTGTAATATTTAGATAACATTAATATTTAGTCTATTAATGGTAACAGATTTTTTTGGATTCGATGGCGCACGACTGGACGTCCCTGGATTGTGATGGATCACAACCGGTGCAACAAAGTTGAAATGAAATGTTTGCAAGATTTGCTGGCATACCCAAGGTGATATTATGTTATTTTTGTGCCATATGATTGTTACATATTCTGGATTGTTCTTCACGTACTTAACTAGTTATTCAAATGATATGCAGTAATTTGTAAGTAGAAATGTTGGTGGCATTGAGGAGGTCTTGGGTCATATTTTGTAAGTAGAAATGTTGGTAGGTGGCATTGAGTAGTTTTTATAACTATTTTGTTGGTGGCATTGAGGAGGTTTTGTAACTATTTTGTAAGTAGACTTGTTGGTTGGTGGCATTGAGGAGGTTTTTGTGACTATTTTGTTGGTGGCATTGAGGAGGTTTTGTAACTATTTTGTAAGTAGACTTGTTGGTTGGTGGCATTGAGTAGTTTTTGTAACTATTTTGTAAGAAGTTCTTGACATATTGTAATTATCTTGTAATTATTTTTTAAGAAGAAAGGTTGGATGCAGGGAATTGAAGAGTTGTTGTAATTATTTTGTAACAAGAAAGGTTGGTGGAGATGTCCACTTGTCAACTCGATTCTCTGCCTAGTTTCCGAGAAATTGTAAGAAAAATAGAAAGAAATGGAACTGTAGGGACATATCTATTGGGAAGCAATATGAAATGGAGCATAAAGGACTTGAATTTGGAATTATCTTGATGTTTTTGGGCTCCTTTAGAAGATGTTATACACCTCATCTAATTCTCGAGCTTGTTAATATTAGCATCGTCAAGACTCAAGAGCTGCTTTTTACGTGTTGGAAAATCTAGTTCTGTGCAAAGTTTGAAGTTCAGGGGAGTTTTGTTTATCAAAAGTATCTTTTTCACTAACTCTGTCAGACCCCACACAGCTGAGGTCCTTTATCAACCTTGTAGACGTACTTCCGGACCCTGGAATTGATTCTCTAAAGCATGTGACGTTTGCAAATTTTAAAGCTAAATCATGAGGATTTATTAGCAACTGCAAGCGGAAGGCAGATGAATTTATAATGCCTCGGTTCAATAGTTGGTCAAGTGGAATAAATGCTCAATTGACTGGGTCAATCGAAAGAAATGGTCAATTGCCTTGGGTCTTTTGAAACACAAATGGTATGCGTAAACAGGTTTGAGTAGGACTTTTTGTGTTGTGTGTTAAAGCTGGGTTCAAGTCAAAGCATTTGGCCAACTAGCCGAGTTCCAGCAAGAAGAATTAGCTTCAGTGGTTGCAAATAGTACCTGTATTAATTCCTTACAAAAACTTACATACACAAGCTTGAAATAACAACATAATGTATTAATTCCTTAACTTACATACACAAGCTTGAAATAACAACAAAATATTTTGTAGTTGTCCGTTCAACACAAAAGCTAAAGTAACTTATACAAATATAATAAAAACATAAAGTAACTTATAACACTTTAACTACAATGGAAAGGCTCTAAATAACTAATAACACTCACTAAATAAGTAATAACACTTGATAACTAATAACACTTAAACTAAATATTTACAGCACTAAATAAGTAATAACACTTAATAACTAATAACACTTAAACTAAATATTTACAGCACTAAATAAGTAATAACACTTAACCTACAAATGCAACATAAATCACTACCGAGAGTATAAATAACAAAAAACAACTACAAAAAGACCAAGGTACATCCGGGATAACGTGCGTGAACGCCTTACGACAGCTTCTCTCTCAAGAAGCACCAACTCCTTTTTCCGAACTTCCTCAGATATACTGTATAGCACCATCTCTATCTTCTTGATGTCATCCACTATCTTAAGGAGCTCATTTACTTTATTTTCAACATCGCTAAGTCTCTTCTCGAGCTCTTCCTCCTTCATTGACAGTTCATTTTTTCTTTCTTCTAGCTCTATGTCTTGATCACTATCTGCCCACTTGAAATATTTACAATATGGTAATCCCTGATATTTACACACAAAAACAATTCAAATGTTAGACGTACGTAATATTAATCATATCATTAAACACGTTATATTACAAATCCCGTAGCTACCTTCCTGTTGTAGTTTGGACACCCTAAGAAGGGTCGTCCAGGATTTGCCTTAGTACTTGAGTATCTCAATATAGCTTCAACGTCACAGAAGCATAAGGGAGATGCCAAAGTACGTTTGTCAAAGGATGCAGAAGACAGTGATAATGAAGACATTCTAAGTGAAGAAGGCAGAAATGAATTAGACTTGCTTTTTGAAAGTCTCTCAATAAAGTAGATATTTAGTCTATTTATTTATTAGTTCAAATAAATAACTATATAATTTGCCTATCTAACTATAGAGGAAGACAAGTTTTTAGAGGAATACTCCAATATCAGTCATAAAAGACATACCTAACACCAAAAAAAAAAAAAAACTAACAAAGTCATTGAAGTCATAACTAGGAGAGAAGTTTTCTTTGACTCAACTTTTCTTTTTTTTTAATATCAATAGCACTTCTCTTTTATAATATCAATTATAATCCTCACATCACCGTCAAGATTTGAAAAATCTCCCTCCCTTCCAATTCTTCTTCTAGTCTCAATTTGCCTTATTTGATTCTAGTCCTATTATAACCTAAGTTACCTAACTTTGTTTGATTATTCAAATGTATGAGGTTGGAAGTTGGAACATCCAGCTAGAGTGTAGTATAAACCATTTACCAACAATAAACAAAGATAGTCAAAGAAATTAAAAACAAAAAACAAAAAAAGCCACTGCCCATGCTAGTCATAGTGGATTACAATTTCCACCACGAAATTCAATTATGCTAGTCATGACTAGGAGAGAAGTTTTCTTTGACTCAACTTTTCTTTCTTTTTATTGTTTCCTCTCTCTGCTATATACTTGATTGAGGGGGTAAGAAAACCAAACCAAAATATATAACCCTGCCATGCAGCTTCTAATGAAACTGAAGTCAGAAATATGCATTTATAAGACGTTGGACAAATCAAAGATACCACATGCTTGGATATGAACAATTTTTACAATTGATGCACAAGTAGAAAGTAGGAAGAGTATTAAAAACTGATGATTATAGTGAATCATCAACATCAGTATAAATAAGATACATGTTAAAAAAAAATTATATATATATATATAGCTTCAAAAACAACAAATATAAACTTACAATCCAAAAGACATTGCACAAGAAATGAATAAGTCAGATTCATATCAAACTTTAATTGCTCTTTCCCTTTTCATTTTTTTTTCTTTTTTCTTTTTTCACAACTCAAATCCAGGGAACAATTAAGAATGTTGACTGTGGTAACAGTACAACAACAAAATTGGGTTCTTAAAATGAGTGGAAACGTACGGCTTAGCACATCAAAGACATTATCAGAATTTCAGTTTTGCGTTCATATGGCGTTTTCTTGTGTTGATATTGTGATGTTGTGTGAGTGTCAACTCCTATTACCAAATATAATTTTTCTAAACTAAAAACTCCATAAAAAAACACAATGACGGAAGGAATTGAAAAGGATGTGTACTTGCCTTCAACCTGGATCGGACAGGGGCGACTCTCTTCCTTGTTCCTTAATTTCTGCTAGGATTAGGGTTTCAGGATGAAGGGAAATTAGTTGGTTAGTGCTAGGGTTTCGGAATGAGGGAAAGAGGCGGGTTAGGGTTAGGGTTAGGGTTTCGGGATAAAGGGAAATGGGCTGGGTTAGGGTTAGGGTTAGGAGGGAGGGAGCGTCGTTTGGGTCATCTTCGGATGTGAGAACTCGGGATTGTGGGAAATGGAAGGGGGCTTCGAGTGAGACTTCATTGACGGAAGGGGCTCGTGGAGCTTCGCCACGACGACAAACAGAGAGGAAGGAAGGGGCTTCCGGAGCTGGAACTGGAGCTCGCAACGCAGAGACGAATGACGGAAGGGGCAGTGGAGCTAGGGTGAGAAACAGAACGCCACACCGAGAGAGGAAGGAGAGAAAGGAATTTCGTGAGGAAGGAGGGAATCGGGGTGACTCGAAACACAGAGAAGGAGGGAGAAAAGCGGTCGCGGGAGGGAATGCGGAAAAGTTAAACAACGAAAACGTGGAAAATTGAAAACGACGTCGTTTTCCATTTTCTACGTCAGCCCGTTTGCATCGCGACTGCACGACTCGACTGCGCCCAGAGTTTTTGTTAAAATAACAATGATGTTGGTGATGGGACAAGTCGATCGTCCTTGGATGTGCTAGTCTTCAATGTTGCTAGCTAGCTGGCGGAGAGTATTGATAGTACTTGGCGGGACCCATATAAAAAAAAGATGTTACAGTCCGGTGTAGGACAGATGACAGGCTTTTAAAAACAAAGGGCAGGTTAGGGATACAAGACAAAACATAAAATCTTCATCGCATTTCATCTCATTATTACATTTTTTTAAAATCTTCATACAAAATATAAGAAACAATTCAACTTTTTCAAATCCCAATACACCTTTTTCAAATCCCAAAACGACAATAATATTAAAACATAATATTTTAAACTTCAAAACAAAACACAAAATTCTCATCTCACTCCCAAACCTGGAGTCTGATAAAGTTGAAAATGTTAAAACATTGTCAAATTAAAATTTGAAAAAATTAAATTAAAATTAAAAAAAATAAATTATTTACTATATTTTATATAAAAATTTAATAAAATTATAATAATGAAACGAAATAAGATGTATTTTGTATATATCTATATTTTGCTAATAATAATTTAACTACTAAACAGCTTCTCGGAGTTCTCTTATTTTTGTGAAGAATATAACGAAAATCAGTTATTGGGGTCTCTCTCAAAATTGTGAATAACGAAAATCTACTTCTATTCATTGAGTTTTTTATTTGGAAAAATCTATTCTTAGGCCGGTTCATTTTATCAACACCACACACCATAACGTGGCAAACCCGGTTTGCTCACCACGTCACGGTTTCTCACTTTCCTCTCAGACAGGGTTCGCACTTCGCACGCTGGAAAAGTTTAGGCCTTTCCCTTCCTCTCCTGTTTTCCATATTCTAATCATTGGAATGCTCCTAAGGGAGATAGTGAATTCGTGAGTTGCTCTGAGGGCCCCGAGCGTTTTAAGCTTATCCTCCTCTAACCCTACCCGCCCCCTCCCCCTTCCCTCCTCCCAACACCTCTTTGACGTTGATTTCGACATTTCGTTGGTCTCTTCCGCTGATTCAGTGTAAGATATTGAAGAATTGGAACTTGGAGTCGAAATAGTATTAAATCCCCAATTGCTACGTTAATTCTATTAACCTGCAAAAAAATATTCTTTTTAGAAGAACCCAAAAACCAAAACAAGCTTCGACAAAGAGACTATTCCACAACTTTGCAGCTAAGGCTGCGTATATGTTTATATATTGATTAACTGAGTTTCTATGTTCATTGATCCTACACAGTTTTCTTGTTTCTTAGGTTCTGATTGCGAATAAAGTTTTCAGGGGTAAGTTTTGAGGTTTCATTATGGCGACCAGTAAGTATTTCTGTGCTTCTTACTGTTATTCATAGATAACAAAATATGAACTTTTCGTCTTAGTATTTATTTAATGGTTAAGATATTTTGGAAACATAGTATTTTATTTACTTATTGCAATCAGAGAGAGAATGAGTTGAATTGAATACATAAATACATAATTACAGGGCTACAGTTTGAGAACTCATGCGATATGGGTGTATTTTCTGAGCTCACCAACGCCTACTGTTTGGTTGCTATTGGTGGTTCTGAGAATTTCTACAAGTTTCTGTACTCTCTATCTTTTTTTTTTAATCTTTGTTTCCAATTGTTTTGCTTTCTGAACTTAAACTGATACGGTTGCATTTGCCATTGAAGTGCATTTGAGACTGAGTTAGCATATACAATCCATGTGGTTAAGACCTCCAATGGCAGCACTCGCATTATTGGACACCTTTGTGCAGGTACTAGTATCCCTCTTTCAACTGACTCACTTTTTTATACAATACATTGTATTCTTGATTTTACCCCCTTTTTTTTTCACTGCATCATATTGCCGTTGTACCAAAAAGGGTTTAATACAAAAAAAGTAACTGAATTTGACCAGATTATATTTTTTTCTCATTTGATTTCCAACTTTATCATTTGGTTCTTGGGTTTGTATTTTTTTCTATAAGAACAATCTGCTAGGTTGTTGTTAAATAATTTAGTGGAATCTAATGTGGTGTGCCACATGCCAAAAACATAATAAAAAATAAACATAATTTAGAAAATAAACACATGCAAAGAACATAAAATTATTTTAAAAGTAAAAAAAAAAAAAAAACTACAAATAAACTTTATAAAACTGAATTTTAAAATTGAGTTCAAAAATTGAAAAATAAGTTGCCATGGGTGTCTTTTTGACCAACACTGGCCACTTTTTTTTTTCAAAATTTTCTTGGTTTTTACAATTATAAACTCAAGCAGTGAACTGATAAAATTTGTGACTTGAGGACCAAAAAGATAACTTTTAAAATCCCAGGACTGTTTTGTACTTAATCCATAAAACAGATAGATAGTTAGATAGGTAGATAATTGCTTCCACTTGGAAACCTGTATTACTTAGCTTTCAGTTGTGTTCTCTTGCCTGTCATCATCAATAAAATTCTTATATACTGATAAATAAATAAAAAGCTGTGTTCTCTTGCAGGAAACAAAAATGGGCTTCTCTTGCCCCACACCACCACTGACCAAGGTTTGTAATCTTTTTAATCTTTCTGACAGAAAATAATGTTATGCACATATCAGTAAGTCTTATAACTTGGAGTTGTTCCTGTATTTATATGTTTCTCTTGCTTCTCTTTTCCTCTTGTAGTCAGTGAATTCCTTCTTTTATCCTGGTCCTCTGCCCCATAGAATTTCATGCAAGTTCTGCCATTTTTCCAGCTTACTAGAATTTTGCATATCTTAAGGGCTATTATGCTTGTAAACTGGTTGTCACCAACCTTTTTAGCTTCTGCCTTATAATAACCGAATTATTTCTTTTTATTAGTAATAAAAAGTTTTTATTTTTATTTTTGCGTGGCACTTGAAGCTGCAACTTGAACTCAAGTTTCTTAGTGCTTAAAATAAGTTCATATAAACAGTGTTAATTTTTCTCAATTGCGTTTTTACTGAATTATGTTACAGACATTCATTTGATGGTTTTCTGATTCTTGTGTGCCATAAAAGCTGCCGCTTCTTGATTGACTTGAAGATTTGTTAGATGAGCTTAAGTTTTGTGGAGGAAATGTTATTGGCCTTCTGTCAACTGAAAAAAGCTCAGTTTAATGTGGAGACCAATAGAATTAAATAGGACACTATGAAGTTGTTCAATGCAGTATCAGCTGATGGGAGAAGAGGGGGGGGGGGGGGATCTGGAGTATTAAAGCTTTAATTAATTGATTTTTTCACAAAGTCTCAAAAAGTGGTGAAGAAAAGTAGACACCATCCATAAGATAATAGCAATCAAAGGAATACTGATATCACCTAAGAATTTGCAAAAGCCAGATCACATCACCACCCTACCAAATGATGCAAAAGAAATTGTTTATAAGTACAACACACCAACAAGAAAAAGCACTGAACTACAAGATTAACAAGGCATGTACTGAAAGTAAGGGACACCAAGCCGCCTGCTTCTCATAATCAAAGAAAAAGCCAAAATGCCATTATAGTTTGAGATAGGATTGGATGGGAGCTTGGCTGTATAACTTGATAGTGCTTTATAGAAACGGGTCCTTTGCATATAATGGACTGCTTTTGTTGTCATTCATTTGTTGGAACATGTAGCAAAAAATTAGTACAATCATGTGACCTTCTATGTTTCGATACCTTTGCTGCTATCTTGTTTTGGGCTGTTTTCAGTAGCTATTTTTATTTGCTTCAGCACTACTAAAGACCTCCCAAACTAACAAAAACCGAAGAAGAAAATTTTATGCTTACTCGAAATATAAAATGGTTGTACATTTATTATTATTATTCTGTAAATAATTGCAAATTACAACACAATTGTCAAATTTTAATGTTTGAAATTCTTGCATTGTATGCAGGGAGAATCAAGTTGTCAATTCTTCATATGGGTCGATATGCTTCAGCTGATAGAGGAGAAATTTATAACAAGAGATAATGCAGTCCAACATAGAAAGGATGATTTATTGTTGCACGAGTATGAGGTGTCGAGAAAAGAAGATAAACTAATACAAAGAGAGAATGATTTGAACATCAAAGAGGAGGAAGTTCGAAGGCGGGTCGTAGAGAATAGATGTGGTCGTATATTATTGTGTCTGTATTGGATTTGTTCTATTGTAATAGTTTTTGGTTTGTTCGGATGATAGATGTATCGACCGTTATTGTAATTGCAGAATTTTCTATGAATATTTTGTACTTATGGAACAATTTGCTTATGTTAAGGGATGTTCACTTTTTGTATTTGTGAGACTGGTACTATACATTTTAGTGGAAAAAAATTCTGTACAGTGAAAAAAATGTGTCTAGTGATAAGAATCTGTCCAATTTCATAACCTAAGCAGGGGAAAAAATGTGTCCAGTGATAAAAATCTGTCCAGTTATAAGAATCTGTCCAGTGATAATAACCTAAGCAGGGGAAAAAATGTGTCCAGTGATAAGAATCTGTCCAGTTTCATAACCTAACAGGGGAAAAAAATGTGTCCAGTGAGAAGAATCTATCCAGTTTCATAACCTAAGCAGGGGAAAAAAATGTGTCCAGTGAGAAGAATCTGTCTAGTGATAAGAATCTGTCTAATTTTATAACCTAAACAGGGAAAAAAAACACTCATCCAATGTTAATAGGCATCACAAATCTGTCCAGATTTTCATAAAGTAGAACAAATTTGCCCGAAAAGCATTATTTACAAAATCCATAGACATTCTTTACAAAAGCCATATACATTCTTTACCAACCCATCCACCATATTTACATTCTTTACAAATGACCACAAAACCCACCATATTTCATCACAACACCCAAAATAAACATAACTACAGCGTTGCAACAACATTCTCATCACAATATTTCATCACAACAATAAATGATACAACAAATTATTAAGGCACAACCGCGACCTCATCGGTGCCCAATGGTGTTGGTTGTGTAACTGTACTACATTGTGTTTCAACAAGAATATCATCAACATTAGAACCAAGTTGATCCACTTTAGCACTAGCTTGAGCTTCCGATACCTCACCATGTTGTGATTCATCATCGAATATTTTCCTGCAAATCTAAATTTCAAACAAAAAAATACACATCTATTAGAATGGATAATGCATGCAGTCCAATAAATATATAATTAATATGAAAAAAAATTTACTACCTGTTTCTTTCTTCGTTTGGTCGCAGCCTTCTCCACAGGTGGAACCTTCCTTTTCGATGGAGGCCTCCCTTTCCCTCGGACAACGTGTGGGCTTAATATTTTCTTATTGTTGTCCACTGCCACGTTTTCTCTGACCTTAGTTGAACCAGATTCAAGTGGTAATCCCTTAAAGTTATTCTCAAAATCATCCAAATGGCACATGAATGCATTCACATGGTCATCACGTTGGGATACACGTGTTGCTAATTTTAGACATCGTTTTACAACAAGCTCATACCTTCGTGCGTCTGCATTTTGCCGCATGTCATCGTAACTACTTTTGACTAGTGTGTATCTCCTTTTCAAGTCCTTCCGCCATCGGTCTAAGACGTACTTCTCTGGTACACTGTGAATCTTCTTCATCTGACAAACTTTCAGTACATGTCTACAAAGGATCCCCCTCATCTCAAATAAGGCACATGTGCATTTCAGTTCACACTCCTCCTCGTTATAATAAACGGTGTACGTGACGGTTTTGACATGGTCATCTTCAATAGTAATTTCATCCAAAACATCGAATGTGGAAATGCAACCTTCCTTGTTGAGAAATAGACAATTACTACACATCATCCCCAACAACTCTTTCTGGACCTCTTTATACTTAGCGTTTGTATACAACGCTTGAAACTGCTTCTCAATCTGGAATGGAGATACACATGGGATAGTTTGGTTGCAAGACATGAAATCAGCCGTAGTCTCGACCTCTACCTTTTTCCTCAAAGCATTGTCAAATTGATCTACGAATTCTTTTAGTGTTGTACCAGAATGCACAAATCCATCAAAAAAAGCATTCATGCTTTCAGACCGTTGTGTAGTGCTCATGCCAGCCCAAAATACACCCTTTAAGTAAGCTGGTACCCAAAACGACCTCTCATTATACAACCATGCATTATCACGAAGGTCATACTTCTGAATTAGCTGCCCCCACTTCTCCTCAAATTCTGCACATGTCTGTGAATCATATAGGGAACTAAGAATGGAAGTCTTCAACCCATTATTGAATTGGGAGTGAGATCCCAATTTCTCGGGAAGTTTTCGCAGTATATGCCATAGACAATATCTATGGCGAGTGTTTGGGAATACCAATGCAATAGCAGACTTCATTGCTCGGTCTTGGTCTGTTATTATCGCTTTTGGAGCTCGATCATCCATGCACTGCAACCATGCGCGAAACAACCATACAAAAGTAGCTGTGTCCTCGCTTGAAATCAAGCCAGCCCCTAACAGTATTGACTGCCCATGATGGTTGACCCCAACAAAGGGAGTAAAAGGCATACTATATCTATTTGTTAGGTATGTCGTATCGAATGTGATGACATCTCCGAAATACTCATAAGCTGCTCGACTTCGTGCGTCAGCCCAAAACACATTTCTGATTCTCAAGTCTTCATCCACATCCACAACAGAAACAAAGCCATCATTGATCAACCTCATCCTCTTAAAATAGTCAGTAAGTGCCTCACCACCTCCTTTACCCAACC
This sequence comes from Juglans cinerea, assembly GCA_961763995.1. NCBI lineage: Eukaryota > Viridiplantae > Streptophyta > Magnoliopsida > Fagales > Juglandaceae > Juglans > Juglans cinerea. The sequence continues at coordinate 31,998,738 of CAUIVZ010000001.1, forward strand.
TTAACTGTCTAGCTTTGTCAATGAAATTCCGACAGTCTTTTTCTTGGAAATCAAGATTTTCAAAACCCCCCGCATCAACAACAAGTGCTCCGAAATTCTTATTCATTCGAATACCTGCTCTGTCATTCAAGTCCAGCATCCTTTGGCTGTATTCATCCAAACATTTGTGCGATCTAAAAAACCTAGACTTCTGTGGGCTGACGGTATTATGATTATGGGAAATCTCAACAGTGGTCATCACCCATACACCCTTCACCAAATGAGCATTTATCCTCGCCTTACAATCTGTTTTAGTTGTTGGTCTTGGCCTCGAGATATTGTTGTGGCTAGGATGATACTTGCCGCCCCGTGCACACCCAATTGTCAGATACTTGGCACTCCCATCTGCCTCCCTCTTCGTCCTTTGTGTTATAACGCCAAAATCTTGTTGCTTGGCATATCGCTTGTAATAGGTCATAAGCTCTTTATCAGTGGCAAACTCCATACCAGGTTTTGGCTCCTCAACTCCTTCATCATTCAATACTTCATTAGTCCCCTCGGCCTCAATTCCCTCAACCTCTCCCTCTTTACATACGTCCGATGAATTTTCTGAAAAAGAAAATGCATTATTTGGATTACCATTTATATTATATATATGCACTAAATGTTTACTCATCGGGTTAAAATGTAATACCGTTACTCATATTTTGAACTCGGTCCGACTCCTCCGCATTACTCGACGAATGGTTGAGCAACGTTGGTCCAAAAGGTGGCATTGATGGGGGCTGTAATTTGATTCGGTGTTATAACAAGCCAAATGCATGAAAGAAAAATAGAAATATAGTTTGAAAGTTCGAAAAAAAATTACCAGATTAATATTTTGAACTCGGCCCGACTCCTCTACATTACTTGACGAAGGGTTGAGCATCGTTGGTCCAAAAGATGGCATTAATGGGGACTGTAATTAGACACAAGGTTAGAACGAGCCAAATGCATGAAAGAAAAAAATATATATTTTGAAAGTTCAAAATGAATTTACCAGCATAATATTTTGAACTCGTTCCGACTCCTCCGCATTACTTGACGGAGGAGGATAGAACATCCTTGGTCCAAAATGTGGTATTGATAGGGGCTGTAATTAGACATGAGGTTAGAACGAGCCAAATGCATGAAAGAAAAAAATATATATATATTTTGAAACTTCAAAAGGAATTTACCAGATTAATATTTTGAACTCGGCCCGACTCCTCCGCATTACTCGACGAAGGGTTGAGCATCGTTGGTCCAAAAGATGGCATTGATGGGGGCTGTAATTTGATTTAGTGTTAGAACGATCCAAATGCATGAAAGAAAACAAAAATATAGTTTGAAAGTTCGAAAAGAATTTACGAGAATAGTATTTTGAACTCGTCCTGACTCATCCGCATTACTCGACGGAGGATAGAGCATCGTTGGTCCAAAATGTGGCATTGATGGGGGCTATAATTAGGCACGAGATTAGAACAACTCAAATGCACGTCCTTAATTTAAAAAAAAAAAAACTTATAAGGAAATTTACCTGGCTACCCCATGCGTATGTATATATAAATGGCGGGTAATACGAATTTCCTGGACCACAATATCCCTATAATACACAAATAAAAATTCATTAACTAATTGGAAATATCAAACACATGGACATTTCTAAATGACCAATGTGTATCATACCTGTGCCGGTGGGATCGATGTAGAAGGCCTAGGAGCCCTTTCATCTTTCTCTTTATCCATTATGCTATTTTGACTGAGTCATAATGAAGTTTTAGAAATCAAGATAACAAGAAATATTAAAATTGATTATCTCACCACTAATAAATTTAAATCATGTACACTTAAAAAAGGTTGATAGTAAAACAATACTTGTATCTCATTTGATATGAAGTAGACATAGGAACCATTAAGCCTCGAATATCATCACTAACAACGCAACTACCATGTACAAATCTGCTCTACCATTTGCTTTTTCCAAGTTTGGATATAAAAATCCATGATTTAAGAAAAAAGATTATGGAAACGAGCCCACATGATCACTTCATTTAAACCAAAAACTAATGTAGACTAGAGTTGTCGTGTACCCAACAACTAATAAAACATAAATATCGTTAGACTAGAACAAACTCACCAAAGCTCAAGTATAATAACATAAGCTCAAAACAAAACAAAAAATATAAAATATAAAATCAATTCAAAAACATGCAGGGGACATCAAAAAGGTTCAAACTTGAACCAAAACCATCTCAATAATCAGTTCAGAGCTACCAAATTCCCCACCCAATCCTTATATATATATATATAGACCTACCAAAAAAATTACATTGTCTTGTATAGGAAAACCCAAACAAAGAGGACAGACAAATACAATAAGATTTCAGTCGTTACTTCTATGTAAACAAACACAAACACTTGGAAGAAAGATCCTGTGAAATAATCCAACTCCAGCGAGATGTGAGCGAGATGCTGACGCTGGGAGAGAGAGAACTGGTGGCAGACGATCGGAGTTTGTTTGGCCGATCGGCGTGGGCAGCAGCACAACACGGTGACGGGACGAACGAGACACAGAAGCAACGCGGGAGAGGACGACGTGGGGAGAGGATTTTCGAATTGGCTTGCGTAGGAAGACAATGAGCACAGTAAAACGAACGTTTTACTTCAATGAAAAAAAAAAAAACCACGTCACCGCGTGTGTGGTGTTGGAGAACTGAAGGCAGGTGTATAGCTTAACTCTTTTTATTTATTTCCTCCTATAGCATACTTAAACAGTTAGGCCACTTTTTCTGCTTTCGGACAGCCCAAAATTAAGATAATTAACATGTAATGCCCTTATTCTATCTACTACTACGTTTCGATACTCACTCATGTGTAGTTTTCAAATGGTAGTATTCATCTTTTCAGGTGGTAAGGTAAAACTCAACCATTTGAGAACTCGGCGATAGAAGTATTCTGATCAAGTTCAAAATCAAACGGTACATATGAATCTCACAACTTCAATAATTATTTTTGGTATTACCTATTCAATAGTTATTGAGAAATTCTATTTGCAGTCCCCACTTGGGGACTGCATGTGCAGGTCCCTTATTAAATGAGAAAAAACATCATTTCAGGAGGGATAGTTTTGTAATTTTAAAAAAATTTAAAGATAAAATTGCCTATGCTTACATTGCAGTCCTCAAATGGTGACTGTATCTAGCATTGCTCATAGTTATTAGATCTTTCATTTGTTTTGCAAAAATGATTAAGGGTACGTTTGGGTGTTGAAAAGTGTTGAGAATGTTTGTGAATAGTTATGAGTACATGTCTACATGGATCCCTCTCACATGAACAGTACCTGTGAATTGATCATGTGCGGGGTTCGTGTTTAAATAACACGTGTCCCTGTCATTATCATTTCTTTTAGAGTTCAATGTAAAATCAATATTTGAGTTTTCACATTTTTATAATTCGATATCTTAGTTTTCAACCCAAAATTGATTTATGAAATTCCAAAAACTCACAAGTAGATACCTCTATTAATTTTTTGCTAGAAAATTAATATAGGGCCACGTGTCAACCTGTGATTGCATGATATATGGCATCAATATCCACACAAGTCAATTAAAAGTTGACACGTGGCATACTAATGTCACGTGTCAATCTTGCTATTAATTATCTAGCGATAAATTTATGGAACTATTTAATTATGAGTTTCTTAAAATTCGAGAAGCAATTTTATGAGAGTTGAAAAATAAGATCTCGAATTATAAAAATGTGTAATATTCAAATGGTTCAGTATTTATTTTTTAAGGTGCCAAAGTTGAACCATTTGAGAACTCGAAGATAGAGTATTATGAAAAAGTCCAAAATCAAACGGTATATGAATTTTAGTACAATTTCAATAATTCTTTTTGGCATTAACGACTCAATAGTTATTACATCATTAATTTCTTTTATAAAAATGATCAAGAAGCGTGTACTTTCACGGGTCTACAAAATACCTCTATAACATGAACAATCCCACGAATTGTTCATGTGAGGGATCCGTGTGAAAGTACCTGTGTCCCTATTCATGTTAATATGTTATCGTTTTTTTTAGTGTTAAATGTAAAATCATATTTCAGTATCTGAATCTATTCTCGTCGTAAATAATTATTTCTTTTATAAATACCTTATCATGAATACTTATTTTTCTTATAGTATTATGTTTAGCATTGCATAACCTTATTGTTAACATGAATTTTCCATGTTAAATGCATTCGACCGTGACATCTAAATATTTATTGAAAGCTATATCATAAAAATAAATGTGACCTGACTCAATGTTATATGTTAAATTTATTTTTTAATAAAAAAGTTCTACAATTCTACATATAACAAACACATTAATTTCAAAAAGTAGAGTTATGCGATAACTCTTTTCTAAACTAAATATAACTTCTAGGAAAATGTTAGTGGAGTTTTTTAAATTTACCTCTTGATTATTTTAATTTATTTTTTATTTTTTTATTTATTGATGGAGAAAATGATTATTAATAAATTTGTAGTTTTTACTTTTTTAATAATTAAAAAAATTAAAAAGAAAATAGAAGAATTTGTTTTTTTTAAATACACTAGCGGTACGGCGTCTCCTAGCAGCACCCTTCCACTTATGGAAAATGCTACATGCCCCGCTGGGAGCTCCCGCTGGGGCCTGTAGCATTTTTTTATATTTTTTGTTTAATTTATTTTTATATAGATATTATTAATAATTTTAAATATTTTAAAAGTTAAAATAAAAATTATAATATTATTTAAAAATATTTTCTTAATTATGAAGTAGAATAAAAATTAATATTTAATGACTTTTTTTTTTACTTTCTGATTAAGAAAGTGTTTTTTAATGATATTTTAAATTTATTTTATTTTTTAAAAATATTTATAAGTGTAAAAAAAATCTATATAAAAAATAAATTAAAAAATTATACATAAAAAAGTACATGTTAAGCTCAACGAGAGCCCCCAACAGGGGCTGTAGTATGACTATTTTAAATATTTTTAAAAAAAATCATAATATTATTAAAAAATACTTTCTTAATCATGAAGTAAAAAAGTATTTTTTAATATATATTTTTTACTTTTAGATTAAAAAAAATATTTTCTTAATAATATTTTAAATTTATTTTATTTTTTTAAAATACTTTAAAATATTAAAAAATCTATATAAAAATTATTTAAACAAAAAATATATTAAATAATATTACAGCCCCAGCGGGAGCCCCCAGCGGGGGCTGTAGCACCACTCTCCACTTATACTTGTTGTCAGACCACGGCCGGTTCAAGGCCTAGGCAGCTTAGGCAACTGCAGATAAAAAGAAATAATGATGGACTGAGAAAAATAAGTAAGGTTAGGTCGAAGTTTTAAATAGATAAATAATATGTAAGTTTTTTATTTTTGTAAAAAATTAGGTATTACTAAAAAATAAAATAAATATTTTTAGACTTTTTAAGATGAAGACTATTTTTGTACAAAAAAAAAATTATATGAAATTTATCTATTTAAAATTTGTATAAATCATTTGTCTAATATAATAGTGCGAGCAGTGATAAACTAACAACCCATTTATAATTTGTCTACTACTTTATTATGAAATATAATTTTTTCAAATTTTAGATACATCAAATCAAAACCAAAAAGCAAAATCAAATTTTAAAAAAAATATTATTTTATTCAATAGTAGTTTAGGCTTCGTTTGGTTACCTAACTCCTCTCAACTCATTTCAACTCATCATTACAACTTTTTCAAATTCCAATACAAAATATAATAAACAATTCAACTTTTTCAAATTTTAAAATAATAATAATATTAAAAAATAATATTCTAATAATATTTTATCAACTCAACTCAACTCAACTCACTTCAACATCCAAACACAACCTTAGAGTAGTAAATTAGTTGGTAGATTATCATTTCTCTTATAGTGTTCCCTGACTTCCAAATGACTTTAGATTTATAAGCTTAACTTGTTTGGATTCACAACCCATCTCAACTCATCTCAACTGATCTCATTACTATTCACTACTATTCATCAATTTTAACTCACAAATCTCACTACTATTCATAATCAATCTCACTACTATTCACAATCCATCTCACTCTTTGGTTTCGATTTTCTTCTTGAAATATTTTAATTTTCTATTTACATAATATTATTGATTTTATTTGGCTATTCTTATGAATTCAGTCTCCCTTTGATTCTCAAGATGTTAAGCTCTTTAGTGTATTTTAAGTTTAGAATCTTGATTCTTGATGAATGATTTACGTAAGAGTAATTGGAATCCAAATAAATCAAAATAAAGAGAATTTATGAATATAAATCACTTTTGAATTGAAGGGGCAAAGGTTATTGAATTTGCATTTTTTATCGTTCCAATAAAATTAATTAAGTACAGAATAAATTTATGTTTCATTTATATTTAAGAATGAAATATATAAGGAAATTTTTACACCACACCCCATTCACATATTATAATTTAATTTAAAAAATAAATTTTAAAATTTAAATCTTATAAATCAAATTATGTCATAGTAATATATAATAACAATACTCACTCACATACATACATATACATATATATATATACCTATACACATATATATATATATATACATATATCTTCCTAATACTTAAAAGCGTCTATAAGATGAACAGTAGTGAATAGTAGCAGCCTTTTCTTTTTCTCGTTGCTTTTTCACATTGCATTCTGAAATTCAGTTCCGATTTTATTCTTCTTCTTCGTTCAGTTAGCATGATTTACACACGGAAAATATCTCTAATCCTTATATACAGATACATGTAAAATATCTAATCTTTACCTATAACAGATGAAATATCTGATCTACACACTCAGATCTCAAATTTACAGAACAACTCAAATTTACAGAACAATTCTCAAACTCAACTCAAGGAAGAAAAAAATTTCTTCTGCTTTTCAGATTTCTTCCCGCCGTTGGTACGCAATTCTCTTCTAATCTCATCTCTAACTTCTGCATTTTTTTTTTCTTTTCTGTTTCTCGCATATTTTTTTCTTGTTTCTCCGTGTGCGTTTCCGTGAGGGAGACGGAGGGCTGCGCGTGGTGGACTCCGAAGGTGGCTGCGATGGTCGCCGCCTTGAAGGGGACTCGTCGGTGGTGGTCGTGAGGTTCGGTGGCCACGTACGGCGGCGTAACATGAAACAAATTGGTGAAACCCATTTCCGTTCGGTTTCCGTGGGGGAGACGGAGGGCTGCGCGTGGCGGACTTCGAAGGTGGTTGGGATGGTCGCCGCCTTGAGGGGGACTCCTCGGTGGTGGTCGTGACCTTCGGTGGCCGCGTACGGCGGCGGAATCTCACAAAAATGGGAGAAACCCATTTCGGTTCTCCTTCCACGGAGGAGATCCATGGCTGCGCGTGGGGAAGATTGGTAGTGCCAGGGATGCTCGTCGGCGTGAGGGGAACACGCCGGTGTTGGCGGTGCCCATGGCCGGGGCTCGGCAGCGCTGGAGGAGAACCAGCGGTGCTCCCGAATCGCCTAGGAGAGAGAGAGAGTTTACGAAAAAAAAATTTTCCCACAAATTCAGTTAAATAACTATTTATATGTCCTATTATTCTACAGTTTGCCATCTGAAAATGTTAAATAATAGTATTTTTTTTTTCTTTACAACTTTACTTTTGTTCTTACTATATTGTTGAACTTTTTACATAGGTTGAGCTCCGTGAAGTTGAAATTGGAAACAAGATATCCCAACAATTAGCTACTTATAAAAGTATCAAAAGTATGGATCCCTTAACTTTTTAATTTCATACTGTAAATTAATAACTGAAATAATTTATTTTACTTCTTTGATTTTAGAATTTTTTAAGTCAATTATTTAATGTCATTTATTCAATATTTATTCTGCATGAACTTTGAACTGTTTCAAAATATAATTTCGAATTAATTTAAAAATTTTCTGAAGGTCTTTACACTATATATTATTTATATGACATAATTTAATTTAAAAAATAAATTTTTAAAATTTAAATCTTATGAATTCAATTATTCAATTAAAAATTGTAACGCAGTCAATCACATTAATAAAATGTACAAATAATAATACATAAAAGTGGCTACATATAGAATTTTTATATAAGAAAACTTTATCAACAAATTTAGTTCTATATGTAAATACTTACATCAATATTTACAGTTTTATCTATATAATTATATATAATCAATTATTAAAATGTTGAAATTTTCAATCAAAATACTGATGTGATTGACTATTAGATTTCAAAAAATTAAACATAACAGTTAAATAAAAATTATTATAAAATTAAAATATTTTTAAATTATAATTTTATAATCATACCTCTTCTGCTATTGTTCTATTACTAAACAATTTGTTTTCCTTTTACTATTTATATTTGAATTAAAAAGTTCAGAATTTATTCTTATTACAAAATATAAAATAAAATTAATTCAATCAACCAATATAATCATATAATTTAATTAAAAATAAATTTAATTTTATAAAATTTAACATTCTTTTGCTCTTTAAGTTCATTTTTATCATCAAGCAATATCAATTTCTTAAAATTGTGAACTTATAAACTAACATTCCAACATAATTAAATGTTATATCTTATTAGTTACATATGCATGTTTATAGAAATTTTTTTTTTTTAAAATTGCTATGAAATAACTCATAAAATTTTACCGACAAATTTAATTCTATATGTAAATACTTACATCAAAAGAAGAGGTCTCACAATCTTGGTCCATTTAAAACTTGAGAGGCAATTTTATCAATTTACTAAAATTCAAGATCCATGTAACAGTAAAGCCCAACCATAATTGATTAAGGGAACCTATCCTCTTATAATGGTACCCCCATTTGCATGCATAAGTATGGTAGTGGTATTAATGTCTTCCACTTAAAACTTACTGTACAAATTACAAATCCCGGCCATTACTTAATTTAATTATATTTTTCTCCTCTTCAATCAACGTTACACCATTAATTTAATTAAATTAGTAATCTACTCTAAAACTCACATAATATATATGCCTTTCTCTTTTCAAATTACACCATGATCTTATAGAGCATCGAACTTGATTTAATTACGCAAAATTTCAAATAATATATATGCCACTTTTTAGCTTTTAACTATCCAAGCACTCAAAACATAAACACCACACTGAATTAACTATTTTGCTTTTTATAATCATAAAATACTATTATATATATAAAAACTTGAGACAAGAAATATATATAAAAACTTGCAAACAAAATATAACATTCTCATAAATTTCAAAATTTATTGTTTCCTTTTATTTGTTTAAATATTTAATTTAATTGTAAGTTTTTTATTTCTACTTTCTTCATCTGCAATTCATACTATAACAATCATATAATTTCTATATCTATTGGTGGTTCATATTTCACTTTTTTTATTTTTCTTTTCTTTTTTTTCATATATTTTTTTAGTCATCATAAATATTTTTAAAAAAAATAAAAAATTCACAATACCATTAAAAAAAAACACTTCTTCAATCACTAGAGATTAAAAAAAAAAAAAAAAAAAAATTTGGCAAACGTCCCTCGGACGTTATCCTACTGCTAGTATATATATACACACACACAAGACATTGCCGACCGTTAACGTAGAACATTAGTTTGGGATCACGTGAAGTAGTTACCTGTGTATTAAAAACCATTGTTGCTTTTGTAAGAATTTTGATAGGTCTGGGGAATGGCCTTGATTGATTCATTTTGTTGTCTAGTCCGTGCATGCATGGGTGGTCCCTATTTACAGCTTGGTTGAAACTTACAACTCATGACCCATCAACACTTGTCTCTATATATGACGATATAAATCGATCATGACAACCTGATATGAGTCAATTAAGGGTGAGGCTACTCTGCCGCCCCACGCCCAGCGGTTTTTTTTTTTTTTTTTTTTTCACATTTTTTAATACGTTTAAATATTTTTAAAAAAATAAAAAAATATATCAATACACTTAAAATTATTTCTTTAATCACTAAGTAAAATAATAATAATAATAATAATTTTGACTAGCGATCAAATGAAGTGGATAAAATAGGTGGACAAACTAGTTTTTTCCGTCAATTAATTAACTAAAATACTCACAAAAACTAGATACTCAAATTATAAGTTATTTATCGATCAAATTGTGTTTTTTATAACTATAACACAACCTGATCAGTTTTTTAAGAGTTTGGCTTTTCTATTTTTTATAATTCTCAAATTAGCACTGTTCATCCAGGCCAGTACCCGAGTTGCAAAATCAGGGTCAACCCAAGCAAGGTAGTGGGTTTAGAACTTGGGTTCCGAGTTTAACCCGAGTTCTAAACCCAGTACCCAAGTTTTTTTTAAAAAAAAATCAAACCTAGTATCAAAATGACGTTGTTTTGATGAATCAAAACGGCGTGTTTTGACACAAGGGTTAAAAACCCAACCCATTCCCATATCATCCCCCCTTCAGCCCTCTCTCTCTCTCTCTGATTCTTTCGAAGGAACCCTAGCCTCCCTCCTCAGTGTTGAACTGCCGGTTGAAGAAATTTAATACTATATGCTTTTATTTTTTTAAAAAAAAGGGTGGAAGATTGGAACTTCTATTCATCCGAGTTTCAGTCCGAGTCATAACCCGGTATATCCAGACCGAAACCTAGCCCGACCCGGGCCAGGTATACCCGAGTACCTGGATGAACACTCTTTCCTCAAATTATCTGCTACAAAACATATTTCTCCGTCATAAATAACATTATATATTAATAAAACTTAATCACAGCATGTTCTTTAAATAAACTACTTTTAACATAATCTACATTGATTCTGGATTAGATATATGCAGTATATTGTCTATCGGCTATCCATTAATTAACCACATTGTGTGCATCACGTGGATGAGGCTGATCTAGATCATGATGCATTATTATAAATGATTAGGACAAGTCGTCATTGGATGGGCTAATCATGAAGGTTATATATCTAGCTAGCTAGTTGGCAGGCTTTTTTTTTCTCCAAAAGAAATGTCGATAAAGTTTGAAAGAAATTGTCACAGCATACCGTCAATTCTCGCCTCACGATACCTAAAAGTCTTATGAATTATTAAGGCCTGGTTTGTAATCTTGGATAAGAAATCGCATCTCATTTTATTTTAATTTTTTTTTATCTCAATATTTAAATACAAAAAATATAAATATTTTTTAATTTTTAATTTTTAACTTTTTTTATTTAATTATTACACCTTCTTAAACTTACAAACAAAACAAAAAAATAATTCACTTTTTTAAATTCTAAAATAAAAATAATATTAAAAAAATATATTCCAACAAAATTTTAAATTTATAATATTTTTATTCCATATTTACATATTTAATAAAACTATTTAATTTTTATTATTATATTAAAGATAAAAGGGATCCAAGTAAAATTAAAAAATTAAAATAGTCAAGCGATAATTTTAAACTATAACATTAGCACCGTAACACTAATGTCTGGTTTAGATACAAAAAGTATATTTTCATCTATTTTATCTTATTTTATCATTATAAATTTTTTAAATTTTCATATAAAATATAATAAATCATTTAACTTTTTTAAATTTTAAAAAAATAAAAATAATATTTTAACAATATTTTATTCAATTTTTAACTTTCATTTCTATTTATCTCATTTCAATTCACTATTTAAACGTGATACCGAAGCTAAGTAGTAATTTCTGTGCACTACTTTTTATACAGCTGCCTGTGTCTGACATTGCTTTCACTCATGTATAAATTTCACATTTTATTTATATTTATTTTGTTTTTAAAATTTTTTAAACATTTTTAAATTTGAAAAAATAATTAATATATTAAAATCACTTCTATAATTATTAAGTTAAAAAAATATTAAAAATAATTAAATATATGAACTAAAAGAGCAAAAGACATGCTAGCATTTTCCTATTATGATATATAGAAATGGCAGAAAATTTCAGAGATCAAAGCTGCGGCAAGAATCCCAGATGGGTATGGATGGGGTATTTGACTCACAGCTGCGGCATACATGCACAACGCTCATGGTGATCACTAGTCTAGTCCACCCTCCCAAGTCAACGTTTCCTTCGGTGTATATATACAGATACATATAGTTATCTGCATATCGGAAACTCTAATCTCGAGCCTTTTTACACAGAGAGCAAGAGAAGCAATTTGCAGCAGGCGATTTACCCCGAATTATTAAGCAAGTAAGTCCATTGCCCTTCGTTTGTTAATTAGCCTTTCTTCTTTTCTGCTTTATTTTGTGATTTTCTTCCTCTAACATACAAAAACATTTGGCCAGTTTTTTCTGTTGATCTGCAAAGCCTAATGAAAGAAAACAATACCAGTTTACATTGCTTAGCTAGCGTCTCTACTCTTTAATATTCACTTCAAATGGTTCTATTCATCTTCTGAGGTGCTAAAGCTGAACTATCTGGGAACTCCACGGTAGAACTCCACGGTAGTATATTTTAGTATTCTTCTGATGACTTCTCATGAGTGTCTGAGTAGATCTATTTTCTTCTAAAAAAAAAAGTAGCAACTAAGATTTAAGAGCTTCAAAAAGAATTGATACATAACCTAAATTACCCGCCTGATCCCACTAGCAATATTAGAATTTTCATTCTCCTTTTACCTTAGTTATATTCTCACTACTCAATTCGTTATAGTACAAGAATTTTTGGCACTCTCCATTCGTTAAAAAAAAAAACGCTTTTGCATTATTATCAGAAATTTGTTAATATTAGTGAGAATTTGTATGCTTTGTATTATAAACAGAGACCGCTATTTCTCTACAAAATAATGAATGGAGATTCTCTCAACGCTCAATTTAAAGCTATTGACGAAAAGCTAGATGGCTCGACTCCAATTAATGCTGAAGAGCATTGCATATTTAAAGTGCATGATCAGTTACTTAAGGTAAATATGAAGGCTTACAAACCCGTGCTGCTTGCCATCGGTCCTTATAACAAGCATGGCAAGGTTGCCAAGGGGCTTATGGAAGAGCATAAACTGCGGTATCTGAAGCAAATACGTGAAACGAGAAATGACCGCAGTGTGAAAGAATACATCATGGCCTTGAGAAAACTAGAAGGGAGAGCCCGTAAATGCTATGCAGAATGCATTACCCAGACCAAAGATGAGTTTGTAGAAATGATGCTACTTGATGGTTGTTTCATTATTGAGCTATTCCGCAAGTGGGAGAGGTCGAGAGTCCATGGGAATGAACATGATCCAATCTTCCAACTGGATTGGATGCTTTCTTATATAGCTCGCGATCTACTGTTATTTGAAAATCAACTTCCATTCTTTGTTCTGACTAAATTGTTTGAGATGATTGAGAGTGGCCAAACATCACTTCCCAACCAATCTGAACATTTAGGAGAACACACCATCAAGATTGAGCAGAACAATGAAATTACCTGTTCTGAAAGCTCAACCTCCATTGATCAGAGTGTCCAGATCAGACGATTTGGTGATCTTGCCCTTCGTTTTTTCTATGGCGCCGTCTCATTACCATTTCAATGGAATGTCAATGGATCAAGTTCTTATTCAATCAACAATACTAAGCATCTACTTTGTCGGTCGCATAAAGCTATCACTCCTCCACTTGCAAAAATAGTATATGAACATCTACAGGTTGGAGACAAATTCAAGAATGCAAATTTTAAGCATCTACTTGATCTGATACATACAATTATCAGGCTTTCAGTACTCGATATGGAACTACATCATGCCAAAAAAAGTCAAGAGGTTGGAGTCAAATTCAAGAAGGAAGAGATATTTGAAAAATTGTTTGCCCTGATACGTAAAGTTGAAAGTCCTTTACTTGCAAAATTGGAACATATGAAGAAGGGCCATAAGAAAAAGTCATTACGTTATGCGATAGAGCTAGAGAAATCTAAGCTTTCATATAGTCCGAAGAGGATTGAAGACTGGAATTCAATACCGTATGGAACGCAACTTCAAGAGGCTGGAGTCGAATTCGAGATGGCAGAGAAATTTAAGGAGAATTTAGTCTGGAATTCAATACCTCAAGCTATTGCATTTCAAGAGGCTGAAATTGAACTCGAGAAGGCAAAGGGATTTTTGAATCTACTCTGTCGAAATAGGAAAGAAGAGGACAAGAAAGAACTTTGCCCAACCAGATTCAAGATGGTAGAGAAATTTATGCGCCTACCTTTTCTGAATAAGATTGAAAACTGGAACTCAATTTCTAACGGCAGAGAGTTTAAAAAAGCTGGAGTGGAATTCAAGAAGGCAAAGAAATTTAGGGATACAAAAAATATGATGAAGTCAATTCCTAATGCAACAGAGCTTAAAGAGGGTGGGGTCAAATTCAAGAAGGCAAAGCAACGTACCACGTTTTTCATACAGTTTAGCAATGGGGTATTGAAAATTTCGCCTTTGAGAATAGAAGATGAAACTGAGACTTTCTTGCGAAATCTAATTGCATATGAGCAAAATGACCCATACAAGGTTTCGAATTACGTCACCAACTATATGTGCTTCATGGATGATCTCATTGATTCTCCAAAGGATGTAGAATTACTCCGTCAAAAAGGAATTATTGAAAATTGGTTGGGTGAAGATAAAGTTGTTTCTACCATGGTTAACAAGCTTGGTCACCATGTCACCTTTTCACCCAGCAACTCCATTTATGTTAAAACTTCCATTGATTTGAACAAGCACTGCGCCAAACGTTGGAATGTATGGATGGCAAAATTGAGGCACAATTATTTCAATGGTCCTTGGGCTTTGCTTTCAGTTTTGGCAGCTATCATATTGCTTGGACTTGCAATTACACAGACTGTATTTTCCATTATTCATTAGCTTTTTATGTAGTCATGTACTAATTGAAGGTATAATGATAAACTTCCCTTGAAATAGCTAGTGGTGTCGGCGGCCTGATTAGGCCACCCTCTGGTCTAAACGAAAAAGTTCTTTTACCTTTCTTCTCATGTTTTGCTTTTGATCGTTTGTGAATTTTCAAATGGTTCAGTATTTTTCATCTTTTCAGGTGCTAAAGCTGAACAATTTGAGAAGTCAACGATAGAAGTATTCTGAAAAGTGCTAAAATCAAACGAAATATGGATTTTATATTTCAATAATTATCTTTGACATTACCCATTCAATAGTACTTATAATTAGGTCTTTAGTTTTTTTTTTATTAATTCACTGCATGCAGTCTTCTGATTGAGTTATTAGATTAAAATCATTTATTTAAAAATTATGACCACAAAGAATTAATACACAATCTAATAACACTAATCCTAATATAAAACAAGATTAAAACAAAAGTAAAATTTTCACTATTTTTTTAGCAGAGTAAAAATCGGAGTCAATTCTCTTACTTTTCCCTGCAAAAGGAATGGCCTATTATTTCCATTTAGTTAAGATGTTCTCCTATAGCTAGAAAAGAGAGATAAAAAATCATTCACACTCTGTAAAATGGAAACTATTTAGCCACATTAAAATACCACAGGCCCGCCAATTATTATCTTAGTGACACCGGAAAGAATTTCGGGTAGTTTTTACGGCTATTTTCAATAGATGATTAACATAGTGAAAATAAAACTATAATACAATTAGTTTTTAGTGACGGTTGAGAAATCGTGACAGTCCCCAAACTGTCACTAAAAAGCCTTTTCTGTGATGGTTTGTGGAAACCGTCACCAAAGACAGATGAGATTTTTTTTACGTTCTAACGTATGAGAAATTTACGTTCGAACATCACATATACATTCGAACATTGTGACTACTTATGTGTGAACGTGAAATGTTTTGGCGCCAACGTTCGAACCATTCGAACGTGAAATGTTTTGCGCCAACGTTTGAATGTTAATTGTAAATTTAAATTAAATATGACTTTAATTTAAAAATTATGTGGTTTTGTTAGTGCACAATTTGTGAACAAGTCTACAAAATTGACTTGTATATATTTATATATACACAATTTGTAATATAGAAATATATATTTATGTTTATATATATTTGAAATGCAGTAATTTAGTATTAAAGTTGAAAAATATAACATTAAAAAAAATTGAGAATTGAAATTAAAAACCTATAGAAATATTAAATAATATTTATCTTTATATATATTAAAAGCAAAATACAAAATATGATAGAATTCGTAAACAACACTCAAATGAAAGCGTTGTTTGCGAAATTCGTGCTCCGTACCTCCTCAGTCATGGTATCAACCTTGTCGTTGAGTATACCTACACGATGTGCTATCTTGGCGACAGACTCCTCTACAACCGTGAGCAATCGATCGATCTTATGATCGATATATGCAGTCAGTTGTGAGATCACTGCATCAACCCAAGCAGGCCGCGCATCTCTCGCAGATGTACTCGTCGACTATTGACTACTACTCCCCACATGACTTGGCTCAGGCTGCGTCGGAGGAACTAGATCCTCTACAGGGGTGGCTGACGTCCCCTCGCCTGTCCAATGCTATGTCGATGCGTGATCATGTCGAGGGGGCTTATATGATCTTTGACCCACTTCTCCAGCTGGGTTGGCACTTTCCGAGCAAGTAATAGCCGACTGATCAAGATACTGTATGGGAGATTATCCGTGGAGACGATGCTCGCCTCGTAATGGATCCTCTCAAAGATTTGTAATGACAAATCTATGGGAACTTCACGTGCCACTCGTATCAAAAACTGTACCCGAAGCCGACTAAATGTGGTTTTATGTGTCACAGGATCCACATTTGTTGCAACAATAAGGTGCAACATGCGGAAGAAAAGTAGCAAATGGTTCTGGTTGAAGGTGTTCTTCCTCTCGATCTGCATGCCGTCCCTCCCCCTGAGGATGTAGTAATCCTCATCTCGGTCATCATCCCGAGCCTCGAGGCCAGTATCCTCGGCCTCTGACCGGTCTGCATCTCTGGCTTATGCAGGCTCAAATGGGCAGCCAGTAGGTGATGCAAAAGTACCTACATCCTCACGGGGTGTAGCGTGTGCAGATGTCTCAACTCCTCGATGAACTCGAGGTGCTCGGCAATGACATCTGGTGAAATCTCAATGGAAACACCGCGTACCGTGTTGATGTGAGAGGATACGTCCTGAGGCATGTCACACATCTCCATATAGAACTCTTGAACCATTGAGGGGTATAACTTCCCTCTCAATGTGCAAATATTTTCCCAGCTTCTACTGACGAAAACATCTCTCAGGTTCGTCTGCTTCCATATGAGTTCGTCGAACTCATTGATCAAGACCTCTACTCTACCATAACAGCACGAGCCCTAATACAAGTAGTGTCCTGAGTGGCTCCTTCCCTCCCTCGTTTCCTAGTATGCAAAGGATGAGCCATATTCTGAAAATAGGAAAGAAAAAAAAGTTATTTACATTGATGCATTTTTTGTATTAATTTAAACTGCTCTACTTTAACGTTCGAATATAATAAAAGAAATGTTCGAATGTTCAGATAAAATGTTTGGACGTATATTTTTTACGTTCACACGTAAAACACATACGTGCGAACGTATAACATATACATTCGAACATAAGCAGTAAATAAATTTAAATGGAGTATGTCTGGATGTTTATGTTATACGTTCGAACGTATGAGTTTTACTTGCGAACGTAAAGGATGCACGTCCGAACGTTGAAGCATAATAAATTTAAAAAGCAGTACGTTCGGAAGTTATAATTAAACGTTTGGACGTAAATGTTACAAAAAATAACGTCCAAATGTAAAACAATACACGTTCAAACGTAGAAGCCTTAACGATTATGTAATTGAAACGTTGTTCTTGGTGAAACGTTTGAACGTTATGACACAGAATGGCTGAGTCGACTCAGCCATTGTTGAAATCTCGAAAATCAATCTACAAGATTCTAAATGCTGAAATGTCACCGTAGAAATGAAGTATACACTTGAAGAAACTTTTCTGCGGTGACTATTTGGCCAATGACAAGCCGTGGTGGCCGAAAAATGGAGTTGAAAATCTGTCTACCACTTGGCTCGTTTTAAACAAAACCGAACTCAAATCTCAAATAAAATACATGTTAGAGGTTAAAAGATGGATGCCTACCTTTTAATGATGGTTGTGTCAGTATTTGACGGCGGCAACGACGGAGGAGTGGCGGCGTGCAAACGGGAATAAAATTAGATAATGGTGAAAATGACGTTTCGCCGTTCGGCTTTGGAGTTATATACACGAAACGTTCAAACGTAATTCTTAGTACGTTCGAACGTTTGTCGATTGATTTTCCAAAATATTCGAAAATATTCAATTATATTATTAATATATGTTATATATTATAATGTATACTATAACATATAGCATACTATATATAATATTATATTATAATATATATAGAATATTATAGTATATATATATACTGTGTATTATATATATAATGTATTATATAGTATATTATATATATTGTACTATATATAGTATAGTATATATCTAATATTATATTATATATTATAATATAATATATTATATTATATATATAGGATTCATTATAAATTAATGAAAACAATATTAGAATCACAAGCTCTTATTACTAATCTCGAAGGATATACTTGTTATTACAATCTAGTACACAAAATTCTAGTGTATAAATTCATAAATAGATTAATTGGAATCAAATTACTCTTACTAATGAATGACAATTAGATTAATTGATTTTTTTGAATTTGTGAGTACTAGTTATATTTCTAAAGTTTAGCAATATGTTAATACATGTTGTTGTGATTTTATGCTTACTCTTGAAATAGTTGTGATTATTGTTGGTGAATTTCGTGAATACTTTGTGAGTTTATGGTATTCATTGATGAATTAATATGTGTAGAAATATTGTTGTGGGAATATTGTTGTTGTTATGATATAGATTTGAAATATTGTGATTATTGTTTGTGAATTTTTATTGAATATGTTCAACAAGAAAATTATAAGTTTAGGATCTTAATTTAAAAATCAAGATTAAAAACATTTAATATGAGAATTAATATTTAACATTTATAGTAAGTATATATAATATATTCATACTAATTTTGTTAGAATATGATTATTATTCAAATTATAAGTATAGTATAAAACTTAATCTCAAAAAAAGAAAAAAAAATTATATAACTTAACTATCTATAAAGTCTAATACTTTTTTCATATAGAGAGAGATCAAAGACAGGGCTGACCATTGGATCAATAAATAGCAAGGCAGTTTTAATGGGAGGATCGATCCCTTTTGTTTTCAAAGTAATGTTCAAACCTCCTCCATGATTGTGTTACAAGTAATAAATATATAGATGACTGATTAGCTAGCTAACTTGGTGATCACGTTGTAGTTGCGTACCTTCATTTATTGCGTTTGTGGCTATGAAGTGGGCCGTACATATCTTCAGACATCGATATAGGTGTCCATTAAGTGAGTCCCAGCCGTACGGGCCTCTACTGATAGTCATGGTTACATTAAGTGTCCATGTTGAGGATGTAAAAATTTGTGTGCGTTAGAGTTTGATGAAATTGAAAGTCATACAAATTATGACCCTCAGATTTTGTGATTCTAGAAAATTATTACTATATAGTATATATATAGTACATTATATATATAATGTATTATATACTATATTATATATAGACTATATATATAGTGTATTATATATATAAGTTTTGTTGTTAGTTTTATTAATTATATATTATTGATTCATATATATAGTATACTATAATATACTATCTATAGTCCAGATTACTTACCTTGGCATCCACCTCTCATAATCTTAAAAATGACAATTTTCTCTAACATATTCACAAGTGATTGGAGATGATACGAAAATACACACCTTGAGTAAAAAATAATTTAATAAGTAACAAAGAATATCTCGAACAAGCGGATTATATGAAAGAAGAAAATAGTCACAAAAAGTTAGTACTTTTCTCAACTTTTCAAAAATAAAAAGAGATTATATTGAAGAGAAATAATATGAGTATCTAGAAGAAAATACATATATATAACTATTATATTAATAAATACTAACATATGAAGCTAAAAGTAACGTTCGAACATGCATTTTTAACGTTCGAACGTTAATTTTATATTCCGCTCGATTTTCTCATATCTGTGATGATCTTTCCACGTTCGAATGTTTCAATTTAACGTTCAAATGTTAATGGAGATATATGAGAGGAAATCGATATTATTCAAACGTACAATTATAATACGTTCGAACATGAGAAGAAAAATGAGGGAAATTTTTCGCTCGATTTAGGTACCTTTGTGATGATCTGAAACGTTCGGACGTTAAAAACTTCTCTTTAGCATTGCTAGAAGAAATCCAGCACTCCGAAGCATATTGACCATTCTTTTGACAATATTTGCATTTGATTTTGGATTTGTCATATTGTCGCCCATTTTGCCTTGAGTAATTTCCTCTGCCACGACCTCTTGAGGATTGAACTCTCTCTTCATGGTTGGCATTTTGATTGTTTTGTCCACCGCTTCCTCGTCCTCGTCCACATCCACTTCTTCATCTTCCTTGTCCACGTCCGCATCCTCTTCCTCATTGACATTTATCATGCTCTCCTTCCTTCTCTTTTACAGAGAGCATTGTGACGAGAACCTGCTCAATAAGTTCTTCCTTCTTCTTCTTGAGTCTCTCTCTTCATGGGCTTGAAGAGATCCCTTGAGAGTTGACCAATTGTCATCATCTCCAAGTTTTTTGACTCTTCGATAGCCACCACAATATAATCAAACTTTAAACGCAACAAGCGAAGAATCTTCTCAACCACCCGGACATCCTCCATCTTTTCTCCATATCTCCTCATTTGACTCACAATGGCCAACAATTTTGAAAAATAATCCGCAGTCGTCTCAGATTCTTGCATACGAAAGACTTCAAACTCACCTCGTCGCATTTAGAGCCATATCTTTTTCACTCCTTGATAGGAGTTTTGTAAGATCTCCCATGCTTGCTTGGAAGTAGTGGCATTGGCCACTTTCCCGAACAATGCTTCATCCAAATATTGATGGATGAGCGTGAGATTCGAGCCACATCGTGTAACTTTTTGCTGACGTGGAAAAGCAATTCGAGCTCTACTGGGGTTTTTCGATTCGTGAAACATGGCTGCCGCTGAGGCCCTTTTGGGCAACCCAGCACCGTCTAGGAGATCATGTTCTGCTGCGGACATGGTCTTGCAGACACCTCTTCCACTTCCTGAGGTGGATATACCTTTGAGGCCACCTAAAACCATAGATGGGAAAATCTGCGTGAGGTTCTCGCCAGAAGAAATTCAAAAATCTTCCAAGCCATTTGTATTTTTTCTCATGATGAAGTTCCTTCGCCAACTGCCTGGTTTGGATGTGATCAGAGGGTTTATTCGCACTCGATGGGGTTTGGAGTCTCAGCCAGTGGTGTCTAACATGCGTACACAACGGAATGTTTTTCCTCGCTTCTCAAAGAAGGAGGATTTTCTTAAGGACTTTTCTCGGGAAGCCTATGATATTGAAGGGATGCAATACCGTATTTTTCATTGGATGACAGATTTTGTGGAAGATAAGGAAACTTCACGGGTGCCGGTCTGGATTGTCCTTGCGGGCTTGCCACCCAATTTCTATCATGAATCTTTCCTTAGGAATCTGTTGATGTCTATGGGGAGTGTTGAGCTCTTTGGGAGGTTCTTCAACAATTGAATCCTGGGAATATTTTGTGGATAGTTCTTGGTGACTTTAACGTAATACGGAATAATGTTGAAAGGATTGGAGGAAGGCTTCGTCCTCACATTGCTATGGTGGAATTTAACTCTTTCATAAACAATGCAGGTTTATCAGAATTGAACTTTGTTTGAAATCATATGAGCTGGTGTAATGGACATAATGGTATCACAAGGAGTTGGTCTCGATTGGACAAGGCGTTGATCAATTCAGCTTCGTTCCTGGCGTTTCCAACGGGATCTGGGCTTTACCTTCCTCGGCTAAGTTTAGATCATGCTCCTATGCAGGTGCTATTGGAACCTGAGGTTAGGAAGTATGGTTTTAGTCCTTCTAAGTTCCAACAAATGTCGACTAGTCATCATCTCTTTATGAGATGTGTTGAAGATGCGTGGAAAGTGGATCAAATTACTAAAAGGATGGTGGGACTTGCTAGGAAGCTAAAATGGTTGAGATGAGTCCTTCGAAGTTGGAACAAAGAAGTTTTTGGGTGGACTACCAATCACATTCGGGTATTAGAGGAGAGAATTGTTGGAAGAGCAATTGCAGGGGGTTTTCGGAAGATCTGGAGTTGGATTTATTAGCTACCAAGGTAGAGCTGTCTGCTTGGGTTAGTAGGAAGGAAACTCGTTTAGCACAACAAGCTAAACAAACTTGGTTAGAGAAAGGGGAAGTTGATTCCACCTTCTTTCAAATTATTTCTACAAAAAATTCAAAAACAATATGAGAGATGAGGATTAATGAGGAGACTATTTTGAAAACTCATGAGGAGGTTCATTTGGGGGCAATTGAATACTTAAGAATTCTTGGCTTCTAATCATCAGCTGTTATTAACTGAGTTAGCGCCTTGGGTGGAACAAGTGGTGCATACTGAAGATAATTTGGCTATGTTAGAGCATCCTTCAATCCAAGAGGTAAAAGATGTTGTGTTCTCTAATCCTATTGATAGTAGTCCGAGACCGGATGGATTTGGATCCGGGTTTCCAAAGCTTGTTGGGAGATTGTTGGAGAAGATGTGCTTCTTGTTGTGCATGATTTCTTTAGAAGGGGAGTCATTCCTAGAGAGTTTACAACTTCTTTTTTGGCTCATTCCAAAGGTGGATAATCCCAAAGGTTTTGATAAATTTCTTCCTATTAGTTTGTGTTCGGTTTTCTACAAAGTGTGCACTAAAATTCTTGTGAGTCGATTATCTCCTTTGCTTCCACGATTTATTTCTGAGGAACAAGGTGCTTTTATTACCAGCAGAAGTATTTTTGAAAATGTGAGTTTGACACGAGTTTATTCAAAGTCTTCATAAGCCTACTCGAGGGGGTAATGTTGTCTTGAAAATTGATATGGCTAAAGTTTATGATAGTATTGATTGGGGTTTTCTTATTCACGTGATGGCAGCGTTTGGTTTTTCTACACCTGTTTGTAATTTAGTAAGGCA
Source organism: Juglans cinerea (assembly GCA_961763995.1). Lineage (NCBI taxonomy): Eukaryota > Viridiplantae > Streptophyta > Magnoliopsida > Fagales > Juglandaceae > Juglans > Juglans cinerea. The sequence goes on from CAUIVZ010000001.1 coordinate 32,021,880, forward strand.
ACGTATTTCTTCTCCATGGTACTCAGTGGTGATAAATGAAGTTCCTCAAGGTTTCTTTCAAGGATCTCGATGGTTTCGACAAGGTGATCTATCTCTCCCTATTTGTTCATCATGGTGGAGGAAATTTTGTCTCGAATATTGAAGGAGAATTATCAAGAAGGCCTTATTGGTGCTTTCTCACATCAAGAGGTGCTCCGATTATCTCACATTTGCTATACGCGGATGATATTGTCATTTTCTCAAATGGCAGCAAAAATTCTCTTAAGGCAATCTCGGATTCTCTTGCGCTATACGAAGCGTGGTCTGGCCATAAGGTGAGCAAGGCAAAGTCATCTTTGATTTTCTCTAAACACATCTCTATTGCAAGGCAACGACAGCTTCTAAGGTTGACTGGTTTCTCTGAAAGTGTGCTTCCTTTTAAATACTTAGGTGTGCCTATGGTGTCTGGTAGACTTCAAGCCATGCATTTTGATGATCTCCTTGGGAGGATTCAGGCTAGAATAGGTGGCTGGGAGGCTCGGCTACTTTCTAGTGGAGCAAGGTAGTTGCTTTTGAAACATGTGCTTAGTGGAATGCCGATTTATGTCCTCTCTATCCTTCAAGTTCCTAAGTCAGTTATTGTGGCTCTTAATCGATCCTTAAGTAATTTTTTTTGGGGGTATAATGATGGCAAGCCAAAGAAACATTGGAAAGGATGGGCCTCGATGAGTCTACCTACTAGTGAGGGGGGTATTGGTATTCGTAATTTACAAGATGTCCAAAAATCATTACATATGAAGCTTGCCTGAAAATTATTGACAGTTGACTCTTTATGGTCTCGGTTCTTTAAGTCCAAATATGTAAAGGATAATCATATTTCGCTCTCACCCTTAAATAAAGGATCTTGGTTTTGGAAGATGTTGATGAGCTGTATTTCGAGTATCTATGAGCACTCTAAATGGAAGCCTAAGGAGGGGGACATCTCCTTTTGGTTTGATAAATGGTTGGGAGAGGAAGTTGTTGCAGCTAACTGTATAGTTTATGTGTCTTGACTAAAACTGAAAGATTGTTGGTTGGATGAGGGCTGGGATTTGGATCTACTATGCCGGTTGGTTGGTCCTAAAAAAGCTCATGATATTGTGAACTCTATGTGTGGGCAGAAGGATGGTATAGATAGGCTAGTTTGGTTGCACAAGGAGGATGGAAAATTCACTACTTCGGGTGCTTGGGAATGTATAAGAGTAAGAGCTCCGAAAATAAGATGGGCTAACTGGATATGGCGCCCTTGTCTCCCAAAGATGATGATGATTACAATATGGAAGTGTTTTAACAATGCACTAAGTGTGGATGATAGACTAAGAAGAGTTGGTATTCCCCTTGTATCTATGTGTGATTGTTGTGCTGATAGGGCCTATGAAGACCTGAATCATGTATTAGTTTTAGGTGAGGTGGCTAAGTCCATTTGGAGGAGATATGCTAGTCAGGTGGGGATGTTGAGTTCTGAGTTTGGTTCCTGGACTGAAACAATGAATGCTTGGTACCACAAAGCATCAAGGAAGTCAACCTGAGGACTATTGATTGGTATAATTCCTGTATTGTAACCTGGAACCTATGGATTTGGAGGTGTAGTGCTAGGATGGAAGGTAGAGTTGATTCGGTGGGGAGACTTGGTGTAAAATAAAATTCTGGATTGCAAAACTCAGTGAGAAGTTTATTGGAAACCAGAATTTTTCTTTCAAAGGTGAGAAGATGCTTGCTGATTTGAATATTCAACCGAGAGGTATAAACAGGAAAAGAATGAAGGTTGTCTATTGGCGTCGTCCAAAGCAAGGTTGGTGTAAATTAAATACTGATAGAAGTAGTAGGAGAAACCCAGGGAAAGCTGGGGTAGGGGGTGTTTTACGTGATAATAATGGTAATTTGATATAAGTTTTCTCTTCTCCTCTTGGTCATTGGACAAATAATTATGCAGAGTTTATGGGTATACTAATAGGGGTGAGAACTCTCTGTCAACTTCAATTGAATTATGTGGAAATAGAGTTGGACTCAATGATAGTAGTCAATTGGCTTCACTCAGGTAAGTACCCTTTTGCTACCTGAAGGACTATTGGGATGAACTTATGGGATTGCTTAGAGGAAAATGCTTCACTATTTGTCACATATATAGGCAAGGAAATACTTTGGTAGATTATCTGGCTCATCTTGCGTCTGAAGATGTTGCTGCAACGTCTTCATGGTGTCTTTTGGAATTAGTCCCTCCTCCGTTGAGAGGAGTTTTGAGAACTGATAAAGCTGGTCTTCCTTACTTTAGACAATGCTAATTTCTATAGTGGCATGTGGTTTTTTCAATGTTTTATTTTTTGTTGGAAGGTCGCATTTGTTGTTTCTTTGGTAATTTCATTGAGTTGGTTGGACATGTAACTACGGTTGTCCACCGCTATAGGTGAGGGCTTATGAATAAATTTGAGGACGGGTCACTCATGTGGCCCAGACTCTTTAATTAAAAAAAAAAATACCTGATGCCATTGCATTTCAAGATGTTGGAGTTGAACTCGAGAAGGTAGAAAAGTTTTTGGATCTACTTGCATGTCAAAACTTTGTAGAGCCATATTCAAGATGGTAGAAAGATTTATGCACCTACCAATGTTTGAATAAGTTTGAAAATTGGAACTCAATTCCTCTCGACATAGAGCTTAGAGAGGCCAAAATCGAATTCAAGAAGACAAAAAAAATTTACGGATACAAAATATATGATAAGGTCAAATATACCTAATGCAACATAGCTGAAATAGGGTGGAGTCAAATTCAAGATGGCAAGGCAGAGCTTAAATAGTTTGAGTTGAATATTTTTTTAGTTTTGGGAAATGAAAGAAAAAAAGTTAAAAAAAAATTATAAAATTAAAATATTGTTAGAATATAGTTTTATAATATTATTTTTGTTTGAGAATTTGAAAAATTTAGAATTCTTTTTTTTATTTGAAAGTTTGAAAAAATAGTAATAATTAGTTTGAAAATTTTATACTTGAATTATGTATTGTATCTCATCTTAGGCCCCAAACCTACCTTGGCGGGACCCATATTTTGAAAAAAAAGGATGTTAGAGTTCGACTATATATATCACATTATTGTAAATGCATACATTATTGGATGACAACTTTGTTGTGTTTGTTATGCATGTGAGAGATTGTTGTGCATGTGACTCAGACTTTATCACCAAGTCATAGATTTAACCATTGAGTCTTAGGCTTAACCACTAAATCATAGACTTAACTAGGTTCCGATTGGATACTTAAATGGTTTCATCTCATTTTATTTCATATCATTGTTATAAATTTTTTAAATTTTTACACAAAATATAATAAATAATTCAACTTTTCCAAATTTCAAAACACTAATAATATTAAAAAATTATATTTTAACAATATTTTGTTCAACTTTAATTTAAAACCATCTCATCTCACTATCCAAATAGACCCTTAGGTCTTAGACTTAAGGCCTAATTTGGGTATTTAGAATACTTCTCTATTATTCATTTTTTTATTATTATTTTTTGCCTACTTTTCACTACTATTCAATATTTTATCATTACATTTTCATTATTTTATTACTACTATTCATAAAATATCTGAAAATATCTCATTATCCAAATACAACATTAATCACTAAGCCATAGAAGGATGTCTACCATGGTGTTGTCTATAAAAGGATCGATATTTTGATGAGCATTTGAATAATACCAAAAATTGAAGTGAATGATTATTAAGCTCTTGAAGAACCATGTATATATTGCAATCTCTCATTTTTCTTACTTCTCTTTTGTAATCTTTTGAGACTTCTCTTTAATTTTACAACACACATAACTATCGTCTCCATAATAATATCAAATATGATCTACATGCATGGGAATTGACACCTATGAGACTTAGGTTATGTTTGGGTAGCAAAGTCTTCTCAACACTTTCCAAGTATTTTCGTACTTATGAAAATACTTCACATGCTAAACAACTTAAAATACTCTTAATGAGATCCACAAACCCACTTCAATCTCTACTCATAACTATTTACAAACATTCTATAATATTTATCACTATTATATATAAATAAAAAATAAAATCACTATAATATTTATCACTATTAAATATAAATAAAAAATAAAATCACTATAATATTTATCACTATTATATATAAATAAAAAATAAAATCACTATAATATTTATTCCTATTAAATATAAATAAAAAATAAAATCACTATAATATTTATCACTATTTTATATAACTAAAAACTAATTTCACTATAATATTTATCACTGTTATATATAAATAAAAATAAAATCACTATAATATTTATCCTTATTAAATATAAATAAAAAATAAAATCACTATAATATTTATCACTATTATATATAAATAAAAAATAATTTCACTATAATATTTATTTATATTATATATAAATAAAAAATAAAATCACTATAATATTTATCCCTATTAAATATAAATAAAAAATAAAATCACTATAATATTTATCACTATTTTATATAAATAAAAAATAATTTCACTATAATATTTATCACTGTTATATATAAATAAAAAATAAAATCACTATAATATTTATCACTCTTAAATATAAATAAAAAATAAAATCACTATAATATTTATCACTATTAAATATAAATAAAAAATAAAATCACTATAATATTTATTTATATTATATATAAATAAAAAATAAAATCACTATAATATTTATCCCTATTAAATATAAATAAAAAATAAAATCATTATAATATTTGTCACTATTAAAATATAAATAAAAAATAAAATCACTATAATATTTATCACTATTATATATAAATAAAATCATCATTAAAAAAAATTAATCATTAATGGGACCCATATATTTTTCAATTATCTATTCAAAAGTCAACAACTCAACATACTTCATACATCAAAACAATTCGAAATATTCTCAATGGGACCCACAAACCCACTTCATTCTCTACTCATAATTATTCACAAATGGAAAATGCTAATCCCACCGCTCTTCCTTCCCGCTTAGTATCCCGCTTGATGTGGCATCCAGATGACATGCTTTAATAGATTAAAAAATATCATCTCGAAAACACTTGCTTCTTCCTCCCGAAAACACGCTACCTTCTTCTCCCTCCCCTCTTCCTACATCTCGATCTCCCTCCCCTTTCCCTGCATCTCGAAAATCCTTTCTCAAAAACCCTGTATGCTTCTCCCTCCCGAAAACGAAAACGCTACCTTCTTCAAGCCATCTCTCCCTCCCGAAAATCCTCTCCCCTCTCCCTGCATATGCTTGATAAATTTACATCTCTTTTAATTTATTTTCCTGGTTTGTTGGCTCATCTTCATTTTAGCTTGTCCAAATGAATTCATATTTAGAAAATTGCCACGTGAACAGACTTGAACCATGTAGAAGATAGTGCTGGACAAAGTGACTCTGTTTTTTAGTCCTAATTTTGGCCTCTGCTTTTTAAAGATGCTCAATGACATCTCCACACAGGCGCTTGCATCATTTGTTCTCTAAAGGTTATAAGATACCACCAACATTTATCCAAAGAAATGCGGCACCACCTGCTATCTCTGTAGGATTTTCTGTACAAAATACACTATCAAACCATGCAAAATCCAAAAATAACAGAGGTAGTTTAGTTTAAGGAAGAATGAAAGAAATCTACCTCTCGGATTGGAGGTCGGACGGAGGAGAGCCGCAAGAAAGAACGCCGGAAATGGGTCTCTTGTGCCTTGCAAACTGGTACCAGTGCTAGACAAGATCTTTCGGGGAGGGGTGTTGGGGGGTTTTTGCAAGGGGCGAGATTTGTAGGGGATGGGTTTGGGGGGTAATTTTTAGGAAGCAGTAAAGATGTTTAAAAGAGAGAAAAAAAAAAAAAAAAGTAACTTGGTATTCCACGTCAAGCGGGAATCGAAAGCGAGGATGAAGAGTGGTTGCTGTAGCAGCGTCCTTCACAAATATTCTTAATACTTTTCAAATATTTTCACTATCTAAAAGTAACCTTAAATGTCTCTTATGGGTATATATTATATATATATATATGGAGCCTCTTCCGAACCATGAGTAATCTTCTTTCCTTAATTCGATCTTAGTTTGCTGCTAATTAGCAAGCTGGGCGGCTTTCTCTGGTTGCGAAGGATCAATATATGATTAAGAACTAATTAACATCAGTGAGTTATCTACTAATTTTATCATTAAGACTGATCATGCATGGCTGTAAAACTCGTCCTTGAAGGTTGTCAACTAATTATCTAAGAGCGCTGGTTTTGTAAAAAATTTTTTATCTAAAATTTAGAGAAAACTAGTTTAATACGGCCACCAACAGATCATTTATTTTTAAATCTATTTTCTATTTTACTATAGTGTTCAGTTACATGTAATGTGAACCATATACAAATATAAAAATATTTTTTTTTTCTTTTTATATACTTTGTCTCTCTTTATATTTTTTTCGAACAAAATATTAAATAATATAACATTTAAAAAAAATTAATGTATGATATATTATAAAAATTAATATATAAAATAAAAAAAATAGATTTTAATTATATATTTTAAAAATAGAATACATAAATTAGGGCAGTGTTACTTTGCCGTTTGAGTAGAACCATTGGTTTATATCGCTAGTCATTTTTTATTTTATTTTTTAAATATATTTAAATATTTTTTAAAATAAAAAATTATATCAATATATTTAAAATTACTTTATTAATTATTAAATAAAAAAATAAATAAAATAAAATAAAATCTCAGCCATATACTGTAGTGGTTACTATAGAGGCATAAAAGCTTTTCTCCGTAAATTATTGAGAGTGTTATAATTGACAAGATAATATTAACAGTAACAATGATGAATGATGATGGTGATGGGACAAGTCGATTGTCCTTGGATGCGCTAATCTTCAATGTTATTGCTAGCTAGTTGGCAGAGAATATTGATAGTACTTGCGGACTCACATTTTGAAAAAGAAGATGTTACAGTTCGGTGTACGAGACATGACAGACTTTTTCCTGTTTTTTTTTCTTGTTTATTTTTATGAAAAGAAGAAAGAGTCTGATAAAGTTGAAAATGTTAAAACACTGTCCATCATTGAGACACGGAACTAAAAATATATCAATTATTAATATTACTAATTTCTTTGTAACTATCACAATTATTAATATTTTATCTTATCTTATCTTATCTTTTTTTTATCTCAATATTTAAATACAAAATATATAAATATTTTTTGATTTTAAATTTTAATTTTTTGATTTAATTATTATAACTTTTTCAACACAAAATATAAAAATAATTCATTTTTTAAAATTTTAAAATAAAAATAATATTAACAAAATATATTTTAACAAAATTTTAAATTTATAATATTTTTATTCCATATTTACATATTTAATAAAACTATTTAATTTTTATTATTATATTAAAGATAGAAGGGGGCTAAGTAAAATAAAAAAATTAAAATAGTCAAACAATAATTTTAAACAATAACATTAGAACGATAATACAAAGGTTCTGTTGGGATGTAAAAATATTTTATTTCATCCCATTATATCATTATAAATATTTAAAACGGAATTTTAATGTGTCAGATTAGAGTTATTTTATGTCGAGCCGCCTTTGGTTATAAATATACATATACATATAGTTATCTGCATGAGAAATTCTATTTGCAGTCCCCAAGTGGGGACTGCATGTGCAGACCCTTTATTAAATGAGAAAAATCATCATTTCAAGAGGGATAGTTTTGTAATTTTAAAAAAATTTAAAGATAAAATTACTTAGGCTTACATTGCAATCCCCATTTGAGGACTGTATCTAGCATTGCTCTATCTGCATATCGGAAACTCTAATCTCGAGCCTTTTTACAGAGAGAGCAAGAGAAGCAATTTGCAGCAGGTGATTTACCCCGAATTATTAAGCAAGTAAGTCCATTGCCCCTCGCTTGTTAATTAACCTTTCTTCTTTTCTGCCTTCTTTTGTGATTTTCTTCCTCTAACATACATACTAAAACATTTGGCCATTTTTTTCTGTTGATCTGCAAAGCCTAATGAAAGAAAATATACCAGTTTACATTGCTTAGCTAGCGTCTCTACTCTTTAATATTCACTTTAAGAGCTTCACCTAAATTACCCGCCTGATCCCAATAGCAATATTAGAATTTTCATTCTCCTTTTACCATAATTAAATCCCCACTACTCAATTCATCAGCTTCTTTCTGTGATCACCCAATCAAGGTGCTTTTCCATGACTAACAAAGGAATTGCCTAGTATTTCCATTCAGTTCAGCTGTTTAATTTTTCCATTTTGAAAGCCAGAATAGAAAGGTAAATAATATATAATTCCCTCATGAAAAATGGAACCTAAGCCACAGTACTAAAAATATCACTCGCCTATTCATGTATTGCATAATTAGCAAAATAAATGGAAAGGAAGAAACAACGACATAAATGGATGGATGATTTCTTACTTTAGCAAAAGATCACTCGTATGTGTATACCCATATATATATGGAGCTTCTTTCGAAACATGAGTAACATTCTTTCCTTAATTCGATCTTAGTTTGGTGCTTAGCAAGTTGGGCGGCTCTCTCTGGTTGCGAAGGATCAATATATGATTAAGAATTAATTAACATCAGTGAATTATCTACTAATTTTATCATTAAGACTGAACATGAAGGTTGTCATCTAATTATCTTAAAGCACTTCAATGGGTTTTGTAAAATCCATTTTTATGTAAATTTTGAAGAAAAATAGCTCATAACTGCTTTCAACGTATTTCTAAATATATTTTTCATTTTGCTACAGTATTCAGTTGTATGTTGAGCTATCCACCATCAGTTATTGAATAATAATGTAAAAATGCACGCGCTTGAGACTCCTTATTTGAAATGTGGGATAATTCATCCTAAAAAGCTTATTTTTTGTCTAAGCACGTAAACTTCATTAGAAAAGAGAAATAGTATGATAAAAAGCTTATTTACTGGAATCTAATATGATACGTCGTGCATAGATCGAGATATATAAAATGTTTTAGATTCATTTTATACCATATCACTACAACATATTTTGCCTTTTGTGACGGAAACAAACCATCACAAATATTTTGTTTTTACGGTTGAGACCGTCACCTAAAAGACATCACATAAAATTTTTTGTGACGATTTACTATTCAACTGACACAAAAAGGTTTTTTTGTAATGGTTGGAAGTCAGACACCTTTTGAAGCTTGGAGTGGAATTAAACCCTTTGCAATTTTTTTAAGGATGTTCGGTTGTATTTGTTATATTCATGTTCCATCTCAAAAGAGAACTAAACTGGAAGATAAAGCAAAAAAATGGATATTTGTGGAATACAACAACATTTCAAAGGGTTTTCAAATTTTCAACTTGAAAACAAGAAAACTGGTTGTGAGTCGAGATGTGAGGTTTAATGAAAATGCATCTTGGGATTGGGAAGCTGAGAAAGGGATTAAACAAAGTGTAGAGGTACCAGTTGAGTCACTAAAAGAAGAAGAAGAAGAAGTTGAAGCTGAAACAAGTAATATTTAGCAAACTCACACAGAAAGTCCTATTGCTACTCAAGTATTCTCTTATGACATTGAAGAAGAGTCAACTCTCGAATCTCTAATAAGAAGAACAAGACTTCTTAGTGAAGTATACGAGCATTGAAATTATGCCACACTTGAACCAAATAGCTTTACAGCAGCTTCAAATGAGGAAGTTTGGTAGAAAGTTATGAGAAAAGAAATCAGAATGATAGAGAAAAATGAAACCTGGGAGTTGGTTTCTTTACCAGCAAATAAAGAAGTTATTGGAGCAAAATGGATTTATAAGACTAAATTAAATCCGGATGGCTCTATCTTGAAGCATAAAGCAAGGTTGGTTGTCAAGGGGTATGTGCAGCAATATGGAATAGATTACAATGAAAGCTTTGCTCCTGTTGCAAGGATGGAGACCATTAGAGCCTTATTTTCACTTGCTGCTCAAAAAGGTTGGAAAGTTTTACAATTAGATGTGAAATCGACAATCCTAAATGGGGTGTTGGAAGAAGAGGTTTTTGTGGATCAACCCGAGGGGCTTTAGAAAGAAGGCAATGTGGCGCCCGCGACCCCCATGCACGGGAACACGGGAATCGAGACACCGGAATGATGACAACACGGTTAGGGGTGTAAATTTAAACCGAGAAACCGGTCCGGACCGGATCGAATCGGACCGGTTGGTCTGGTTTTGAACCGGTTCGGTCCGGAACCGGTTCCTATTTTATGAAAACGGGCCGGTTCCGGTCCGGTTCTGGTTCCGTAGTTTCCGGGACCGGACCGGACTGAACCGAACCGGTTGGAAAAAAAATATATAAAAATTAATTTTATATATTATACAAAATATTTATATATATAATATATAATTATATGTTAAATTTTTATATATAATAGATATAATTATATATCATATGTGAAAAAATTTCATATTATAATTTATAAATAATAACATAAAATGTTAATCTTAAATATGAATATTTGTAATTTATTTGATTATATGTTATTAATATAATTATATATAAGATAATGTTGTTATAATTTATAAAATAAAAGTTTAATCTTAAAGATGAAAATTTAATTGATCATATGCTTTAAGCATAATATATATATTAAATTATTAGTAACATTTTATAATAAGAATTAACACTTTATTATATGTTTTTTACATTTAAAAAAAATTGAGAAACCGGACCGGAAACCCGTAAAACCGGAGGTACCGGTTTAGGAGGGTAATCGGGGCGTAATCGGTTTTGAAAAATACAAAACCAGTACATACCGGTTCGGTCCTAAATTTTGTCCAAAACCGGACCAGTTACACCCCTAAACACGGTCACGCATCCCAACAATAGTGCCAAGTGTGTGTACATGCAACAATGTACAAAAATAACGCAGCAGATAAATTAAGCAAGTCAACTAAGTACCAGAATTGTTTAATACAAATATCCAAAATAAATAGTCTTAAAAGTTATACAATCATCCCAAAGTAAAATATAATACAAGTCCAAACCAAAACGAGTGATCTCAGATCACTCCTCAGGCGAAGCCGAATCCTCAGGCTCACGCTCAGCATCATCTGTATCGAAATCTGCGTTACCATAAACGGTATCGCAGGTAAGTAAGATCCAAACAACTCACGAGATTATAAATGCATTAATGCTACCAACAATAATGCATGCATATGATGAAATGTGCATTATGCCCAAAACGTCATTTTCTCCGAAAATGAATATTTTCCAACGCACGCCAAAATCCCATTTTGGCCCAAACATATCCATAAAACATTTTTCCAGAAAATGATTCACACAAATCCATATCCAACGCACGCTCTTTTTCCAGAAAATAGTCCAATATTCCATTATACCGTATGCACCATGATCTCCCCTAGGGACCATCCGTACACCTTGGCTCACTTCGCCACTCGAAGGAATGAGCGATGCCCAGTTCTGCGCCCAGTGCGTACATAGCCAAGCATCCTCTAGCCCCCGCCAGTAGAGGGACCACAGAGTCGGCACGAGACCATCTCATCCGATCCCATTGTCGACCAACGACAATCCATGGGACGTCATTCAGTATATTCCACTCCCGAGTGACCAGAGGAGCTCCACCGAGATAATACCCCATCTCGGATTGGGGTCGTGATACACATGCACCCAAAAATCATTTCACATGAAAATCCAGTTTTCAATAAACACATGAACATGAATGCAAATACACGAAAACCCAGTTTCCTTTACAAAGATGATCATGCGTGCAAATATGTAATGTACATGAACCGAATTTCCAATAACCAACAATCAACAAGTGTCAACACAATCCAATTACACAAACAACTCCATTCTCCAATCCACCCGACCCCCTACTCTTCGGACTCAGTCCGACATAACCAATCACATCATAGTGAAATGAGTTAGTGAAAAATACATTTAAATCACGAAAGTTCTTTGGAAAAATACTTACAGTGCTATTTTATAATTTCCGAAGGATCACAGAGCTGCAAGAAGTGGCAACGCAGCAACAAAACAGTGTCAAATGCACTATGGCCTTGGGTCTTAAAAACCCACTTTTGAACGGGTACAAACGAAGACCCGAGATTGATCGAGAAGGGCTTAGGGATGTCGGTGAAGCTAGTGGTGGTGGTGGTTAGCCGTGAGAGGCGGCGTGGGAGGCGGTTGAAGACCAAAAAACCCAAAATGGAAATGGATTTGGATGCACTTCACTGGTGGCGGATCGGAGCTGAGGTTGGGTGCATTGGATTGCTAGGAGGTCGAGAATGAAGTGGTGAAGAAATGGTGTCCGGAGGTGGCACGATGGCGGCGCGCGAGCACAAGGAATGTTGCGACTTAGTGTTGCATGTGGAAGCAAACGGCGGCGCAGGAGAAGCTGAGATTCGAGGGTGGTGGTAGCCAGAGGGTGGGGAAGGCCGTGGGTTGGGCGGTGTCGCCGGATGGAGGAGCACGGCGGCGGGCTGGGAGAGAAAGGAAAAGGCACGGGGAGAGAGAGGGAGAGACGTTGCGCAGCGCGCGGGAGAGGAGAGAGAGAGAGGAGAAAAGAAAATGGAGGGAGAAAGAAAAAGAGGAAGAAAAGAAAGAAAGGAAAAAGAAAAATAAAGGGAAAGAAATGAGGTCCAATCCTCACATCTTAGGTCACAAAAAGGATCAAACGAAAAAGATTTCAAAACAACAAATTAATTTAAAATAAAGAGCTATTTAAATGCATAATAATAATTAATATTAAGAAAGCATATAAAAAAAAATTCACAAAATTAAAAATCATAAAAATAAACCAACTAAAAATCCGACCACTGTGAAACAAGAGAATAAATTTTTTGAATTAATAAAAATTAACCTTCAATAAAAATATACTAAAATACGAGGTGTTACATGTAAAGTCTATAAACTGAAAAAGGCTTTGTATGGATTAAAACAGGCACCAAGGGCTTGGTATGGGAGAATTGATCCAATATTTTATTGAGCAAGGCTTTAGGACGAGCAAGAGTGAGCCTACTTTGTATGTAAAGTCTCAAAATAGTAGTGATTTGATCATTGTATCTCTTTATGTGGATGATCTGGTTTTTACAGGAAGTAATGTTGGAATGATTGAAAAATTTAAAAAAGAAATGATGGCAAGTTTTGAGATGAGTGATTTAGGAAATATGCCTTATTTCCTAGGTATGGAAGTAAGTCAAGAAGCTGAAGGAATCTTCTGTTCCCAGAGGAAGTACACTGAAGATCTCTTAAGAAGATTCAATATGTCAGGGTGTAAACCCGTGGCAACTCCATTAATTCCTAATGAGAAATTGAAAAAAGAAGATGGTGGAAATAAGGTGGATGCTTCGATTTATAGAAGCTTGGTAGGAAGTTTGCTATATCTGCATAACACCAGACCAGATATCTTGTATGCCACTAGTTTACTTTCAAGATTCTTGCAATGTCCTAGCCAAATACATCTTGGAATAGCCAAGAGAATTTTGAGATACTTGCAGGGAACTATCAGCTTTCGTATTTGGTATAAGAAAACTTCAAATACAAAGCTGGTGGGATTTATAGACAGTGATTGGGTAGGTTCATGTGATGATTTGAGGAGCACTTCAGGTTATTGTTTTAGTCTAGGATCTGCTATGTTTTACTGGAGTTCGAAAAAGCAAGGCAATGTGGCACAATCAAGTACTGAAGCCGAGTATGTGGCAGCTGCACGTTGTGCAAACCAAGCCATTTGGTTGAGAAGAATACTTGAAGACATGGGGGAGAAACAGTTGGAATCTACTGAAATTTTCTGTTATAATAAATCAGCCATTCCAATTGCCAAAAATCCAGTTCAGCATTGTAGAACTAAACATATTGCAATTAAATATCATTTCTTGCGTGAAGTTGAATCAAATGGTCAAATTGCTTTGAAGTTCTGTAGATCAGAAGAGCAACTTGCTGATATATTCACAAAAGCACTCCCAAGAGACAAGTTTCAGTTTCTCAGATCACAGCTTGGTGTTACTGGAAATCACATCAAGGAGGAGTATTAAAGATCAGTTAGTGTGATGTTTATTTCCAGAAAACTCTTCATGTTTCTATTTATGTTTTACTATATTAAGCGTTCCTATTATTAGTCTGAGTTGGAAATTATATTTCTGTTTTAAATGAATTTTGTGAGTCTCTATGTAAGCTTATAAAAGCATGATCAATGGAAGATGAATAGCAGAACAACATAATCAACCGTGACTAAAGGATTGAGGTTTCGCAAGAGTTCCTCTGTTTTTCCTCTGCTTGTTTATTTGTTTAAAACTAACAGAGTGTGTACAAGTTAGGGGGCCAATTTTTGAGTGGGGCAAGTGGTTGTGGCACCCAGCTTTACCAAAAATAATTTCGGTGATGATGTGGAAGGCATGGCATAAGGCCCTGAGTGTTGATGATCGCCTAAGAATAATAGGTATACCGATTGTTTCAAAATGTGATTGTTGTAGCCGTAGTAAATATGAAGATTTAAATCATGTTCTGTTTGAAGGAGAGTTTGCATTTTCAGTCTGGAAACAATGTGCATAGACGCTGGGATTGCCAGTTGGTCGATCATGAAGATGAATTTGTACAGGAAGTGTGGCATTCTGTCAAATACTGGATAGGCAGTCTTAGTCAGGATATTAAGAAGTTGACGAAGTTATTGCAGGCCGACCGTCACATCCTCAACAATCTCAATCTTTCCATTCTGCCAATTACACGAAAAATGACTCAGATTGTTTCATGGTCTAAACCAATACAAGGGCATTATAAACTTAATTCAGAAGGCAGTAACCTTGATAATCCTGGTCTGTCGGGAGCGGGTGGTATTATATGGGATGCACATGGTATGCCGATTCAAGCTTTCTCAGTCACCTTGGTACTGGTACAAGTAATACAACTGAATTGGTTGCTCTTCTGGAGGGGTTGAGACGTTGTATGCAACTGGAAATATATTCAGTGGATATTGAAATGGATTCCAAACTTGTGATTTCCTAGATCCAACGAGGCAGGTGTGGGGTCTGATACATGGAAGATTTCTAGGAGGGGGTGGTTTTGATCATTTCTTCTTTGGATTATTCGGTATCGCATGTTTATATGGAAGGAAATTCGGTGGTCGACTGGTTGGCTAAGCATGGTGTAGACGGTGAAAATTTGAACTGGAATCACTTGCATGTTATGCCAAGACTCTTGCGTGGTCTGAGTCGATTGGATCAGCTGAGCATATCATATTTACTTTGTCGTTAGGGACTATGGAGTGTCTTGTTTTTTATTCTTTGTTGGGATTAGTTATTTTGTTGGTTTTTGCTTTGGTACATTTTATGCTCTTACTTGTTTTATGGTATTCTTCCGTAAAAAGTGAGGCTTTTGAATAAATCAGGGGATGATCCTCCTTCAAAAAAAAAAAAAAAAAACTCATTATTAAGTATTTCCCTTAACTTCTATATATTAAATTTATAATCTTTTATTATCTTTCAATATTTCAATGACATAATTCTTTCATGTATTAATGTGATTGCAGAATTCTTTCAGTATCAAAATGAAAACAAAAATAGCCCAAATAGCAAAGAAAAATGAAAAATACTGTTCATCCAGTTTGACTAGGTTTTATGATCATCTTCCTATCCCGTTCATGATCCTTTTGACCATCTTCCTATTTTACTAGGTTTTTATCGCGAGTAATTTTGTATTTATTTGAATAAAACATTTTAATAATAATACAACTTTTTAATGTTGTATAAATAAAATTGTAAATGTGGTAAAAATGAAGAAAGAGATGGAAAGAAAATAAACAATAAAAAAATTTATTATTGTAAAAATTTTTGTAAAAATCGTTTGGTTACACATATGAGATGAAATAAAAGTTGAAAATTGAATAAAATATTATTAAAATATAATTTATTATTATTATTTTTATTTTAAAATTTAAAAGAGTCGAATTGCTTTTGTATTTTATTTAGAAGTTTAGAAAATTTGTAAGGATAAGATAAGATGAGATAATTTATGGAAACAAGTAGCCTAAGAGCCTGTTTGGATAGTGAGATGAAACGAGATAGTTTTATATAAAAGTTGAAAGTTGAATAAACTATTGTTAGAATATTATTTTTTAATATTATTATTGTTTTGATATCAGATGGCAGTAGCCATGGTAATCCTGGTCCGTCGGGAGCGGGTGGTATTATATGGGATGCACATGGTATGCCGATTCAAGCTTTCTTAGTCACCTTGGTACTGGTACAAGTAATACAACTGAATTGGTTGCTCTTCTGTAGGGGTTAAGACATTGTATGCAACTGGAAATATATTCAGTGGATATTGAAATGGATTCCAAAGTTGTGATTTCCTGGATCCAACGAGGCAGGTGTGGGGTCTGATACATGGAAGATTTCTAGGAGGGGGTAGTTTTGATAATTTCTTCTTTGGATTATTCGGTATCGCATGTCTATAAATAAGATTAAATAGATATTATATCATTATTAGTTTTTAAAAGTATCACAGATAATAATTATTTTATCTATTCTTTTTTTAAAAATACAATTCTCTTTTGTTATTATTAGTTTAATATATAATTAATGTGAAAATTATAAATAGAAAAATCTAATTTTTGAGTGTTCATAAAAGATTTTTGTATAATCCTTTGAAGAGGCAAGGGCCCACTTTTTTTTTTTTCAAATGTGTAAGTTGTTTATAGAACTTTATTGACAATAATGATTATAATTGTGTTTAAGAGTCTAAAGTACTTGTAAATCTAGATTTGATAAAATTCTCTCTAAATCAAAATTTCTTTAATAAAGATTAAGTCAGTTATTAGTTGAAAATGTGGTATAAAATCCTAATCAATAATTTTATTTTACAAAACGATAGGAATAATTCTCAAATGGTTCTATTCATCTTCTGAGGTACTGCTAATTAAAGCTGAACTATTTGACAACTTCACGGTACGTAGAAGTATTCTGAAAGAAGAATTTTATGCATCAATTATTATTTATTTTTACATTTTATATTTATAGGTTTTTTTTACCCAGAATTATTAAGCAAGTAAGTCCATTTCCTTTCACTTATTAAAACACACTAATTAATACAGCAAGTCGATTTTAATTAACCTTTCTTCTTTTCTGCTTTCTTTTTGTGATTGTTTTCCTCTTAACATATACTAAAACATTTTTTCTGTTCTGCAAAGATTGACATTGCTTAGCATCTCTACATTTTAATATTCACTACTTTAATTAGGGTGGAATAATTCTCAAATGGTTCTATTCATCTTCTGAGGTACTGCTAATTAAAGCTGAACTATTTGACAACTCCAGTACCGTAGATAGAAGTATTCTGAAAGAAGAATTTTATGCATAAATTACTATTTATTTTTACATTTTATATTTATAGGTTTTTTTTATAGGATGTAGGAGTATTTTTAATAAGATGTGAAAGTATTTTTCATAAAGTGTAGGTAGTATTTTACGTACAGTTTCAATAGTACTTATTGTTGGTATTACCGTTTGAATAGTTACTAGATTCTTAATTAATTATTATTATTTTATTTTTCCCAATTCTAATGTTTCTTCTCTGACCTCTAAGTGTCTGAGTCGATCCAATTTTTTTTTCAAAAAAAAAAAAAAAGGAAGAACAAGCAAATAAGCTGTAAGAGTTTCACAAAGAATTGAGTAAAATTCCTACTCAATTCGTCAGCTTCTTTTCCACCCAATCAAAGTGCTTTGCCACTAGCTAGAAAATGAATCGTCTAGTATTTCCATTCAGTTATGCTCATGCTAATTTTCCCATTTTGAAAGCCGGAATAGAAAAATAAGTAATAATTCCTACCATGAAATATTGAACGTACCTTATAAGCCATAGTACTAAAAATATCACTCGCCAATTCTATTGTCTAAGCAAGATAAATGGGAAGGAAGAAACAACGAGATAAAGGATTGAATGGTTATATTATATTATATTAGTGGAAAGGTTTGTCTTAGATACATGTCATTTTTTTGTTGCAAACTAGTATAAAAATTAGTGAAATCACTACAACAAAAATTGCAATTTCCCATAAATGAGTTTTGTGGTAAAAATCACACTTTTTGTGGAAAAAACCCTATTCTTACAAAATTTTGTTGTGGAAAGCTCGTGTGATAAAACTTGTCAGAAAAAGTATTATAGCGCACGCAAAGTTTAAATCATGGTCAATACCTATCTTTTCTCACGGCAAGAGCCAATGAATTTCGCCGCCAAAGCACGTCCATTTTCTTTTATGCTCATGGGAATAAGAGCAATTACCGCGAGGGGTACTAGTGGGTATTAGTATTACCTACCAGAACATTTGGTGGGAAAAACTTCTTCCGGCAAATGCCAAAAGAATTTAGAAAAAAAAAAATTGTAAAAGCAAAAAAAAAAAAAAAAAAAAAAGAAGGTGAATGAGCCAAAAATAATCATAAAAAATTGTTTAACATAAGCTAAAAAATTATATACAAACCTTAGAGATTCAAATTAATACTAATAACAATTTCAAAAAAAGAATTAAAATTGTGCGAACATGTTTTAAAGAAAAGAATTCAGAAAAGAAAAATTAATAATTATAAAAGCAAAAAACAATGAGAATAAGCAAAAAATGATCATAAAAAATTGTCTAACATAGGCTAAAAAATTATATACAAACCTTGGAGATTCAAATTGACAATAATAACAATTTCAAAAAAAGAACTAAAATTGTGCTAACATGTTTAAAAAAAAAAAAGAGTAATGAGAACCCAAAAGCAATAAAGAGTTTAGTGCTTTGGCACTAATGAGAACATTCAAGAGTTATAAAAGTTATTAGATCCATGTCATTAATTTGTATGCAATACCTTGGAACAGATCTTGCACTATTTCTCTAGAATATATATATATATATATATATATATATATATATATATATATATATATGAGGCATGCACTCTCCATTCGTTAAAAAAAATAGTTTGAAAGTCTCCTTTAAGCTTCCTCTGTAGAGGAAGTTTGGGTGGAGGGATAGCCTCGGCTTGCTCTTAGAGCGAGGGAGGGAGAGTCTGTCAACAGAATTGAAGCAATAAGAGATGGAGGATCTGGAAGAAAGGTGGGATCCACTTAAACTCACTGATGAGGAGAATGTTGTAATTGAAATCAAAGCATATGGGGAAGGCGTCGGTAGAAGAAGAAAGAAGTTTAGTGGGGGAAACTGCTTTCTAATCGAAAAATGAATAAGGAAGTTGTTGGATCAAATATGGCTAAGATGTAGAGGGAGGATCTTTCACATTCCATGATATAACCCCGAAGCTGTTTGTTGTGACATTCGAGATCCAGAGGAATAAGTGGAGAGTGCTGGAAGGGAAGTTGTGGCTATTTGATAACCAACTTTTGATTTTGAAACCATTTGATGGATTCAACCCTCCACAGCAGATGAACTTCAATTTTGATGTATTCTGGGTACATATGAATAACTTACCATTGGCGTGTATGACTCGTGAAATAGGGAATCAGATTGGAGCATTGATTGGGTGTGTCAAAGAGGTGGATGTCCGTGAAGATGGAATCCGTTGGGTAGTTGCTTGAGGGTGAAAACTAAGCTAGATTTAAGGAAGACAATAGCCATAGGAAGAACTGCCAATCTTCCAGAGAACAAAATATGGGTGCCACTAACCTACAAAAAGCTTCCAAAACTATGCTTCAAATGTGAAAGAATCAAACATGGAGTGGGGGGTAGGGAAGGGTGACAAATTGCACTATGGAAGTCGGCTCCATGCTCAGTATAATTCACAGGGAAGAAGTATTGAGAAATAGAGGAGTCATGGAAGTGAACATTGGGGAGAGAATGAAGGGGAGGATAACACAGAGAATGTGAGGAGGGATGGGGCCTCAAATATTAAAGTCACTACTACACGGTTTGCTAGAAGGATGGAGGAGGATGGGTTGATGGTTCTGGGGGTCCCTATGAATAAGCAACTTGAGGATGAGTGGAGGAGGGTATCAAAGGAAGTGGTAGTTGATTATGCAAACAAAGTATTTGATGAAAAGGGTGAAAGAAGTGTAAGGGGTGAGGGCATGCTGAATGTATCTAGTAAAAAACATAGTGTACAAGCGAGTGGTGTGGTGACTGACAAGAGTCTTGAATTGCTGGAGGAGGGGCCTTCTGTAGCAGAAGCTCAAGCCACTCCACAACAATTCACTAGTGTTGAGATTAGCCTTGATGAAAAAAAGGGGAAAACAGAAAGAGGACAATGGAAGAGAAGGGCTCATAATGCAGGTAATCAAGTTCCACTATGTTATCATTTAGGGGTAAGAGAAGATTGGTCAATGAGGATGAGAAAGATAATGGGGAGGGTCTTGTAAAGAAGGGTAAGCAGAATGGTAGGGATGTGAGGATTGAATGTAACAAGCAAATGGCGGAGGCTGTTAGGTAGTCCTGCCAATCATTACAAAACTGTTGAGCTAGAATTGCCGGGGGCTTGGGAACCCTCCGACAGTTCAAAATCTTCACTTATTGGTGAATGATAAGAAACCCAAGATGGTATTCCTAATAGAGACTAAACTAGCAGTATGTAAATTTGAAGGTATAAAAAAGAAAATGGAATGGGAGGGCTACTTTATTGTAGAGCCATGGGGTAGAAATGGAGGTTTGGCATTGTTGTGGAATATAGATGTAGTGGTGGAGATTGTCAATTATTCCCAACACCATATTAATGCAATAGTGAGATGTGAGGAGAAAACCCTGTCATGGCTTTTTACTGGCTTCTATGGCCATCCTAATGTAAGCAAAATGATAGCTACATGGAATCTATTATCGTTATTGAATCCATTTATAGAGACACCGTGGTGTATAATTGGAAACTTTAACGAGATTGTTTGTCAAGATGAAAAGGTGGAAGGAAGGCCCAGACTAGAAGCAAAAATGGATGATTTCAGGCAAGCATTAGAAGCAAATAGTATCTTTGACTTCGGATGGAAAGGAAATAGGTACACCTGGAGCAAAAAGCATTCAGACAATACTTTTACAAAGGAGAGGCTAGATAGAGCAGTACCTAATGCAAAATGGGTTGAACTATTTCGAGATAATGTAGAAGAAGTTGTGACAGCAAGCCAATCTGACCATAAGGCCATCATGCTTGAGTTGAGACAAGAGATCCCGAGGAAAAGGAAGAGAATAAGAGTATTTAGATTTGAAGCTAAGTGGATTATGGATGAGGAAGGAAAACCAATTGTAGAAGGGGCATGGGATAGAAGTGTTGCGGAAGCAATTCCTTTAAAGAAGGTGCAGGAAAAACTAAACATTTGTAAGAGTGATTTGATTAGCTGGAGTTTTCTGAAAGATAAGGAGGTTGAGGTAGCTCTAAAGCAGAAAACTATCAGACAAAAGCTGGAGCAAGAGAATGAAGGGCCCCATAATGTTGATATGAGTAAGCAGTTGCAAGGAGAGTTGGACTTGCTTCTAGAGCAATAAGATATTAAATGGAGGTAGAGAGCAAAGAGAAACTGGTGTAGTCTGGGAGACAAAAATACCAAGTTTTTTCACTCTTTTGCAAGTCAAAGAAGTAGGAAGAATCAAATTACGGGTATAAAAGATTCTTAGGGCAGATTGATGACAGAGCAAGAAGAGATAGAGGGAGCATTCCATGATTACTTTAGTAATCTATTCAGCACATCACTCCCCACAATGGAGGCTATAGATGTCTGTCTCAATGATATTGACCTGAGAGTTACCAACCAAATGAATGAGGAACTACAAAAGGAGTTTACTTGAGTGGAGGTGGAGGAAGCTTTAAAGCAAATGGCACCCTTAAAATCCCCAGGGCTTGACGGGTATGGAGCTTGTTTTTACCAAGCTTATTGGAGTATTGTGGGGGAGGAGGTATGTAAAGCCATTTTAAGCTTTTTAAATGGGGAGGGGAGTTTGGAAAGCTATGTAAACTACACTTATATAGCTTTAATTCCCAAAGTTTATAATCCATCTGTTACTAGTGAATTCAGGCCTATTAGTTTATGTAATCTTATATAAAGTGGTATCAAAAGTACTTGCTAACAGGTTGAAGAAAGTGCTACCTCTCATTATCTCTAGCAACCAAAGTGCATTCATAGCTAGAATATTCATAATAGATAATGTTATGATTGCATATAAAACTCTGCACATGATGAAAACGAGACAAAAAGAAATGACTGGATGCATGGCCCTCAAGCTGGACATGTTAAAGGCCTATAATAGGATAGAGTGGCAGTACTTGGAGGCTATGATGAGGAAATTGGGGTTTGGGGATAAATAGATCTCTCTAGTAATGAAGTGTGTGTCCACAATGACATACTCTGTTTTAGTTAATGGAGAGCCAGGTAAGCCATGGTAGCAAATCATGTAAACGGGTCATATTTGTGTCATGTCAAGTTGTGTATATTATACAATATGGGTCAACCCGAACACGACTCGTTATGCTTAACGGATCAAATTTTTAAACCCTATCACGACCTATTAAAATAACGGGTTGACATGACACGACCCATTTCAACTTGTTTATGTAAATGGGTTGAATTGACTCAAATAATCCATTTAACCCAATTAACATAATTTCACATAAAATTTAAAATCAGAATATCTTCCAAAAATATAAAACTAACTACATAAGTCTAAATTACAATCCAAACAATAAAATCACCAAAATTACAATCCAGAGGAAAAGTGAGAGGCAGTCATGACTCGTGAGAACTGACTCAACGGAAAATTGAGAGAGAGAGTTAGGAAATACGAAATAGTGTTAGGGTATTTTTTTAGGTTAAAAGGGATATAATTATAATTTTGAGTAAAAACTTTAACGGGTCTAAACGAGTGACTAACGGGTTAAGCGGGTTGACTCATTAGTGACCTGTTAATGAATCGTGTCTTAACGGGTCAACCCGTTTTGACCCAAACCCGTTAATTTCATGTCGTATTTGTGTTGGATTAATGGATCGTGTCACAAATTGTCACCCCTAGCAAGGTTATTAAACCTACAAGAGGAGACGGGTTATAAGAGGAATAGTTGTATCTAGAGAGGTACTAGAGTAAGTCATTTACTCTTTGCTAATGATTGTGTAATTTTTGGAAGAGCAAAGATGACTGAATCACAGCAAATACAAAGTCTGTTGAAGACGTATGAAGAAGCCTCGAGCCAATGTTTGAACCTGCAAAAGCCTACCATATTCTTCAGCTCAAATACTGAAGTGTCAACCAGATTATAGATCAAGAGATTAGCAGGGGTTTCTATATGTGGATAGTATGAAAGGCACCTTGGCTTGCCATACATGGTAGGTAGGTCCAAATACAACACATTCAAAAATCTGAGGGAGAGGGTATGGTCTAAGATCTGCAGCTGGAAAAACACCTTCCTATTGAAAGCAAGAATGGGAATTTTGCTCAAAACTGTTGTACAGGCAATTCCCACATTTGCCATGAGTGTCTTTAGACTACCAAGAAAGTTTGTAAGGAAATTACTTCCCTTATGGCAAGATTCTGTTGGGGACATAAGCAAGATGACAGGAAGATTCAATGGGTTGTTGAACACTTCATATAGAAGGCCACTCATGACCTACTCCCTACAAAGCAAAATCTAGTTAAGAGAAAGGTCACAAATTCAAGTTTGCGCCTAATATGTGAGATGGGAACTGAAACAATTATGCATGTTCTCTGGAGTTGTCCAGCAAACTCGAATGTCTGGGTAGAAACTGGAAGTCTTGTGCTGAAGTGGAGCATCTCAGATCAAGGTTTTGTGGAACTATGGAAAAGATTGAACTCAAAGCTAGAAGTGGAAGAGATGAAGATGATAGCTTGTATCGTGAGGAGGATCTGGCTGAGAAGAAATTCATGGATGCTTGATAAAAGGTTTGAAGACTCGGGAAATGTTCTAAAAGCTACTAAGTTTGGATCAAGTGAATTCATCATAGCTCAGAACTGCCAACAGAAGATACAGATGACTGGGAGCATAGATAGAAGATTAATGAAGTGGGAAAAGCCATGTGAATTGACAGTAAAAGCTAACTGGGATGCTGCAATGGATGTCCAGCTCAAAAAAGGTGGGCATTGGGGTAGTCATTAGAGATTCTGAAGGTGAGATGTTGGCATGTTTGAGCTCCAATGTGGATCATATAAAGAAACCAATAGTTGCTAAAGCTTTGGCTTTAAGAAGAGCATGGATTTTATGTGCTGAACCATGTCTCTCAAATGTTGTCTGGAGAGAGACTCTCAGTTGGTAGTGAAAACAACTAATAGTGAAGAAGAGATATGGGCAGAGTATGGGAACATCATTGAAGATGTAAGGTTATTGATGGCAGGAAGATTAAACTGGAAAGTTAAATTTGTGTATACAGAAGCTAATAACATAGCTCTTAAGTTAGCAAAACTAGCACTTACTTTGTTGGATGAGAAGGCGTGGATAGATGATGGTCCAATAGAGATACTTAGTGATATACAAAAGGAAAGATATTGTAATGACTGATTTGTCTTTGTTTCATCAATAAAGGAAGTAAATTTGTTTTAAAAAAAGGCTTTTATGTACATTTTTATCAAAAGTTTGTTAATATTAGTGAGAATTTGTATGCTTTAATTGTATTAGGAACAGAGTACTAATTCTCTACAGAATAATGGATGGAGATGCTCTCACCACTCGTATTAAGGTGGCTATTGAGATAAAGCTACGTGGCTTGACTATAATTAATGCTCATGAAGACCAGCCTTGCATATTTGAAGTGCATGAGCAATTACTTATGGTAAATGAGAATGCTTACAAACATGTGCTACTTGCCATCGGTCCTTACAACGACCATCGTATGGTTGGCAAATCAAAACCTAATGCGACAGAGCTTAAAAAGGCTGGAGTCAAAATCAAGAAGGGAAAGAAACATAACGCGTTTGCCATAAAGTTTAGCAATGGGGTACTAGAAATTTCGCCTTTGACCATAGAAGATGAAACTGAGACTTTCATGGTTAACAAGCTTGGTCACCATGTCGTCCTTTCACCCATCAACTCCATTTATGTTAAAACTTCCATTGATATGAACAAGCACTCTACCAAATGCTGGAATGTATGGATGGCAAAATAAGGCACAATTATTTCAATAGTCCTTGGGCTTTGCTTTCAGTTTTGGTAGCTATCATATTGCTTGGACTTGCAATTACACAGACTGTATTTTCCATTATTCATTAGGTTTTCATGTAGTCATGTATTAATCTTATTTTTCTCTTAGGTAATGTATTATAATGTAGAATTTAGAAATTAAATGAGTCATGTGGGTTCTCACCAAGTCTTTTGTTTGAGCTACAAACCACCTTTCATTGAATAATAATGTGCAGGACACCTCTACTACATATGCTTGATTCTTCATATTGCATGAGAACTAGTCTAACCAACAGATCATGGGATTAATTAAGTAGAACTTTGGGTCAACCCTAAATATTGAAACAACCAGTATTTGAATGTATAATAAGTAGAACTTTGGGTCAACCCTAAATATCGAAACAACCAGTAATTGAATGTATAATATGTGATAAACTTTTCTTGAAATAGCTAGCTAGCTTGTAGAATTCTCCCTTACATGAATAACGCATGACTTTAATAATATAGAGTTTTTTTTTATTATTAAAGAGTTAGGACCCCATGTCCACGAGGGACCCCTCCCAATTTTATTAATTACCCACACTTGTGGTGGAGGAAAACCATGGTACAGTCATGGACTCCGAGGAAATAGAACCAAGACACAACTCTCAGAGACAAAATAAAGCCCAAACAAAGATCAAATTCTAAGACCAAAAAGGATAAACAACGAGATATAGACGACACTTGAATAGAGCACCTGCAAAAGAGGTTAGTACGCACAAAAATACTAAAAACATAAACTAAACCAAAACAAAAACCAAAGGCGCGCTAACACCAAACATTTCTACATGAGCCTATACATCTAATCATGGGGAGACCCCATTTATCAACTCTCACTAAGCCCTGTAGTTGAATTGGCACCTCTGTCATATGGGACCATTCTGAGTCACCTCCCATTGCTCCCCTTCTCACTAACCAATCAGCAAGTGCATTCCCATCCTTATATATATGAGATACTATGAAGTTTAAGTCAGGAAGCAAAGTTTGAAGCTCCTCCCAGTAGTCCTCTAAATACCAAATGCCACATCGTTCACGTTGCAACTAAGAAAGGAGCACCTTGGAATCAATCTCTATATCTACCTCACGGAAACTCCTTTGCTTACAATATTTAACACCTTCCAACAAAGCCATCAGCTCAGGACGTGAACTAGAGCCATAACCTATATTCAAAGAGAAAGCAAAAATCAGAGCACCATGCATATCCCAAACCACCCCTCCTGCTCCCGAAGGCCCTGGGTTTCCGAGACTACTTCCGTCTGTATTTAGTTTTACTCAATCACATGTAGGCTTTGTCCATGAAACAAGTTGAATTTGGTTGGTTTGAGTTGGAATTGTAGGAATTAGACTGTGTAAAATGTATATGTCGGTTTGAGAAATCCTCTGCACCCGAGAAACACCATGACAAATTAGGCCAATCCAGTGTATGATAGAATGCCACGTAACATGTTCTGAAACCAATCTACCTTGCATACGTGCTAGGCACTTGTGCTCCCAAAGTTTCCATATTATGATTGAAGGCAGTAATCCTAGAATAATCCCCATCTGAGATGAATTGGACGCACGTCGAAACTAGCTAAGAGTTGTTTCACCCCATGATTTACCAATCGGCAAACCCAGTAATGAACTAATTTTTTTCCATACCGCAACAGCAACCTCCCCAACGAATAATACATAGTTTTGATCTTCATATTGACCTTGTCGGCAGCAATCACATTTCGAAGTTAAAGGAATTCCAACTCTTCTAACTCTGTCATCCATAGCCAAAGCTCCATGGAAGGCCTTCCACGTTAATACCGAGACTTTTTTTGGAAGTAATTTGTTCCAAATCCATTTATGTCCCTCCAAAAGTGCACCTCGAAACCGAATACACTCCCAAGTTGATTTAGTCATAAACGCACCACTCTCAGATTTACTCCATATTAACACATATGTTCCTTCCTTACATTTGCTAAGCACATTTATGATATTATCCGCAGTTTCTATTCCCTCCATCCTATCTATGAGATCCATATTCCAGCCATTATTGATATGACAATCCTTTACTTTTAATTGCGGTTGCTCCTCCACCAAAAAGTTATCAGCAATGACCCCCTGATCCAACCACTTATCATACCGAAAGAACACATGCCTCTCGTTTATTTTGCATTTGGAGTTATTCAAAAAAAGAGGAATACAATTTGCTATCATCAGCCAAAATCGAGACCCCTTTTGATGGCCTAACAATATCAAAGGCCTATTCCCAATATATTTGGATCGGAAAAAATCAGCCTAGAGAAAATCCTCATGCATCAATTTCCATGCAGATTTTAAATGAAGGGCTCTATGCATATCATCCAAATTTCTAATTCCCAAACCCCCTTCTGCAGTAGGACGACATATTTGATTCCAAGCAACCCATTTTCGCTTGCCTCTTCCTTCGCTTTCTCCCAAAAAAAAAGAACTCATCAATCTATTTAAAGAAGAAATTATGGCTTTTGGAACCTGTAACACCGTAAAAGAAAGCAATACCACACTGGCAAGAACATGTCGTAGTAAAATTAATCTACCACCCATGGACAATAACCTCCTTTTCCAACCACTAATTTTCTTACTCACTTTGTTAACATGATCCTCCAAATCCATAATTTTAAGCCTTCCTGAAACAATGGGGACTCCAAAATATTTGAAAGGAAAACTCCCCTCAGAAAAACCAGTAATTCTCTTCAGATGTTGTTTACGAGCGATGGATATTTTATTCAAAAAAAACATAGCCGTCTTTTCTCTGCTAATTGCTTGACCAGACCACTCCTCATGTGTAGCCAACATTTTCAAAAGGCAGCGGATTGAGCTCGACCACCATTAGTGAAAATAACGACATCATTCGTATACATGAGGTGAGATAACAAACGAGTGCCATGAGTTTGTGAAAAGTGGCCAAATTTTTTCTCAACCACATTTTGCTTAATCAGTCGAGATAAAACTTCTTGCAAAATAATAAACAAATAAGAAGACAAAGGGTCCCCTTATCTCAAGCCGTGCCCACTTTTGAAAAACCCTTTAGTAGTGCCATTCAACATGATAGAAAACCAGGGAGTAGAAATACATTCACTGAACAATGCACAGACTTGTGAAGAAAAACCAAATGAGCGAAGAACTTCCAACAAGAAAGCCCAATTAACACGATTATATGCCTTCGCCATATCCAATTTAAGCATCACATTCCCCCCATGGACCTTCTTATGAATAGACTGAACCATTTCTTGAGTAAGACTTATGTTCTCAAAAATACTTCTACCAGGGATAAATGCACCTTGTTCCAGAGATATCATTTTAGAAAGGAGAGGAGTTAACTGATTCACTATCACCTTCGAACAAATTTTGTAAAACGCCGTACAAAGCCTAATAGGTCTAAATTTATTAAATCCCGTAGGATTATCAATTTTCAGGATTAAAACCAAGTAAGAAGATACTTGGTAAAATCTGGACAACTTACCTCCTTGAAAAAATTCCGATATAGCATCCATAACATCAGCTTGAACAATATCCCAACATTTCTTATAGAATATTGAGCCGAAACCATCTGGACCCGGTGCACTAGTAGAGGGAATAGAAACCAGTGCTTGGTGAACTTCTTCAGTAGAAGGAATAATACAAATAGCATCACTATCAGCCATTGACATAGTCGGCGAAATAAGATTTGATAAATTCGGCAACCCACTAGGAGCCTCTTCTTGCAAAAATTCTGAAAAATACTAAACAATAGCTACATGAATTTCCTCCGGAGAATTCAAATTTGTTCCATCTTGAAGACTCATATTCACCACTTGGTTCTTCCGTTTATATGATAAGTAGGCGTAGAGAAATTTAGAGTTTTGATCTCCTTCAAGACGCCATTTATCTTTCGACATTTGAGCCAATCTAATCTCTTCCCTATGCCTCCATTCATCCAACTTCAGTTGTTTCTGCAACCTCTCATAGTCAATCCCAAGGACCCATTTAGTTATCAAGACTGACTCCAAATCATCAACTTGTTTTTCCAGGTCCCGTATATGCAATTCGGTTCTACCATAAATTTGCTTATTCCAATTTTGCATTACCCCCCTAAGCTTTTTAAGTTTAAGGGCCAACTTCAAAAGCCTTGTACCCCCTACATCCTCCTGCCAAGCCAAATCCATAAAAGAGTGAAAATCTGTATGCACTGTCCACATTTCCTGGAAACAGAAAGGAGTAGGGCATAAGAAAAAAGGTCAGCATGAAATTCCACAAACATCAGAGAGTGGTCTGATGTTGATCTCATTAAATAATTGTTAGTAGCATTAGGCACTTTGGTTAGACAATTAACATTCAAGAAAACTCTATCCAATTTCACCCAACTCCTATATAAACTACTATGTCCATTACACCAAGAGAACCTTCTTCCCACAGCCTTCATTTCAATAAGACCACACTCGTGAATCCAAGATTTAAATTCTTCCATTGCTGCTCTTGGGCCAGGCCTCCCACCCCTTTGATCAGAATCCTCCCTTATAATATTAAAATCACCTGCAATAATACATGGCTCATTGCCTAGAACATGGCTATTTAATTGTGCCCATAATCTCTTCTATCAATCATAGTACATTTGGCATAGACAAATCCACAAAGTAATATGCTAATCCCATCATCAACACGCAGTAAAATGAATTGCTCACTCCGTAAAACTAATTGAACTGAAATATTATCCTGCCACAACACCCAAATTTTCCCAGCCTCCCCTTCATTCGAAATAAAATGATCCATATGTAAAATATTCATCGTACCCTGAGCTTTATCAGATGACTCAAAAGGTTCTATCAAAGCAATAATTTGAGGTTTCATCTTACCAACCAACTTCTTTAATCTCCCTTTCGAGGTACGTAGACCTTGGATATTCCATGAAAAAATTGGCCCGATCATAAAGAAAGTTTATTGCTGGCTAAAATTCAAGACGATCTCCAAATTTTATCAAAAATTTTCCGAGCACCTTTTCGTTTTTTTTTATCCTCCTCTTCATTCCCCATGGCATAGTCTTTATGAGTATCAAATATCTCAGAATCAAGTTCCAGATTAGGTTCAGAAACAGAGTCTTCCAATGTGAAGAAAGCATCATCAGGCGCTAGTATGGCATCATCATCATCAGGTGCCAACCTAACCTCTCCCATATCCTCCTGGGCATTTACAACCCTTTAAACCGAATGCTCACCCTCTTTTGATACAAACTTGTCCACCGGTTTATCAGGCATATTATTATAATCCACTTCGCAGTTATCCTGCGTACCACCTTTAGACTCATTCACCAGCTGATTTGTGGTCATCTCCACAACCTAGAGTTGCAAAATGTTACTAGTATTACCAATATCATATTCCAAAATAACCATGGCACCCTTGCCTTTACCAGCGTCATCCAACTCCTTTGAGTCTTGGACTTCTTTTGCAGTTTCGGTCTCTATTCCCTTCTTCCTCTTCCAGACTTTTTCGCCATTCTGTAGGATCTTCATTTTACAGGTATGCACATTATGACCTTGAATTTTACATTGAAAACAGAATGCTGGTAATGTCTCATAGATCACTTCCTGTTTGCGACCACTACCCGGCAACCCTATCCAAAAATACAGGATTGGCTCCTTCAAAGCATCCATCTCCAGACATAGACGTGCCCCATCTGTACGAGTTGCACAAACCGTCGGATTATCTCTACGAATATAACGACCTATCGGTGTAGTGAATATTTTTAAAAATGAGTCTTGATAGAAATTGGGCGGGAGCCTAGGCAATGCGATCCAAACAGGAACCAAAGATGGTTCTTCATCTTCATTAAAATTAGGTTTTCAATGACACACTCTGTATTATATTCCATTTACTTCACAGACTTCACGTGAAAGTGCTTTCTGAAAATCAGCTTCATTTGACATACGTACAAACACATTTCTTGGACGCCTCATAGTTGAAACCACTGGTAAACAAGATAATCCCCAACGGTTGTGAATGTAAAGCCTGATGGCATCCAAAGAAGGCCTCTACCGTAAGAATTTTAGAACAATGGAGAAACGGAAAGGCTTAGAGGAGCGGACTATCTCCTCCTTAGAGAATTGAAAACATAGTTCTCCATCTACATATTTTAGTCCCTGATAAGCCACAGAGATCTCTGGAATTGGTTCAGGAACTGCAGAGACCAGATCAACATAAGGTCGTCGACCTACCTCTACATCAGCAGCCATGCAGCCCCACGAACCCGAACGTCGCAATCACAAGACCCAGGTAAAGTCTTTCTTGCACTCCAAGAACCCTTATTTCATCTCACAATAGGCTTAGTTCAAACCCTTTGGCCCCAATGGTGTCGGCGGCCTGATTTGGCCACCCTCTTCTCATCTTTTGCTTTCAATCTTTTGTGAATTTTCAAATGGTTCAACATTAATCTTTTCAGGTGCTAAAGCTGAATAATTTGAGAACTCAGGAACATAAGTATTCTGAAAAGTTCTAAAATCAAACGAAATATGGATTTTATAATTTCAATAATTATCTTTGGCATTACCCATTCAATAGTACTTATAATTAGGTCCTTAATTTTTTTTAGTTCATTGTATTCTTCTAATTGAGTTATTAGATTGAAATAATTTATTTAAAAATAGCGACAACAAGGAATTAATACACAATCTAATAACACCGATCCCAACACATAGCAAGATTAATACAAGAGTAGGTATAATTTTCCCCATTTTTTTAGCAGAGTAAAAGTCCGAGAGAAAGGTATAATTTTCCCCATTTCTATTCAGTTCAACTGTTGTTCTCATGCATGTTGCCCGTAGAGAAAGATAAAAAATCATTCTCACTCTGGAAAAGGGAAACTAATTAGCCCCATTAAAATACCACCAGCCCGCAAATTGTCTAAGCAAAATAAATGGTAAGAATAAGTACCAATAGATGATTTTTAGCTAAACCACCTTGATTCTATTATATTATAATAAATACAGTTTGCCTCTAAATCGACAGTTCAACATGATTATATATATATATATATAGACACACACACATACTAGCAGTGGTTTAGGGTGCAAAGCACGTTTGCCACAATTGCCTAGCTGGAAGAAAAAATAAAATTCCTGAAAATAATGTGTCCAAATAGCAAACAAAGTATGACTACTGCGACATAGAATCTTGAGTAATTGAGTTAGTTGTTAGTTCACAATCAATAAGATTGAAAGAGTACATAAGATTGATTAGTAAATAGTCTAATGCATAGGAGCATAAAACCTAATATAAGCAAGTATCTATGGATTTCCGTCTTTCTCTACTTTAGTAAGAAGAGTTTGTTCCAACTGTAGTATCTCCAAACATTTTCTTTGAGTTGATAATCTGTACGTGAAAGATCAATCACGATCACATGTTAAAGTTTTGCATGAAAGTTTCAACTCTACAAATTAACCATATTTGACGGTAGAGATCAATGCATGCATGTCATGTTACCTCCAACCATGTAGAAGATGTAGTGAGTTCGTATGAGGCAAATCCACCCTCCCTATTTCTGCATTTTCAAGAATAAGAAAATATACTCAAATTTATTAAATTCTTTAATATTTTAGATTAAAAACAACAATAGATTTCGAACTATATCAGGTGGCATGCTTGAAAACAAGAGTGCTGCTTGCTAATTAATGATTTTTAATGTCTCATGATAATTGTAGTACTTATATTTACAGTGAAGTACAGAATCATATCATTTAGACAATTAATAAGGATATATTTGAACGTTTATTACTGAGTAATAATTTTTTAAGCTAATGTTATTTCTGGCTAAGGAATGTTTGTTCTAAGGTAGTTACCTACCTTCTCATGTACAATCTTATACAATCCAACCATTGTCTGGAGTCGAGAAAGGCCATCCACCCTTTGAAATGTGGCAGTGCCATAGTAGATAAGAACTTCAGAACTATCTATCTTAACCATGATATATATATATATATATATATATATATATATATATATATATGAGAACCCAAATGAAGTTTGAAATTAATTAACCTTCATATATATCCACCATTTATCAACATCATTGTCATAAAGATAGCAAGTGAAGATACTTTCCAAAATTTGATCGCATGAACAAAAAACTTATATCACGATTAATAAAAATTCAACCACACTACTCGATAACCAAGGGAGTACTGAAAAAAATGCAGAGTCTTCTATTTCTATGTTGCTCTCACATTCTTAATCTAGCACATATTACAAATCAAGTTTGTCACCATAAAATAAACCATCAACATCTTTTTTTTAATTGATGTACAGAAGACTTAGAAGGTATAGGGGATTTTAGATGATCACAAAAAGCAAGGCACCCTTGAATTAATGAGCCTCAAGAAAAATTCATTTGTAGAGTAACTTGTCTCCTTTTATCTATCTTTCCCCATTTTCAGTCAAAAGTTCTATATTAGTTGATCCAGAAATGAAGTATGAATTTTGCAACAACAACCTCTAAAACAGAAATATTTTATTTATATAAAATTTGAAGCCATTTCATTAATGGTAGAGGAATCAAAGTGGGAAACTCTCCTGCAAGAAAAGAAAGACCATTCCTTCTCAAAATATATATTAAACAGATTCGTGAAAGTTGGGTCATAGTAAAAACAAGAACTCAATTGTATCAGGTAGTGTCAATTTTTACAACCTCTTCTACTATGTCCTACCTTTCTTCAATACCCCTTGAATTCCATGATGGGCTTTATACACTTTATAACACTTTTTTTTTTTATATATATAAGGCTTGTCCCTAACATATGAACCATACACTTTTACCTATAAAAAAAACAAATACATGCACCATACACTAAAACCAGTAGTTTTGAGGCCTAAAAAATACATTGATCTCCCCTACCCCTCCTATAGACTATATTTCTACTCTTACCAAAAAAAAATATATATATATCTTTCTTCCAATGTGCTTAAACCATTCTCACAAAACTCAAGCACAAGATTTAAACTAAATCTGCATTTCAGAATTGTTTGGCCAACAATTCAGGGCATTCGCTTAAGTAACAAGAAGACATTGCAATGTGATAATGAGACTTGAGCAGTTCTAATTGGTATTAAGAAATTATACAAGAATGTACAGGTGAGAAAGAAAAAAATAGAAATAGTTGCATTTTAGTAGGCTTTCAGCGCTTCTCTATCCTACAATTCATGAAAATCAAGGCTACTATGAATGATGCTTGCCACCCAGTAGTCGACTTGAGTTTCATAAAACTAAAATAGCATCATTGCCACCACAATAAATACTGCCACCACACTCAAAGAATGCATAACCAAGATTTTAATAGCTAAGCATTGCACAATGTACAACTATCATTGTTGGTGGCGTGGGCAGTGGCCGAGAGATTTGAGAAACAATGAGGGAGAGAGAAGGGCTAGATCTCATGGTGGAGCTCGCTGTGTGGGTGATGTCGGCACTGTTTGTGGTGGTTCGAGAAGGAACCAGAGGATGGAGCTTCCTTAGACAGTGGTAGGCAGCTCGATGGGCCGTCCTTATTGTGACTGCATGGTGGCTACGAGAGGGAAATGTAGGAGAGATTGAGAGAGAGTTGCTGCTGCTTGAAGGATGGCTGTTGTTCGGCCTGCTTCGTGACTACTGACGACGGCAACCGACAATGAGAGAGAGAAAAGACAGAAGGTCTTAGTCGAGAGAGAGAACTTGAAAGCAAGAGAGCTGACAATGAGAGAGAGGCTTTATGTCTGGTTTGAAGTTTTTGAAAACCAAAGGGGCAAAAACTTAATAAGATCAAGCAAGACAGGGCCATAAATAGGAAAAATGGGAAAAAAGTGTCAAACAAGAATTACTACTCATTCATGTTCAATCTCAGATAGCCACTTTTAACATATAAGGGATATATATCAGAAATAAGTTAATACCAGTTAGAATGTGCTTGGAACTGAGATTTATACCATTTCTCTTGAATATTAGGTCTGCTCTCTCTCCATTGCTATTGACAAAAAGCTTGCTGGCTTGAATCCAATTGCTCCCGAGTGCTGTATATTCAAATTGCATTGTGAGTTACGCAATATAAATGAAAAGGCTTACAAACCCGTGTTGGTTGGTATCTATCCTTACAACCATGGCAAGATTGGACTGGACCTTATGGAAGAGAAGGACAGTTCGAGCCAGATTTTTTTTTGATCCAGTCCGGAACCCGAATAACTGGGTTTCGGTTTTGGATTTCGGCCTGGGTGAAACCTAGTCCAAAACCCGCATCATCAAACTTGGACCTACCCGGTCTGGGTACGGTTTTGACATCCGGTACTGGGTTTAACCCAAGATTTATAAAAACAAAAGAGCCATAGCTACCCCCTGGATCCCTTTCATTTCTTCCTCTCCAGCCCCCTCTCCTCTCTGCAGACTCTCCTATCTCTTTACGCTCTCTCTCTTTCTCTCTCTCTCTCTCGCGCACGTGCTGAGAAGGTGAAACTGTAACATTCCGATCCTATATCATTAGAGATAATTACACGAATATTTATTAGGTTTGATAATTAGGTTATTATTATTATTATTATTTTCTCTCCCAACTCATGAGTCCTTTTCATAATAAAACTCCTCCCTATCACATCTTCTTCTATGAATTTCAAACAATTCACTCATGCACATTCACATCACTTTTTATCTAGGGTTTTCTTTTGGGTTCTCAATATATATATATATATATATATATATATATATATGTTACACGCACCAAAACTGCTAGCCGCACTCCCCACGTCCTCCACCGTGAGTCTTCCTCTCACGCATCACACCTATGCATGCACGGCTTCATCCATTTCCTCCGCATGCACGTCACTGTGTGTACACTTCATGCACAGTTTTGCACACATTGCCTTTCATATATCCTAGGGTTTTCAGAACAGAAAAAGCAAGCCCCTGTTTCAAGCAACTGAAAACAGAGAAAACCTCAGCCTTCCGTGGTGACCTCCTTGCCAGACCATGCCGACACCACTTCAAGGGACATCGGAGCACAACCCACGGTGCCAGAAAGTGCCGAGCGTCCTAGTCCCGTCGCACCCACTCCCTTCCGGTAAGCCTACTGAAGTCTGCCACCCTCACCTCCCTCTTTTCCTCTCGGTGAACATCGCACACTCTCTCTCTCTCTCTCTCTCTCTCTCTCTCTCTCTCTCTCGGTTTCGCACCACCACAGAGAAGCCTCTAGTTGCACCGCCGTGACCCCCGCTTGTATCCTGAAGCTGCATAGCCCATCTCCGTCGCATACTCTCTCTCGGTGAGAGCCCCTGTTATCTCTTGCATGGCTTTTCGTTGCTCTGTCCGTGTGCCTTAAAATCCTCCATGAAACATTGTTTCACAACATGCCCTTGGGCCTTTGTGTGCTGGGCTTATTAGATAAGCTTGTGTTTTAAAAAGTAATTTGGCCTTGATCATCAACAACTGTTTTAGTATTTTTTTATTGGGCTTAACATTAATATTTTAAAAGTGAGTTTTTAATTAAATAAATATATTAGTCAAATGCTCATCTTATAAGAAAGTGTTGAAAGATTTTGAAATATGTTTTAAAGTATATTATTGAGCCTAATATTTTGTTAATATTCCTTTGTCTATTTAGTAGAATTTAATAAATTATTATGTTAAGAATATTAATCAATATTAATATTTATTAGTTTCTTATAAGATTTAATAATTTTGTTAAGAAATGAAACCTATTTTAAGAATTGAGGTTTTTATTACTTATTTTTAATAGAATTGATCATATCTCGAAGTATTATACTAAGTTATATTTTGAAAGTGAGAATATGCTATTAGTATTGTAAATATATATATATATATATATATATTTTATATATATATATATATATCAAAGAGTGAGAAATCACCTGTCCAATAGTGATCCCCACCCAATTTTATTAATAAGCCCTCACTTGTGACGGAGGAATACCGTGGTAACAAACATATGTACTCGGGCTTTACAATAATAAGAAAGACTAATTAAGCCCCAAGCACCAGACACCAACTCAAAACTCAAACAAAAAACTAATAAGTGAACAAAACCAAAATAAAACACTAAAGGAATATTATGAAAATAAGAGAACTGACACTGAATCCTAAATACAACCACACTACCTGAGATAAGCCAATCCACATGAATCAGTTCTAAGAATACCTCTTAATAGATGAGGAACATCCGTCTCCCCTAACCACTCATGGGAGACCCCATTACTACCCAATCGAGCCAAAAAATCTGCAGCCTTATTACCTTCCCTAAAAATATGCTTAATAGAGAAATTCATCTCTACCAACTTATTCATAATATCTTCCCAAAAATCCTCTAAGTACCAGAGAGTACATCTTCTGTCCTGAACCCAATTAACAACCAAAAGCGAGTCCATTTCAATATTTATATTATTAAGCCCCAATCTTTTACAATGTTCAATCCCTCTTCTCAAGGCAATAACTTCCGCAAGATTATTACTACCACTCCCAATGGATTCAGCAAACACAAAAACCATCTTCCCAAACTCATTTCTTACTACTCCTCCGGCACCCAAAATTCCAGGATTATTAATAATACTTCCGTTCACATTCAGTTTAAACCAATCTTTCTTCGGCCTCTCCCATCTTACTGCCATTGAAACCCCTCTTTTTTTAAAATTAATAGAAAGATTATTAATAGTATTGTAAATAATTTAAGATATCAGTATTCATTGGTTTTTGTAATAAACAGAATATTATTTGATTATGTTCTACGATGTGAATTTAATTTAGTAGGATATTAGTAAATATTATTTACAAACAGATTTAATGATAGTTATTATTGCGTATAGGTGTCGAGTTACGAAGTGATATTCAAGAAGAAGCGTAGCGAGGTAATTAATTTGATCCTAAATTAGGATCATCACAGTTTAGCTTATATATAAGTATTATTCAAGCTAGTTCATTGACAGCCATTATTTATGAACCACTCATGTCATATGCAAACATGTCATCCAGCATAGCATACGATCATGTCATTCCGCATCATGTTTAGATTCAGAAATTATAATTATTTATGTATTATCTCATGCATCTCATGTGTATAAGACACGTAAGGTATTTTAAGTTCAAGTGCAAGATAAGATCAGATCAGTTAATCAGATGGTCATTCAGATGCATGGTACCAATGCAGTTCAGTTCAGGGTGGGTCTGCAAGCCACAAACTCAGCCGTGGTCCACCATAGTATGCCAGAATACTATCAGAAGCTCCCCTTGCTGCAGCGGGATGTGGGGTCGGTGCACAACCTCGCACACAGGGTTAAGTGTGTTGGCCAGTCAGATAAATCAGTTAAATCAGATAAATTAGTCAGATCAGTCAGTAAATTCAGATAAATCAGTCATGCATAGCATAAGCATTAGTATGAACAGTCATGAATTTTAAATTCTTAGCATGAAAGTTTTTATGAAAATCTTATATTTATTATGTTTACGTTGTGATGGATTTCTTACTGAGTCTTCGACTCATTTTAGTTTGTTTTCATATTTTTAATCACCCAGGTGAGGATGATGATCACGAGCAGGCAGGCCAGGATTAGAAGGAGCAGTTAATTTAGTTTCAGACCTTTTAGAATAAAACTACTTTTATGACATAAATTTTATTCAGATCATTCATTTAATGTTTTTAGAAGACATTTTATTAGACATTTTTTCTACAAAATAAATCCTATTTTTTATTTATTAAAATATGATATCTCTTGCCGGGTTTATTTTATGAAAAACACGTGACACTCCTAGCCTACGGGAAGGGGGTGTTATAGAAACCCTAGCCTTCGGGTTTCTGCGGCCATCTCTCTCGCATTTTGTAGGCCTCTCCCTTTCTCTCTCCCTTTGAGCATTTATAAAGATGGTTTTCTTAGATCTGCTCTTTTTTCTTTAACATGGGTCATTTTTCACTACTGATCTACCCAGATCTTGAGTTCTTCAACCAAAGATCTAGGAAGAAGCAGGAGCAGAAGCAGCACATGAAAACAGACCTGTCTTCGACGTCATATTGGGTTTGGAGAGTGGAACCACTTCCACTGTCTGTGTGTGTGCATGCCATTGCTTCCCTTTTCTAACCACGACCTAGCAAACCCTCTCCCCCGTTCTCGAACGAGCCGTCGCTGGTTGCTCTTACCACAATAACATCGAAGACTTTTAACTTCTTCTTTTTTTTTTTTCTAAAAAGTAAATTAAAATGGTTTCTTTCCTTGTCTTTCTTGAGAGCCAAACAGAATGTCTTCTACCTGTATTTTTTGAAAAGTTTGACTTCTTATGCGACTCTCTATCTTTTGGAACGACTTTTTGGGTTTGTTCTTCTCAGTTTCTTTACTTCTCTGATGTACTATTTCATAGCTGGGTAACTAGAGCAAGAATCTCTTTTTTGTACTTCCTTCATGTTGTTTGTTTCTCTACAATCCAGTTGCATTTAAAATTACTCTCAAGCTATAGTAGGATACATACTTTTTCCAAAAAAATTGGAAGTTTTTTATATATTTGGAACCACGCGAGTGAAAATTTGAACCTTTGTTTGCGTTTAAGAGTTGGTCAAACAATAACCAAAAGCTTTTTCTCGGATAAATTTGAACATTAAGTTGAACTGATGAAAGTGCAAGTTGATCAAGTTATGTGATTTAATTTGTCTTAGCCTGGTTAAAAGTTTAATTGGTTAAGCTAGAGAGATGTAGCTGTGTTTGTTTATGTGTTTGCTTCGATGCCATCTTAGAGAAGAGGATACCTTTAGTCCTCAGCGTGGGAGCCTTAGACATGGTTAACTTTGGAGCTAAAGATACCATACCATCTAATTTTCAGTAGAGAAAGATTTATGGGCACAATAAGTAGGCGAGTAAGTCTAAAAGCTTTTTTTTTTTTTTTGTTTCTTTGATCTTTCTCATGTTGTCATTCTGGCATATTATTAGGCATTTCAGTGCTTCCATGTTCAGGATGCTATTAAAAATTGTAGTCTCATTGTCAGGTTTCACTCATGCGAACTACTGCAGATGAAAATAAAACGTTCGCTGAATTTATAGCGAATAAACTCAACAAGTCATCCTCAAAAGTCTGTGTTTGCTTACTGCAAAAAGGTGTATCTGCTTTGGATACACCTCGGAAGCCCTTTTGTGATCTTGAGGCAACTGCTACTCTTTTGAGTGAACTATGAGACTTATTCAGATAAATGAATATTGGCAGGTAATGTTATTGGAGTAAGAAGTGTTGGGACCTATTGTTATCTTGTCACTTCTTCAGACATTTTGGATAGTTTAGGATTTTGCCATAGTTTAAGATCAAGGTGTTTGCCTTTTGGTCCAGATTCTCAGGCCAGAGAGTAGGCCTTGGATAGAAAGTTGATGTGCTACATGCATGATTCAAAGCTTTTTACAACATGGTCACATAACTTATCTTCCTCACGTTGGGAATGAACGTACAATAATTTACTTGGTTTTAAACATCAATAACCAATGTTATCAGTAAACAAATCTTTGTGAAATCCTTAGAGATGAGCAGTAGGGAACCACATCCATGCATCATGCAGCACAAGCAGTTTATTTTGGTACATACAAAGTTATGTTTCTGTATTGCTCTGGAGGTGAATATAGATGAACTAAGTTCTCTTTTTCCAAGCCAGTTAATTGGCACACTTAAAACACTAATAATGTGAAAACCTTCTATTTCAAAGTCAGGTATAAGTAGGGAGTAATAGATAATTATTAGTTAAGGCGATATGTTTGTTACTTTTTTTCTTTTTCCACTGAAGATATATAGATAACAAGTATAAAGTTTTTTAGTTCTTTTTTCCCTGCATTTAGTTGTGTTCACTTAAAACTTGAAAGACAAATTTTTTTTTTCTTGTGTCATAAATTCTTACAGAGTTGTTGATTCGTGGCAGGTGTAACATTGGTTAGTGAGGAGGAAAGCAAGGGTCCTCAAAGACTTGGTGAAACTGGTCTTGCATTACACTTTGCTAATATTATCAACCAGACTTGGTGTTGCTTTTGGTGTTGCCTTGAAGTTGTTACTTGTATTTTCAATGTGAATTCACTCCCTACCATATATCTTTTCTAATTAACTTGTCATATTCAATTAGTTGATATGGATGGTTATAAGGAGCTACTAATGTCCCAAATGAATTTCGAAAAGAAACTTGGACAGTCTGCCATTTTTGTGACTTCAACCATAATGGAACATGGTCTTGCAGTAAAATAGGACCATTAGAAATGTAATTTTCAAATATTTGTAATTTTGTGTTTTGTAAAGTAATCAAAATAATGTAATATGTAGTGAATTACATTATGTGTTGCATGCATTTTACATGATAAATATTGAATTTCCCTTTTTTTTTTAGATGCATTTAGTTAAAAAGGTAATTAGTTGCTTTAACAATATAGGCTTTTGTAACAAAAAGAAAAACCAGGTACAATCCGGAACCCGGATTATAGGAATCCGAAACCCGGATTATAGGGTTCCGGCTTAGGTCATAACCTGGGTTGTGGGCTGGGTATATCCGGATGAACAGTACCATGAAAGAGCATATATTATCAAGGCTAGAATTGACACGACATGCATCAAGGCCTTGAGAGAACTAGAAGAAAGAGCTTGTAATTGCTATATATGCAGAATGCATTACCCAGACCAAAAATGAGTTTGTAGAAATGATACTACTTGATGGCTATTTCATCATTGAGTTTTTCCCCAAGTGAGAGATGCAAGATCTAAGAGATGAAAGCAATCTATAAATCCATATGGATTGGATGTATATTAATTTGAAAATCAACTTCCATTCTCCGTTCTAACTATAAATAGATGAGTGAATTAGGAGAAGACATTGTTGATATTGAACATATATATGAAGAGAAAAACTTTGCAACGGTCGATCTGCTTTTCCTCAAATAACAGCCCCCAATAAGCTTTTGCCACAGCTCTTCCATTACACATAGCATATGCCTGTCTATAGAGAAAAAAAATTCCTCCCTCGTGAAAACCCTCTCCCCTTCCACCGAAGCCTCTTGCTTTTGTTCACAGAGTGCTTGCCGATAAATTTCCTCCCAGACTTCTTTTTGTGTAATCTTTGCCTCATTACACTATGTTCTCTCCTTCCTATTTCCCCGTCACTTCTACTACTCAGAATTTTCTTCTTCTACTTCTTCTCAGTCTCTTATTTTGATTTTTCTTTCATTTTCATTTGTAAATTATTTCTCAGGCGATTTGTACATTTTCTACTCTATTTTATTACTCCTTCCTCTAGAAATAAGAAAGAAAACAAAGGGTTATTCAAGTTGTTCTGTGGGTAATTCTTCTTGAGATTGTTTGAAATTTGGTGGTGAATTGTTTGGAAGTGTGGCGTTGCGAGCCACTGTAGCTTGCTGATTCAAGCTTGTAGATTCAAGGTGGGAGAAGAGGAAGAACATAGGAGCATAAGAAAGCTTCGATTTTGCATAACAGAAAGAGGAAATGGATAAGTCTCGACCAAAACATGGATTTTTTTTTCTTTTTTCAATACTTTGTGGTAATTTGTTTTGGGAGAGATAATTTGAAAATGATTTTTGTGTTGAATTGGTATGTAATAATAGATATTTTAAACAAGCAGAATGAAAAAATAATAGCAAAATTAATGATAGAGGAAATTGGGCTTTCATATGTGATAGAGGAAATTGGAGATAAGAGTTTGGGGTGAGGAGAAAGGAGATATGGGTATGGAGAGAACCCAATTGTGATGGGTGACGAAGTTGTGATGGGCGACGAAGTTTCATGGGAGCGACAACATTTTCTGGTTGTGGTGGCAATGGACCTGGTTTGGTGCGGTGGCAAACTGTTTCGAAGAAGATGAAGTTGGAATGTTTGTTCTCTTCTCAAAAATGAGTTTCTTTGGTATAATCAAATGAGACTAATTTTAGTGTGTCTAATAGAAAACTAATTACGTGTTTTATTTTCATTGGGGGGCTGCTAAACGCCTAACATCAGCCCAACCGGTCAGAAGTGGAACTCATATATGAAATTACAAGTCTTTAGAGCTCAAGCTTTTCGTTCTCTCCATACAATCTTTATTTCAAGTTAGAAAACTAAACTGAAAAGGCTGGTTGAAGATGATACTAGTCGTATTAAATTTAGTGTTTATATAGACAGAGTACAAGTATTTGAATTGAAACTACAGATAACTGTTACAACTATAGATAAGTACCAATATTCAAGACTCAAATATTAGTTGGTTTTGGTATGATCTTCAGCAGAGTACAT
Organism: Juglans cinerea; assembly: GCA_961763995.1. Lineage (NCBI taxonomy): Eukaryota > Viridiplantae > Streptophyta > Magnoliopsida > Fagales > Juglandaceae > Juglans > Juglans cinerea. The sequence continues at coordinate 32,065,261 of CAUIVZ010000001.1, forward strand.
ATCAATGTTATCTTCATTTGGACTTGAATCATTTTGTTTATCTGATGAGTATGTGGGGTCAGCAATAATCTCGGATGTAGTTTGATCTTGATCACTATCTCTAATAGCCCCCTTCAAGGAGATGGGAAGGTCACGAACCATCAGCTTGTCACGAAGTTACTGAAAGAGAGAGGAGGAGAGACCTTCATTGAAGATACCAGAGGGTTGTGCAACAGTTGAAATGTATCTAGCTTGGATGTCTTTGTTGAATACATTCTCACAGATAAAATGGTAATCCACCTTGATGTGCTTAGTCCAGGCATGAAATACTGGATTGGAAGAGAGTACTAAGGCACTAATATTGTCAACCCAAAGACAAGGAGCTGTGGTCAGGGGTATGTGAAGTTCTTTAAACAACATTCTCAACCAATAAAATTCAGCTACTGTAAGGGTCATGGATTTGTATTCTACTTTAGTGCTAGATCTGGCTACAATTTGTTACTTCTTAGTAGCCTAAGAGATTAAACATGAGCCAATATAGACGCAGTAACATGAAGTGGACTTCAATCATCTGGACTATTCGCTCTTAATAGATCCAATTTTACAAAATGACAAGAGCAAGTTACTATTGATCATGGGTGTATAGATCTGGACTATTCCCTTAGAGTTGATGAGCCTCCCAAGCCTACTGATCAGAGTTTTGCTGATTAAAGTACATCTTATGAGAGCACTCTAATCGTATGAGTTATATGATAATGAAACATTCTATTATTAATTCTATTCGAGGTGTAATGTTGAAGAGAAAAATGCCGAGAAGTACTTGAGCAAAATAGCAGACCGATATGTTGCATCAGAAAGGTAGAGACATGTACGCTTCTTAACAAACTTGTCTCAATGTGGTATAATGACAAAAAAATCATAAGAGAGTACATTATGGAAATGTCAAATCTTGTTATTTGATTGAGAGCACTAAAGTTAGAGTTTTCTGATGAAATTCTAGTACATCTCATTTGAATTTCTCTTCCTACACAATTTGGTCCCTTTAAGATAATTATAATACTTAAAGGGATAAATGGACTCTTAATGAGTTCATTGCACAGTGTGTGCAAGAGAAAGAAAGGCTGAAACAAGAAAGGATAGAAAGTGCGCAGCTGCAACTTTTTCTCGTGGAAATTCGCGCCCCAAGAAAAGAAAGAGGAATAATAAAGCTAAGGCAACTGTGAATACTAGGACTTCACAAGCAATTGTGCAACAAACATACGATAAGGTTTCTACCTATTACTTTTGTAAGAAGGTTGGTCATGTGAAGTAGGATTGTCTTGTCTTCAGTATCAAAAGTGGTGGCAAACAAAAGTGATTCTTCTATTGTTGTTTGCATTGAAATTAATTTGTTTATTATACCACCTAAGACTGGAACTCAATACTGTATGCAATGGAGCTTCATGAGGTTGGAGTTGAATTCAATATGGCAAATAAATTTATGGAGAATAACCACTGGAAGTTAATACCTAATGCCATGACATTTCACAGGGCTAATGTAACGCCCCATACCCGGGTGGGTTGGAGAATTACTAGCTGTCACTTATAAACATGTCTCCCAACACATCTAAAAGATCTCCAAAACTTCATAAGCAAAAATCAATCTCATATCTTCTAAATAAACACATTAAAAACTCTACAAAGTCATTACTGCAATAATAATAAACCAAAGGGTCCACAATCTCCCGGTAATCATAATATACCAAACTGATAATTCCATAAGTCTTACTAAACCAAAAACATAATTAAATCTAAAAGACATGAAATCTAAAAGGCATCAAAATTCCTTCTTTTAACATCCTCTCCTCAGCTTACTCATGCTCACAATTCCTAATCCAGGTCCTCAGTTAGACTCTACACATCATCTGAAAATATTATGAAGATAAGGGAGTGAGTTATCAACAACTCAGTAAGTAGAGGAAATATGCTAGCGTGCAAACATGAGCAATTCAAAGTACAGTATGCAGATCAAAATATTTTCCAGAGTTATCATGCAGAACAAAACATGTTTTCAAAAGTAACAGAGCGATGGTTTTAAGACAAGTAAAGCCCAGAGTACTTTGGCATAACATAACCTAAGCATCATCATCACATCAAAACTGAGTATCTCACAGAGCAGAGACCATGTTTCACCCCTGTGGTAGGGTCATGCTTCTCCCGTGGCCAAACCGGGCAGAGACAGAGGTGAAATCTTTCCTTTATTCTTTTCGGAGCCCTGAGTGTGCACACAGGAAAGACCACAATAAAATCACTTTGTTTCCAAAGTGGGTGTACTTAGAGACAGAGAAGTTGGTACCAACCCAAACAGAGCAGAGCAGAGCATAACAGAACAGAGCAGAGACAGAGTCAGATACAAAATCAGTGCACCATGCCAAAGGTTTTCAGATGCCATATCAAAATAAAATAGTGCGCCACAACATAATTAGATCATTCTCACATACTGAAAAAAAAAGTTAGAGCATCTTTCTAAATCAATGCACAATTTTTCAAATTCTCAATATCGCTCATTTTCATATTTCAGAGACAACATGATAAAATTTATCTCATGTCTACACAATACATGTAAGAAAATATGTTTCCTTTTTCATACATATTTCATGAATAGTACAAATAAGCGACCGAGGTTGGTTTTTCCCAGGTTCTCATTTCATCATAAAATATGCAAAGTTTTCAGAAAGTTAACCTCAACCTTAATAACTCGTATAAAGCCTAGCATAGGAACCTCGATTACCTGAATCCTGCAGCGTATTATCTATGCCTTGAATTTGACCTCTATTAATCTTTTCACCTATTGGTAGAAAGCAAATATACACTAAGTGTTAAATGACCATTGGGACAACTTTGATCTAAATAATTAAAACTCATGATTCCAAACCATATTTCAGCAAAATAACTCAACTCAAACAGCCAAAATATAATCTGGACAGCCCACACTTCAACCCAAAATACTATATACCAACTTCAATATTGACCTATACACCCACCAAAACCAACGTCCACTCAAATAATCAATAAATCAAACCCATTTCAGCAGCCCATAACTCCAAGCAATCACCAACAACTTAACCAAAACAACACTACACATTAAACGTTTTTCTCCGTTCACAACTCCACAAAAAGAAAATCCAACACTTCTAAATGTTAATCGGCACCCAACAAGACCCACTACTATTTATTTCTGAAGCACAAATCCTACAAATCAAATTCTATTCTTCTTACACACGTAAACAGGTGGCTAAGAAAGTTTACAACAAAATCTTATACCTAGCGTCGTGTGGTGATCAGTGAAAGAAAGAAGCGATGCAACACTGTCTAGAGATGAAAATAATTCCCTGTGATTCAATGAGAAAGTCATAAATTTGTTCCTTCAAGAGAGAAAAATTACCCAACTATGTGAATCACTTACGGTTGGAAGCTCTACAGTTATGGGAAACTGAGTAGAACGACGAAATCACGGCATTACAACAAGCACGAATACGCACGGCAAAATACACCAAAACCACGGATTGCACTTTAAAAACAAAATTTATTCAATAGCCATTTCGTGAGAGATGAAGAGAGATGTGAAATCTTAGAGAGGAGAGAAAAGAGAAGGTTTACCAACTGGAAGAACTCTCGACAACCCAAGTCTGAAATTTTGTTTTACCCAAAATTGCAGCACCCACAAATACTGAACAATAGGAGGGCTCAAGAGAGAGAGAGGCACACTAATCTGCAAGGGATTAAGAGTGTAGAGAGGCATGAAGTCCAAACTAAAACAACGTATGAAGAGAGAGGGATACGGGGAGAGAAAAGCAGGGGAAGAAGTAACCAACAAGAGGAAAAATCAGAAAAGAAACTGATGGAAGAGATGCTCTCAAAACGGCATCGTATCTAGATCTCCAAGAAAGGCTGGGCCTCATTCACGGGACTGTCCAATTGTATCATTGATTAGTCCTTTTGGAGTATAGGCCATATGGTTTGGGTCTTCCATTAGGGCTTTACAGCTAGAATTGAATTCGAGGAGTTAGACAAATTCTAGGATCAACATCGTCTAAATAGGAATGAAGGCGACAAGTCAAAACTTTGTCAAGCCATATTCAAGATGGTAGAGAAATTTATGCACCTATTGTCTGTATGTGATTGAAAACTGGACTTAATTCCTCATGGCACAGAGCTTAAAGAGTCTCAAATTGAACTCAAGAAGGCAAAGAAATTTAGGGATACAAAAAATATGATAAAATCAATACCTAATGGATTAGAGCTTGTGGGGTCAAACCATCTTTATTGAATAATAACGTGGGGGAAACATGTACTACACATGCTTGACTCTTCATATTGTATGAGAATTAGCACTAGTCTCAAGAGATGGGGGATAGTCATAGAAGTAGGGCAAAAGGAAGGAAAATTCATGGACTGACCCCGTGGTCTCCACCCCTACGAACTACGAGATCACCCTACGGACGCCTTCAACATTCAAGGGTCGCAAACTGACCATAGACTAGGGATCAACCCTAAATATCGAAACAAGCAATAATTGAATGTATATTGAGAAAACTTCCTTGTCATAGCTAGCTAGCTTGTAGAATTTTCCCCTACATAAATAACGAATGACTTTTATAACATAGACTTATACTGGTGGCCGGAGGCTTGACTTGGCTAGACCTTAGTGGCTTGCTTTTAATAATATTATAAGCTTTTAATGTTCTATAAATAAAAATGTAAATGTGGTTAATTACTATGAAGGAATTAAGTGAGGAAAAAGAAAACAAATAGTAGTTTTTGTAGGGAAATGATTTGTAGAGTCCTAGTATATCAAGACTTATTTTAACATGTATTTTAACATGTAGGATATTCACCAAATATAGAGAATCACTTTCTTTAACTCACATGTATTTTGACTTTACTGTGCAGGTCTCCTAGTTATTAGGGTTGCTACCCATAGCCCTGCATGGGCGGGCACAGTTTTGGCCCTCGGGCCATGGCTCCGCCCTCAGGGGGGCGGATTGGTCCCCACGGCTGTCAGCCTACGGGGCCCATTGCCCGCCCATGTTGAATGGCGATTGGCAAAAAACTTTTCATCTAGAAAACAAGTTCACAACAAACCCACAGAGAGAGAGAGAGAGAGAGAGAGAGAGAGAGAGAGAGAGAGAGAGAGAGAGAGATACTGGCTAGGGACGATGATAAGGATAGCGGTGGGAATATTTGACACGACTTGATAACCCAACACGAACACGACACAAAATTAGTGGGTTTGGATTTGATGTTAATGGGTTTGGGTAAGGACAGATTAACCCGTTAAGACATGTTAACCCAGTTAAGAAATCAACATGATTTATACAATTATACCTCATTCATTCCTAAAAACCAAAATACCCTATCTCCCAAACCTCACTCTTCGCGGTCTCACTCTCTCCTCATCACGTCGCCCCCTCTCCCAACCTACCACCTCACTCTCTCAGCCCCCTCTCTCATGCCGCCGGTCATCCCCACTCCCACCTATCATCTTTTAATAGCCTCACGTCGCGTTGCCACCCCCACTTCCACCTCTCTCGGTCTCCTCTCTCAAATCACACTCTGTCTCTCAAATCCAGATGGATCTACAGTGAACATTGAAGCTTTCCAATAGCACAATCGAAGGGACTCTAACATTATGGTTGCAACACTACCTCTGCCTGCGACCAACTCTTTAAGTATGTTATGAAATCGATTATAATGGGTGGTGCTGATGTATCTTTTGTGTGAAATGCTTGTAAAGGGAAATGCAGTGAGTGTAAAGGCCACTGGGTGAATGAGTGAATAAGAATGCACATAGGATGTTTGATAAAAAGCTCAATAGAGCCCCTGGTATATTGCTTCGGGTTCTTCGAGGGACCCAACCTCCATTATAGAAAATTAGTCAAGCTACAATATATTCCAAATCCTTTTACTCAGTCCCTCTTTTCTTTATATCCTCACAGGGATAATAGACTAGACAAATAACTAAATAACACGTGTAAAGTAAAATAACAGACTATGAAACTAGACTACACAAGTGACAAGTAAATAAACCAAAACACTGCATTGCAAGCCATGGCTTTATAGCAAACGACGTCGTATTACTACAGGTCATAACAAACTCCTCCCCTTAAAGAACCTTGTCCTCAAGGTTTAGAGTATTGATAGCCTCTTGAATCAGCTGACATGGGAAGCCTTCCAAGGCCTTAAGAAACATGTCACCACCCAATGCTCCGAATGACTATTTTAAATCAATAATATCTGGAAGATTGAAAAAGCCAATCATGTATATTGTTGCTGATGCTACTTCGTGCGAGTCTCTATCCTCACATCTCCAATGCTCCGAATGAACCCCAAACGGTTTGATCATCAGAAGATTGTGGATCTCCTATAACAACATCAATATTAGGTCTTGCCAGTTGATTTCTAACATGGACCTTCCAACATGAATCAGAGTTCTGAAAGAATATGTAAAATGAAACAGCCGATGCCAAAAACATTCCTAAAAGTAGTGCATATATCTGCCACTCTTTCCAATCTACAGGAACATTTAGCTTAGTCTTGACAGCTCCCCATTCAGTAGTGGTAATAAGCACAACCCTTTCAGTGGGACAAAACTCTAGTACCGCAATAGATGCACTCAGGTGCAACCTCTTACTATAGTGACTGAACTCCATTTTCTTTACCTCAACCACATAGATATCTCCATCCTTGCTTCCCAAAGCAAGATATTTCTCATCCAGGCTTGTGGACATGATAGAGGTAGGTTTTCTAAGCAGCCCCTTATGTCCAATTCTATTCCATGTACTTATATCCCAGACTTCTATTAAGCACTTATCACCTTTTTGAACAGTGCATAATAAAAAAAAAGTGTTGTTCCATCTTTCAAAAACAGACATAATTCAATATTTTCATCTGAGTTGCAAGTCAAAGTAGTCAAGTTATTTTCAGTCCATGTTCTCCAAAGGATAACACCATGAATCCCGACTCCACTCAAAGGTCCCTTGACTTCATGAATTCTAGACCCAGTGCATGTCTCAACAATATCAGTTGTAGCAATATCATCTTTAAGTAGACATAATGTAGCATCCACCCTCATGTTTTCTGGTGTTAAGAACCCAAGAATAGATTTTATCATTTCTGCACCCCTCATCTTGTATGCATAGCCTCCGTAAATTGCATGCTCATCTAGATAGAAAAATAAGTTCTTTGCCATTTGAAACCCCATGTTCCCACTATCCTGGAGTAATCAATGGTATCAAAAGTTTTTTCCATAGTAGCGAATCAATCCCAGAGACTTCTTCCCACACACAGTCAACTGCACCTGTGAAATTCCCTCCTCAATTTCGCCAATAATTATGGGAAAAAGTTTTAGACCATGAATAGCCTTCCAAGAAGCCACATATCTACAGGGCATTTTTCAAACGATTCTCCAGCATCACCTAAACACCCAAATACTTTTCTAAACCCAAAGTTCATCCATGGGAACCACTAAAAGAGAAGAGATTCACTGTCCCAAACACATACCACTAACAATGGAAGACTCAGAGGGACGTAGATGGGTGCAACATAAGCATCAAAATGACTCAGTACAACCTGGTTACCATCTATCACAAACTGCTTCAGTTGATGGCTAAGAACACCTTCAAAAATTTTACAGTTATAAGCAACGACAACCTTCTGAATAGTATCCGTTACATCTTTGTTCTTTCCTCTCAGCTTCACAAGCCTCAAAGTAACCTCTACAACAATATTAGCAGTAGCAATTACATCAACGACCCTCCCAATAACTGGACCTTCTTGAAGAACCTGAGTATGTGCCACCACAACAATAAAACCATCTATAAGGTGATCGATGTCAATCTTTAACATATCACCCTCTTCCAACATTGTCTTGTCGCTGGCAAGCAGAGAAAAATGACCAACAATGAAGTTTATAGAAATGCAAATTGGGATAGCAACACCCCTCCCAATCTTCTTCTCAACCTTCTTGCACATGTTGCCAGCTTGCTCTTTGATGTTCGAATCAGCCTTCTCGGAAATGTCTACAATCTTGACCTTAGGTTTGCATTCGGATTCTACGATCTCATCTCTTGTATTTCGTGACGACTTTAGGAAGCATGAAAGACGGAAAGGAAGGAATTGAAGGAAACAAAAGTCGGAGGGGGTCATCTGAGAATATAGAAATTAATATCGGATTTGGATTTCTAAGAACAGGGGAAATAGGGGGTTCTTTGGGGATTTCTTTGGGAATGACCATCAATTGTTCCACGGTAGGTGGCGGAGGCTCAGGATGAATACTGATGGCTAGGGCTTTCCCTTTCATAGCCAGTGCCTCGATTTTGCTAGAAACAACCTAGGAACGAGAAAGGAAGAGGTAATGATTTATGAGATGAAATGAAAGAAACAAAATTCAAAGAGGAAAATCTGGGGTTTAGAAATGAATGTCAGATTTGGGTTTCTAAGGACAGATAGAATAAGAAGTTACTTTGGGAGTAAGTTCTGTGGCCACCACTACATTTCCCTCCCTCGCTGGTGCCTTTTCTACGCCTTCCTCTACAAATTCATCTTCATCTTTTGGTCCCTTTTCTTCATGCACTATCAATTTTTGTGAATCTTTCATAGCTTCTTTTTTTACTCCCTCCCCCGCTGCTTGGTCTTCCCAGACTAAGAAGGATTCTGTGGGCATCGCCACTATCTCTTCCACCTCTACCGCACTTTCTTCATCTTCCAGCACAATTTGGTCTTCAATAACTACTAGCTTTTGTCTCCTCCCCTTTAATCTCACTAATTTCTCCATAATATCATACCTATTCGAAATATGTTTCTGCTTTACAACCGAATGAAGCAGCATATCTGTCGACTCGTTCAAGTTGTTCTTATGCTCTTGCTACTCGAGAAAGTTTTCGTCCTCCATTGATCGTCGGCTCTGGATACCACTGTTATGAACTCGATTGTAATGGGTGATGTTGATGTATCTTTTGTGTGAAATGCTTGTAAAGGGAAATGCAGTGAGTGTAAAGGCTACTGGGTGAATGAGTGAATAAGAATACACATAGGATGTTTGATAAAAAGCTTAATAGTGCCCTTGCTACGGGTTCTTCGAGGGACCCAACCTCCATTATAGAAAATTACTCAACCTACAAAATATTCCAGATCCTTTTACTCAATCCCTCTTTTCTTTATATCCTCATAGGGATAACAGACTAGACAAATAACTAAATCACATGTGTAAAGTAAAATAACAGAATGAAACTATACTGCATAAACGACAAGTAAATAAACCAAAACACTGCATTGCAAGCCATGGCTTTCCAGCAAATGACACTGCATTACTACAGGGTCATAACAGAGTAGCGAAGAAGTGTCAGTGAAAACGCTTTCATTACAATGAGTACATGAGATGGCTCAAATCTTCAAAACCCTTGGGTTATGGTGTGTGTTTCCTCTGTTACGTTTCTATATATGTGTAACGCCCGTTCTTGTGGTGAGACTTTTTATAAAATATTTTAGAAAGGACAATAGGAATTACTGTTCGATTTAACACCTTTCACTTGCATACCCAGGGTACGAGACTCCACATTTATAAAATAAAAAGTGTTTTAGCAATAAAAGAGGTTTACAGTGGAAAACATCAATTTTAATAATAAAAAGACCTCTTATACATTTAAAACTCATGCCTAGACTTCTGTGCTCTTCCCCATGGGCCGTGTTCGTCCTGACCGTTCAGTTCCTGTGGGGGGGGGCATACATAAAAACTAAAATGAGTCGAAGACTCGTAAGCATTACTTCATACAATTAAAATATAACAATATAAGTTTTCATTCATGCATTCATCATTCCATACATACTATACATACATGCATACATGCATACGTGAGTTCTTTTGAAAACTTCAGTGGATGGGTTTTTTCTCTTAAACATGGGCTTTCTTTTCGTAAATGTGTCTCCCGTCAGTGCCTTCATTTCTTCAAGAGTCATAGACGGGGTTTAGCTTTTAAAAGACTTTCTTGTCGCAAAACGTTTCTCCCGTCAGTGCCTTCATTTCTTAAAGAGTCGTGCTCTCGTGCATTCATGCATTCATACATTCTTTCTTTTCACTTTTGTAGGTCGGTACACACTGTTACGCCCCGTGTGTTAGGGTTAGCAGCCCTATGGCCAATGGATTCGCCCGTGGCCGCGGGTTGGAATCCCATTCCGTTAGGGTGCAGCACTGGGTGCACTGCCAGCACTACTGCCCAACATTGCAATCTGCCCATTCATTCGTTGGGTACCCCTTTTTCATTCATTCATGTGGTCGTTACATATTTTCATACATTAAACGTTCATTTCATTCAGTCGTTTCAGTTCTTTCATTCATGTTAGCTCTAAAGAGCTGGAGCTTTCATTCTTTTCTTATCTTTCATTTAACATGTCCTTTCATGGGAAAAACGTTTGTTTTCGTGAGAAAATATCGTTGTTTTAAAAGCATGTGCATAAAGTCATCTTTTCATGGCATTCAAAAAACGTCCGTTCGTGGCATCGTAAAACATTCAAAACATCGGCCTTCATGGCATCCATAAGCATCACCTTGAACATCGTCTCTCATGGCGTCCACGAGCATTACCTTGTGGCGTCCATAAGAGCGTCGGTTCGTAGGATCCATGAAAGCGTTCGTTTCCATGTCTTTCTTTGCCTTTCATGATAAAACATTATTTTTCGTGAGAAAACATCGTTTTATGATCATAAAATATCGGTTCTTTGATTTTTCTTAGAAAATACATACAATAGATACAACGTATAGTCATCCATTCACATGCGTGCAATTAATACTTTGGATGCGTAAAAAGGGGTTGCCAAGGAGGGGCCGTACGTACTTATACCTTTGAACACTTATCGTTTTCTTTCTTAAAGCGTCTTTCGTTTCTCTTCTTAAAGCATCTTAAAGGAAAAGCGTTTCTTGTATCCTGGAAAACTCTAGAAGAGTATGAACGTAACGCTTACCTAGACTCCATGCTACTTGCATAACATGCAGTCCATTCATGTGCTTGTCAGATGGCAACCTACATGCATATACATAACTTTAACGTCATTCTCTATCTAATGCATAAGCAACTTAAACTTAGGAAACATAAGCTACACTTCACTTCGAACACTCTCCTTCTATCCCGTGTTCTTACGTGTTCCTTACTATGTTAAACCCTTCGGGGACTCATTACGGTCACCACATCTTCCAACTCAGGTCTTGCCTCGAGTGCTCAACCACTAAAGTGAACCCATGATTCACCTTAGGATTAAGACACTAAGACCTCTATCTTATTCTTCTCATTAGCCACGTTCTGATGCATGGCTCAGACCAACTAAGTCACGCATCCCTTCCTTAGACAGTACACTCGTCACTATCTTCATGCATCTTAGCCCATACTAATCATCATTCCCATCTATACAAACCACACTGTTCTAAGCCAACTCTAAGGCTTAAGCACCGTGCAACTATACTCATGACAAATTACCCATTACACATGGTGAATCCGTCCGGCACATGTGTCTCACTATGTTACACATGTACTTTACCCCTTATCACCTAAGATCAACATATATAACACGTTGATCACCTGCTTGGAGGGACAAGGGCCATACTCCGATACCAACCTTCTCTTAACACGGGTAGCATGACTCTTCATGCTATCCGTCCCTTTTGACAGTTCATCCAAACACTTAATGCGACAAGACTCCATTCACAACTACGCTTTATGTCATGTCATAGAGCTCGAGATTGCTCCAAAGCTATACCGTGACCTCATCCTGTTACCCAACATCCTACCACGTCAATTCCTAACTCATCGTGAGTTTGGTTCCTCACGTACTCCCGTCACATCGTGACATCTCGTCATGTTCCCGTTACGCCATTCATACCCTATCACTTCACCCATCGCAAGCACGACTGTCAGTAACCACATCACGAAGTGACGTTGCCCAGTCATGCTTCCACTGTGTACTCTTACACTTATTCCGCTACTTCATCCATATTCCCAGCCGTAAGTCCAACACGATGACACTTGTCACCTTAGACTACAGGCTACACCATAATTACTCCGGGACACTGTGTTCCCGACACTACTCATCACGTTCCACACCCATCAATCACACAACCATCCCTATCACTGCAACACGCCACACGGCGTATCGCCGTACCTCATGGAGTACACTCCATGCGTACTCCCTCATACATACCACGCCACATCACCATTATGGCATACACGCCATATGGTGCATCACTCTACCACATGGAGTACATTTCATATGTACTCCCTTCATATACCATACGCCACACAGAGTACACTCAGCATGTACTCTTTCTGTTCCACATGCCACATCACCATTATGACATATCCGCCACATGGTGCATTACTCTGCCATACGGAGTACATTCCACATGTACTCCCTTCATACACATCACGCCACAGAGTACACTCAGCGTGTACTGAGTGTACTCTTCCCATTCCATATACACCACGTTACCATTACAACACAGTCCACAACACTACACAACACACTTCCAAATTACACCCAACGCTTCACAGCACACTACACGGCACAACACATCTCCACCCAACACAACATGCCCAACCCTTCACAGCACACTACACAGATTGCCCAATACTTCATTACACAGCACATCACAATACTACAATTCTACAAATACTAACAGCACAGTTCACAACCTAGTCAACTAATCAATATCTAACATAAATACGAGGGATATAGAGTTATACCATCGACGGGATAACCAGTGCGTTACTCGTTGACCGTCACGTGGTGGCCTTGTGATGGTGGCAAGGAGCGTAACACGACGGATCTAGCTATGTACAGTGGTGGTCAGCCACGCGCAGTGGCTGCCCATCACGTGCAGTGACTACCCACCACTCAAAGTGGTGGTTTGGACCAAGGGTTTCGCGAAGGGAGGTGCGGTGGAACTCGTGGTGGCATCGAGGTGGCGCCATAATGACTCACGGCGAATCTGACCGCACGGTGGAGGAGAAGCCATGGGAGAGTGAGAGAGAGTATGCATGCATGGGTGGCATATCGGGGCCAAGGGTGGTCAGGATGGGTCAGGGGTGGCCTGAGGAGGCTGAAGGCGGTGCTTACCCACCGTGGGTGGCGGTGGATGGCGGTGGGAGGCGTGTAACCCGTGCATGTGAGAAGGGGAAGCCCGTGCATGGAGGAGGGCCTTCTGGCCGTGGGTCACGTGGAGGAGGAAGGGGAGGTCCATGGTGGTGCTTGGTGGCCGTGTACAACGGCACACGGTGGGCAAATGGGTGAAAGACCCATTTCGGCTACTTGCGATGAGGGGAGAGGGAAGGCTTCACGGTGGAGGCCGAGCTTGCTGGAGGAGGATGGCCGGTGAAAGAGGAAGCTGCCGTGGAGGTGGTGGCCCCATTGGCTGCGCACAACGGTGTAGTGGACACCAAGCCTATTCAGGCTTCGCACGACCAGCGGGGGGGAGAAAGGGAGAGCGTGAGAGAGAGGGGCTGGGCTAGGGAGGCTCGCCGGAGGAAGGGGAGGTCGGTGGGAGCAACGGTGAGAGTGGGCCGCGCCGAGCTGGAGGAAGGAGCTTCGGGCAAGGGAGAGACAGCATACCGCGTACGCACAAGCTGAGGGAGGAGAGAGAGAGAGCTGAGGAAAAGTGAGGAGAAAGAGAGGGGGTCTGGGTATTTAACCCAGTCCCTTCGTCTGGGGATCTACGTAACGATCTAACGATGGATCTCAAACACTGATTTAAAATGCATAAATATTAACTTAATTAAAAGCGCTTAGAGGAATTAAGGTAGAATATTATTTTAAACTAACTTTAGTTTATAAAATAATATTCCTTAATCATTAATAAAATGATGAAATCTCACTTAACATATTAAAGAGAATAAAACCATTTAATTAATAAAAGCTTTCAATATAATTTAAATCTCATAATATATAAAATAGTTGAAATCATTTTAATAATGATATTAAAATGATTTTTGGCAATTATAATATTTTTGGAACTCTTCAAGAATATTATAATTGTCATATTTAAAATCAAGTTTAGTTCAATAATACTGGAAATACTTTTATAAATATTTCCAGCACATTTAAAACACTGGGCGTGCCCTAGAAGTCGCACGATATCTTTGAAGACACGCCATCGGGGTTCGGCACGCATGACGAGTCTCGTAGTCGCTGGATAAAAGGGGCAGATAAATCATATCATTTATGCCCTCAAGATTTGCTTACGTCATAAAGAAGGAACGTACGTCAGAAAGAAGAAGCTTACGTAAGAAGGAAGAAGCAGGGTGTTACAATATGTCTCACCTTGATTGATTCTGTTTAAGTTTTGTAATGTTTGAAAATTGAGATTCGAATGAACAGTTAGGATTTATGTCATTGTTAATATAGCAAGACAATCTCGGCCTTTGTTCAGGCGGGTGGCGGTACTGACGATGAGGCGACTTCTTTGAGGCCGTGGAAGGATCGGATGATTCAGGTTGACAAAGACATAAATCCTAACCATAGGCGAGATTTTTGTGATCAGAGCAAAGAATCTATAGCCATTGGTCAGGATCCCTCGAGTACTGTTATTTAGCTGTCCGATTTGAAGTAGTTTGTGGTAGATATATTATTTAACTATAATTTAAGCCCTTTTCTAACAACAACATTGGTAGTTTTTTGACAATTTAATTTAACTTTTTAGTATTAAATTTAGGGGTTTTATTTAGATAGATATTATTTGGTGGAATGGAGCGAAGGAGATTGTGGTTGTGATTTTTGTTGTTAAGCAATGCCCCATTATTCCGGGTTGTAATTTTAAACCTATGATTTTATTTGGTTTTGTTGAGATTTTAATTTTTGACTTATTCTCATATTTGTTATTTCTGGGTTTGTAATATTTGTTTTAATGGGTTGAAATAGGTTGTTTCGTGTCGTGTCGACCTATTTCTAAAAAATTATTAACGAGTCAAAACAGGTTGAAATGAGTCATGTCGTATCCATCCACTTCTAGTTAATTATTAACGTATCAAAACAGGTTGTGTTGTGTCAAGTGACTTGTTAATCGGCACGAACTGAGATTCTCATAAGCCAGCTAATGGTTCTTGTTGAGATTAAAACCTACTCTCTTTGGCTGGTGCTATTCCACTTCAGATATTAGTGGCAATCTTCTCAGAGCAGCACGATCCCATAAAAACTAAGTGGAAAATTCCTCACGTCTGTCACTTGGCAGAACATACCCTTCTTCTTTGTAGGACTGTTGACCTGAGGTACTAGGAGCCTCACTACTCATTGTCTCAATACAAGTCCCACTTTATTTATTGCTTCATAAAAACATTATGTTTCCTTTTATGCCTTACTTCCTTCATGCCTCTACAATTTTCTCCTAGATTCAAAACTTCACTCTCGTACAATCATCCTACTCGTTGGTGTACAAACTCAATGAATTGGCTTAGCCGCTCTTATAGCTTCCAAGGCCTAATTTTACATCTTGCACCAATAGAGGCAAAAACTTCAACTTCTTTTTTCAGCATTTAATGAAAATTATTGTGGGCTCAACAAATTGAAAGAATATCAAACAAATATTCCAGCACATGTTCCCCCATATCTACTCCATTCCAGCTGCACTATTAGCTGTAAAACAATCACAATACAAAGAAGAATTGAGAAAAGGTAGTATATCATTTCGTATTTACATATCCTTATAAATACATCTTTGAAATGTAACAGCTAAATAAATACAGGATTCCAATATCAAGACAATAAATGAAAATTTCACAATCTTCTCCCTTAAATCTTGACTATGTCACAATTCGTAAATCCTGTGATTTCTTCTTCTTCTTTCTAGCGTAATTACATCATAGTGGTTAATGTCCCCCCTCAAGTGCTTGGGGAGTTGACGAACCATGAGTTTGTTTCTTAATAGTAGAAAAAGAGTTGTGGTTAAGCCTTTGGTAAACACATCAACAGTTTGATCCACAGAGGGTATGTATTGTTAGGAGATATCTTCGTTGAGGACCTTCTCACGAATAAAATGGTAGTCTACCTCTAATGCTTAGTTCTAGCATGGAGGATTGGATTGGATGCTAGAGCTAGTGCACTTACATTGCCACACCAAACTGGAGGAATTGTATGAAGAGGGGCATGTAAGTCACGGAGTAACATGCGTAACTAATACATTTCTACAGTGACTAGTGCCAAGGATCAACATTCAGCTTCTGTGCTAGACTTGGAGACTACAACCTACTTCTTAGCTCTCCAATAGACTAGACAGGGACATAAGTAAATGCCATAGCCTGTGGTAGATCTTCTATCATCTATAGAGCCTACCCAATCTGAGTCACAAGATGCATTCAAGCTAAGGGATCCTCAAGTGAAGTGTAGGCCATGATTGAAAGACCATTTAAGGTATCGAAGGACTCTCTTAGAAGTTGTCTAGTGCGTAGTGGTTGGAGAATGCATGAATTGACACAGTTGGTTTACTGAGAATGCTATTTCTTGTCTTGTTAAGGTGCAATAGTACAGGGCACCTACTATATGCCTATACTTAGTTCCATCATCAAAAGGGACTCTATCAGCTGGAGAGAGTTTTGAACCACAGACAATTGAGAGTTATAAGGCTTTGCACCAGCAATTTCAGCTCTGTTGAGAAGATCTGTTATGTATTTGATTTGATTTAAATAAACATCATCATTGTCACGAAGCACTTGAATGCCAAGAAAGAAGGATAAGGAGCCAAGATTAGGGGTGTAACCGGTCCGGTCCAGTCCGGTTTTGGATAAAATCTAGGACCGAACCGGTATGTACCGGTTTTGTATTTTTCAAAACCGATTACGCACCGGTTACCCTCCTAAACCGGTACTTCCGGTTTTACCGGTTTCCGGTCCGGTCCGGTCCGGTTTTCCGGTTTTTTAAAAATATAAATTTCACAATTTTTCATTAAAAATTTGTTTATAAAAAAAAATTTGATTTAAAAAAAAACTGTTTTATAGTTTTATTAATATATTAGACTATATAATAGTATTAATATTAGACTATTGGTATAGTTATAAGTTATATATTAGTATTAGTTATAAACTTTTAATGATTTAGTATTAACATTTTATATAATAATTTATAAATTATAATAAGAAATTATTTCATATATGAATATATATGTTATATATAAAATTTCACATAAAAATTTATAATTATACATTATATATAAAACTTATATATATTAATATTTAATATATATAAAATATTTTGTATAAAACTTATATATAAAAATATTATTTTTTATTTGTTTTAATCAACCGGTCCGGTCCGGTTCGGTTCGGTCCAAAAAATTCCGGAACCGGAACCGGCCGGTTTTTACGTTTTAAAAACCGGTTCTGGACCGGACCGGTTCAAAACCGGTCCGGTTCGGTCCGGTCCGGTCCGGTTTTCCGGTTTGAATTTACACCCCTAGCCAAGATCCTTCATTGCAAAGTGTTGGTTGAAATGCTGAATAAGCTGTTGTATGTGATTTAAATGTGTTCTTGTGATGATAATATCATCAACATGCACAAGCAAAAAGATGTGAATGGAGTTGAAGTGGAAGGTGAAGAGTGAATGATCTATTTGAGATTCATTGAAGCCAAGAGCAGTGAGTGCTTCTAAAAGCTTATCAAACCAAGCCTGGGGGGCTTGTTTAAGGCTATAGATGGACTTTTAAAGCTTGCAAACATGATCAGGAAATTGGTTATCCACAAAGCCTAGTAGTTGATCCATGAATACTTCTTCATTTAATTGACCATGGAGGAAAGCATTTGAGACATCTAATTGACAAATTGGACACTCGTGATGGACTACAATTGCCAAAACAACAAAAATGGTGACTGGTTTAATGATTGGACTGAAGGTTTTAGTGTAGTCAATACCATATTATTGCTCATATCCTTTAGCAACAAGTCTAGCCTTGTATCTATCCAGGGAACCATCTAATTTTTGCTTGACTTTAAACACCCATTTGCAACTTATGACATGTTGCTTTGAGGGTCTTGGACATAGGGTCCATGTGTTATTTACTTGTAATGCAGTGAACTCAGATCTCATGGTATAACACCCGGACTCAGAAATTGTATGGTTGGGCTATGGTTTTTTTTTTTCTTCATTTTGAGCTTTTGGTCGTTTCTTTAACCTTGGATAAAACCTATCAGTTTATGAGCAGTTCCTCACACGCACGACTCTAGCACTCCCACACACGTACGCTTCTCTTCTCCTCAACTTTAGGGTTTTGTATTTATTTTTGTATTTTTGTGTTTCCAATCACCCACGTATTCACACGTTAACTTCAGTTCACACACGTTTCCATTTACGGCAACCGCTCACATATATAGATAGAACTCGTACGTCGAAGATGGAAGTGATCTCTAACCTAGACTAGAATGTCACTACACCATCCAGAACTCAGGCCGTCTCCCCATTCAGTATCGACGCAACCCGTGCATGCACAATATCTCCTCGGATCGTAGCTCCACTTTGCTGTTACACCCCCTTCTCAACCACCGTGGTACAACTCTCACTGCCCAGCCACCCTGTCTCCTCCATGGTCAAACAAGCACCGAAGATGCCTCTATTTTTAGTCCCCGAAAATAGAGAAGGTTTTTTCTCTGCTTGCCGCCGTTTGACCCAGCCCAGCAGTGTAGTACCACCAACCACTGCCACGCCCCTTCCATAAACCGCAACAACCCACTTACTCGGCCAGGCCACCACAAGCCACCAGTCCCGTCCGTTGACCCATATCCCTCAGCCATTCAATACAGAAGCGCAGCCTCACCAAAGCTGAAGGACCTCTGTTTTTGCTTCCCGAAATAGAGCCACCACTTGTAGCCATTCCCTGCTCTTTCTAGCTGTCATCAACCACGGCAAGTGTATACAGAAACTGCCGGCGAAGACTTCCTGTCACCCAAACCGCCGCACGCCGCCTCAGGCCTCGGTAAGCTCACGCCGTTTCTTTTCTTTTTCCTCTCGGTTTCTCTTCGTCTCTCCCTCACTCTCTCACCGTGTGCTTCTCTTGTTCATCTCTCTCTCCCTCTCTATCCTTTTTCAACTGCCCAGGTGCCGCCCACACCGCCGTCGACCTCAGCCAGCTCCATGCGCCGTCACACGCTCCCTTCTTAGTGAGTATCTCGCGCCTCGGCCTTGTCGATTGTTGCACCGAAAACCATGAAACGTTTTCTTAGGAGTCTACGTAAACTTAGTTTTACATACTATTTGGGTATGAAATTACAATATTGCCCTTATCATTTGATGGTTTCAATTTGGAATTATGTTTATATTAAATCTCTTTTTACATGGTTTTTGAGGGAAGTATAAGAAATTGTACGTAAAATAAATAGGATTTTTTTTTAAATTGTACTATTGATAGTAAATTATTTTTATAGTAAGTGTGTAATTTTTATTTTGAACATTTAAATTATGATTAAAGGTTATTATTATTATTATTATTATTATTATTATTATTATTATTGAATGAAATTTTTACTAGTACTTATCTTAAATGTTGATTGATATCAAGGAAATTTAGAGAATGAGGATATTTTAAGGTTATGAGAATTTTAGGTATTGAAGAATTAATATAGATATAGTAGAAGTTTAGGCTTAAATGGTGTAAATTTGTGATTGATTGGAAATTTACAGAGTTACGTGATTATTTTATAGGTGACGACTTATAGTTGACTCGACATTGATTGGAGGAAAATTCTGAAAAGCTAAGAAGTCCAGGTAAGCGGGGTTCATATACTAGTTTTGCATAAAAGAAATGAAATGAGGTTGATTTTGAAAATATGCATATTTGTTTGAAAAGAAATATGAAACGACCTCAAATGTTTGTTCTGCATGTGCACAAATTCTATATAAGAGAAATTATTTTCTGTCATGACTGGTGTAGACATGAGCTAATTTTGCGAATTCTGTTTCTGAACTATGCAAAATGAGCGAATATGAAAATTTAAAAGTTTTTGCTATGAATAAATGAAGATGTTTTGGATTCTGTTTATTTTGAACATGTGAAATGATCTGAAGCTATTTAGTATTTTGTTTTGATATGATGTGTCATCTGAAAACCTTGGCATGAAGTTCTGATTCTGTATTTGAATGTGATCTGGTTCCGATGATATTCCGTTCTGTTTCTGTTAAGGCCCAACCACGGGTATAATGGTGGTTTATAACCCTACCACGGGGGTGAAACATAGAATACGGCCCGGCCACGGGTATAATGGTGGTTTATAACCCTACCACGGGGGTGAAACATGGTATACGGCCCAGCCACGGGTATAATGGTGGTTTATAACCCTACCACAGGGGTGAAACATGGTATACGGTCCAGCCACGGGTATAATGGTAGTTTATAACCCTACCACGAGGGTTAAACAAGGTATTTGCCCCGATGTGATGCTATGAGATGATATGAATATAATGTTTCAGTTTGGATATGCCAAAGGACTTTCTTTTTGAGAACAAGTTTGTTTTTCTGAAAATTTCGCTCTGATGTTTTGTAACAAGTTTTGTTTATGCATTTCGAAAGAAAATATGTTGTTTCTGCATTCTGAAAGTAAATGTCTTGTTCTGCATACCGAGGTTTATAAATGCTCATATTTACATGCTAATATATGCTCTCTGCTTACTGAGTTGTTGATAACTCAGCCCTTATCTCCATAATATTTTTCAGATATTTTGATGGTTCTGCTGAGCATCAAGATTTTGAGGCTTTGGGTGAGATGATTTTAGTATAGTGGCTTGAATCAAATTTTCTATATGATATTGGGAATTTGGAGTCTATTTTTATATTGTTGAAATGTGAGTTTAAGTGTTAGGAAGTAACTCTCCGACCCGTGCGGGTCGGGGGCGTTACACATGGCAGCAAGCCACTCAGGTAACTTGGAAGCTTATTCGATGGTTTTGGGTTGAGAAGGCAACAATGGAGCATGGAGTGCCATGATTGGATGCTTGCTAGAATAATACAAAAGATATCCAAGAATTGATTTAGGCCTAGAGTTTCCAGCTTGTGCTTGGGTAACCATTGGATGAGAAGGTTGAGGGCATGGTGCAGGAGGTAGTGGGGATGGGGAAGGGGGATTACATTGAGAGGCTAACGTAGGCTCTGTAGGAGAAATCTATGAGATAGTAGATGCTATAAAATAAGGAAAAGACAACAAAGGAGGGGAAATAAGAAGAGCATTACCTGAAGATCCTTTTTCTGTTTTGGAGGAGAGAATGGTTGAATCTCGAGTTAGGAAAGAATCTTCATCAAAATCACATGCCTGTAAATAAAGACTCGATTGGTTGATGTCTCAAGACACCTATAGCCTTTTTGATTTGGAATGTAACCACTGAAAATGCATCTTTTTGTTCTAAAATCTAATTTATACTTGTTGTAAGGTCTGAGCAAAAGGAAATAAGCACATCCAATGACTCGAAGAGAGGCATAATTAGGATCTTTGTTCAGCAATTTGGTGTATGGAGAAGTGAAGTTCAGGAAAGGAGTAGGAAGCCTATTGATCAAATAAACTGATGTGAGAAAGGAATCAACCTAGTAAGACTTTGGAAGACTAGAAGTGGCTAAAAGTGCTAAGCCTATATCCACAATATATCTATGCTTGGGCTCTACCACACTATTTTGTTGTGCAATGTGCGGACAAGAGAGTTTATGTAGAATCCCATGAGTTTCAAGGAAAAATTTAAACTAAGTAGAGGTGTATTCTCCACCCCCATCTGTTTGTAAGGCTCTAATTTTCTATAATCGGAGATTTACCACTAAACACTTGAATTTGACAAAACCGATAAAGACATCATTTTTTTGTTGAATGGGAAAAAACCATGTGAACCGAGAGTAGTCATCTACAAAGATGACATAGAACTTGCAGCCACTATGTGATGGAATGGGAGATGTCCAAACATCAGAATGTATTAAATCAAGTGGTGCAAAGCTTTGTTAAGTAGAATTATGAAATGATAACTGTTTGTGCTTTGAAAGTTGACAAGAAGAACAAAATGAGATTTTATTATTGAAGTCTGTGATTGAAAGATTGAAACATTTCAATACTTTTTGAGTTACAGAAAGATGGAATGACCTAATCTAAGGTGCCAAACTGAAGTATAGGTATTGATGCCAAGTAGAGCAGTGATTTGGCTTGTCTTATTTTTTGGATATTCTTCCCAAGTGGATTGAATAGAATCCATTCTCACTCCTTCCTTGTAGTAGAATCTTCCCTGTTGCAATGTCCTTAACAAAAGAATGATCAGATGTGAGCAAAAAATAGCAAGAATTATCTATGCAAAACTGTTATGGAAAGTAGATTTGCATATGCTTTTGGACAATAAAGTATGTTCTGTAAGTTAAAGGATGAACCATTGGCTTGAAGAGTAGTAGAACCAGTATTAGCAATGTTGAGATTAGAAACATTGCCCATAGCTATAGAGTCATTGCCTCGGAAAGGATGCTGTAAGGTCAGATTTTCAAGTGAAGCAGTGATATGCCGGTTTGCTCCACTATCTGCAAACCAAGAATTAGTTTCTTCAAACTGAGCATTTGTTTGGGCAACCATGGCAACTAGCTGGCGAGGAGGGTGTCTTCCTTCAAAAGAGTAATCAATTCTGTGAAAACAATCAAGAGCTTGATTATTAATTTTGCCACAGATCAGACAAGGGGTACGATTATTGTTTTGATATATGGAGTCAGATTTGGCTATAGAAGCTTGACTATGAGTGTTGTGAGAAAGCTACTAGATTGACTGCTTTTGAGGGAATGATTTTGAACTGGTATGCTATCTAAATTTGCGATGATTGAAGTTCTTGTAGCCTTTGTTGCTAAAGAGAGCAAATGTACCACTTTCGGGTGGTATACTTTTTTGTTGAGACTCAAGTCGAATCTCATGGTTAAGATGAGGATGACCTAATGTAAGGTGTCAAACTAAAGTAGAGGCCTTAATGCCAAGCAAAGCAGTGATTTGGCTTGTCTTATTTTTTGGAGATTCTTCCCAGGTGGGTCGGATAGAGTTCATTCTCACTCCTTCCTTGTAGTAGGATCTTCCCTGTTGCAATGTCCTTAACAAAATAATGATCAGATGTGAGCAAAAAAGAGCAAGAATTATCTGTGCAAGACTGTTGTATGGAAAGTAGATTTGCAGATGCTTTCGTACAATGTAGTATGTGTTGTAAGTTAAAGGATGAACCATTGGCTTGAAGAGTAGTAGAACCAATATGTGCAATGTTGAGATTAGAACCATTGCCCACAGCTATCGAGTCATTGCCTTGGAAAGGATGTTGTAAGGTCAGATTTTCAAGTGAAGCATTGATATGCTGGTTTGCTACACTGTCTGCAAACCAAGAATCAGTTTATTTAAACTGAGCATTTGTTTGGGCAACCATGACAGCTAGCTTGTGAAGAGGGTGTCTTCCTTGAAAAGAGTAATCAATTCTGTGAAAATAGTCAAGAGCTTGATGGTTAGTTTTGCCTTAGATCTGACAAGGGGTACGATTATTTTTTTGAAATATGGAGATAGATTTGACGCTAGAGTCTTGGCTATGAGTGTTGTGAGAAAGCTTCTGTGTTGATTGCTTTTAAGGGAAAGATTTTGAACTAGTATTCTGTCTAAATTTGCGAGGATTGAAGTTCTTGTTGCCTTTGTTGCTAAAGAGATAGAATGTACCAGTTTCGGGTGGTATAAAAAACTTTGAGATTCAAGCAAAATTTTATGGTTAAGTAATTTAGCTTGAAAGTCATCAA
Organism: Juglans cinerea; assembly: GCA_961763995.1. NCBI lineage: Eukaryota > Viridiplantae > Streptophyta > Magnoliopsida > Fagales > Juglandaceae > Juglans > Juglans cinerea. The sequence goes on from CAUIVZ010000001.1 coordinate 32,089,007, forward strand.
AAGTCATTGGATTGGTACAAGTGGTAAAAGAAAAAGAAGTAACAAAAGGGGTGTATGATGGATGTAGACCACTAAAAATGAAGAAAATCAAATCTTCATCATCCACAGATTTGCCAACAGCTGCAACATGATCTGCCCAAGATTTGGCTAATTGAAAACATTGAGTGCAGGACTTAGAATCCTATTTGAGTGTCTAAAGTTGTCTCTTTAGATGAGTAACTTGAGATCTAGAGTGAGAGGCAAACCGAGAGGCCAAGGAAAGCCATACTTGGCATGAGGTGTCGAGTCCAAACACAGTGGAAAGATGTGATATCCTGCTCCTTCTTCTTACTTACGATCCTTCCTTCTTACGTACGCTTCTTCTTTCTGACGTATGTTTCGTCTTTATGACGTAAGCAAATCCCGAAGGCAGAGATTTTGTGATCATCTGCCCATCCTCCTAGCGACTGCGAGTCACGTTATGCGTGTCGAACCACAATGGTGTGTCTCTTAAGGTATTAGGTGACTTTTAAAGTACGTACAGTGTTTTAAATGTACTGGAAATAGTTATATGAGATATTTCCAGTACCGTTGAGTTAAACTTGTTTTTAAATAAGACAATTATAATATTTTGAAGAACTCCAAAATATTATAATTGTCGGAGATCATTTTGATATTAATTATTAAAATGATTTCAGTTATTTAAAATATTAAGGAATTTAAATTATGTTGAAAGGTTTTATTAACTAAATAGTTTAACCCTTTTAAATATGTTAAGTGAGACTTCATCATTTTATTAATGATGAAGAATATTATTTTATAAACTAAAGTTAGTTTAAAATAATATTTACCTTAATTCTTCTAAGTGCTTTTAATTAAGTTAACATTTACTCATCTTCAAATCAGTATTTTAATTCATCGTCGAGATCGTTGTGTAGATCCCCAGACGAAGGGACTGGGTTAAATACCCAGACCCCCTCTCTTTCCCTCTCATTTCCCCGTAACCCTCTCTCTCCTCCCTCTCTCATTCGGTGTACGTAGTACACATCTCCTCCACGCCGAAGCTTTCAACGCACAGCCCAGTGCCACCGTGCGTCGCCAGGCCACACCGCTGGCACCACCGGCTGCTCCTCACGCCGGCTAGCTCAACCATGGCAGCTCCTCCCCCTCACGCTCCCTCTTCCTCTCCGTTGGAAACGCAAGGCCCGTATGGGCTTGGTGCGTGTAGCGACGCCGTGTGCCGCCCAACAGCTCCACCTCCATCACCATCGACCTCTCCACCGCGCACACGCACGAACGAAACCCATTTATGGGTTCCGCACGGCTTCAAGGCCACCGACGGCCTCTAGCGCCACCGTGCGTAGCACCCACGGCCACCATGGACCTCCCTCTTCCTCCCCCTTCCTCCTCCACATGACCTGAGGCCCATAGCCTCTCCCCCACCACACGGGTTCTTCCCTCTCTCACGCACAGGTTGCACGCCGTGCACCACCGTGCACCGCCACCCACGGCTGGTAACCACCGTCATCAACCTCCTCAGGCCGCCACCAAGCCAACCCAACCTCCCATGGCCCCGATCTGCCACCCACGAAAGCACACTCTCTCTCTCTCCCACGGCTTCTCCTCCACGGTACGGCCAGATCCGCCACCGTGAGCCACCATGGCGCCACCCCGATGGCACCATGAGATTCACCGCACCTCCCTTAGCCAGGCCCTAGGTCCAAACCATCACTTTATGTGATGGGTAATCACTGCACGTGATGGACAGCCACTGCGCGTGGTTGACCGCCACTGTACACGGCTAGAGTCACCGTGTTATGCCCCTCACCGCCATCACAAGGCCACCACGAGCCATTCCAAGACCACACCTAACTATACAAACGCCTAAACAGTTACCGTACGTGGGTTAGCCGCCACGTACGACTCTTCCGACATCATCGGATGTGACGATCAACGAGCAACGCACGGGTGTACTGTCTAAGGACGGGATGTGTGACTTAGTATTAATGGAGTTGTGGCATTGTGATGTGGTGTTGTGTGATGAAGTGTTGGGCATTCTGTATAGTGAAGTGTTGGGCTTATATGTGTTGTATGGAGGTGCATTGTGCCGTGTAGTGTGCTGTCAAGTGTTGGGCATATTGTGAAGTGTTGTGGACTGTGTTGTGTAATGTAATTGTGGGGCATGTGTTGTATGGATGGCGTGGCATACTGTGGAATGGGAAGAGTACACGCTGGGTGTACTTGTATGTGGCGTAATGTAAGACAAGGAGAGTATATGTAAAATATACCCTCCTGGTATATGGTGGAAGGGGATGAGTACACAGAGAAGTGTACTCTGTGGGTAGTGCGTGTAAAAGTAGTACATGTAGAATGTACTCCATGTGGTGGATTGATGCACCATATGGCGTGTATGCCATAATGGTGATGTGGCGTGGTGCATGTGGATGGAGTACACAAGGAATGTACTCCATGTGATATAGTGATGTACCGTATGGCGAGTATGCCATAGTGGTGATTTGGCGTAGTATGTATGAAGGGAGTATACGTGGAGTGTACTCCTTGTGGCAGCGACACTCTGTGTGGCGTGTCGTAGACATAAGGATGGTTACGTGATTGATGGGCGTGGAACGTGATGGATAGTGTCGGAAACTGTGGAACAGTGTCCCGAAGTAGTTATGGCATAGTCTGTAGTCTGAGGTGGCAAGTGTCACCGTGATAGGCTTATTGCTAGGAATATGCGCAAAGTAGCGGAACAAGTACAAGAGTGCGCAGCGGAAGCATGACTGAGGAATGTCACGAAGTGACATGAATACTGACAGTTGTGCTTGTGATGGGTGAAGTAGTGGAACAAGTGTAAGATTACGCAGCGAAAGCAAGACTGGGCAACATCACGAGGTGACGTGGTTACTGACAGTCGTGATTACCATCTAGTGAAGTGATAGGGTTTGAATGGCGTAATGGGAACGTGACAAAATGTCACGTTGTGTCGGGAGTACGTAAGGAATCGTACTCATGATGAGTTAGGAATTTATGTACCAGAGTGTTGGGTAACGCGACAATGTCACGGTGTAGCTTGGGAGTATTCTCGAGCTGTATGATGTGGCATAAGATATGGTTATAATTGGAGTCTTGTCGTGTTAAGTGTTGGATGAACTGTCAAAAGGACAGGTAGCATGAGGAGCCATGCTAGCCGGGTTAAGAGAAGGTTGGTATTGGAGTATGACCCTTGTCCCTCGAAGCGGGTGATCAACGTGTTATATATGTTGATCTTAGGTGATAAGGGGTAGAGTACATGTGTAGTCTGGTTAGACACATGTGTCGGATGGATTCACCACATGTAATGGGTAATCTATCCTGAGTATAGTTACACGGTGCTTAAGCCTCAGAGTTGGCTTAGAGTCGTATGGCTTGTCTTGATAGGAATGAGGATTTGTATGGGCTAAGATGCATGAAGAAAGTGACGGGTGTACTGTCTAAGGACGGGATGCGTGACTTAGTTGGTTTGAGTCATGCGTCGGAATGAGGTTAATGAGAACAATGAGACAGAGGCCTTAGTGTCTTAATCCTAAGGTGAATCATGAGTTCACTTTAGTGGATGAGCACTCGAGGCAAGACATGAGTTGGAAGATGGGGTGACCGTAATGGGTCCCCGAAGGTTTTAACATAGTAAAGGGCACGTAAGTGCATGGATAGATGGAGAGTGTTTCAAGTATAGCATAGTTCTATTTATGGTTAAGTTGCTTATGCATTAGACAGAGAATGACGTTAAGGTTATGTGTATGCATGTAGGTCGCCATCTGACAAGCGTGAATGGACTGCATGACATGCAAGTAGCATGGAGTCCCGGTAAGTATTACGTTCATACTCTTCTAGAGTTTTCAAAGATATAAGAAACACTTTTTCTTTAAGATGTTCACGAAAAGAAACGAAATTCGTTTTAAGAAAGAAAATGCTAATTGTTAAAATGTATAAGTATGTACGGCCCCTCCTTGGCAGCCCCTTTTTTCGCAACCAAAGTATTAAATGTATGCATGTGAATGGATGAATATACGCTGTATCTATTGTATGTATTTTCTGAGAAAATCCATAAACTGATGAAGATGCATGAAAGGCATGACAGCGGATGCTTTTGTGGATCTTACGAACCGACGCTCTCATGTGCGCCACGAGGTGACTCTCGTTGATGCCATGAGAGACGACAATCAAAGGTGATGCTTATGGGATGCCATGAAAGCTGACGTTTAAGCCCATGTATGTTCTTAAATGAAGTTTTCCACGAACGAACTGTTAAAGAAAAGATAGAACTGAAATGAACTGAAAAACGAAAAGACCATTTTGGGCTTACGCCCCAAACAATGTTTATCCACGAAAAGAAATGCTTTCTCACAAAAGAAATGTTTTCTCATGAAAAGAAAGGACTGTAAATGAAAGAAAGAACCAAACAAAAGCCTCAACTCTTTCGAGCTGACATGAATGAATGAACGCACAAATGAAAAGCAAAGAAAGAAATGAAAGCATGAATGTATGAAAATATATAATGGCCACATGACTGAAAGGAAAGGGTACCAATGAATGGGCAGATTGCAATGCCGGGTAAGTAGTACTGGAAGTGTACCCAGTGCTGCCCCCTATGAAAAGGGATTCCCCACCCGTGGAAGACCGCTATCCCTAAACACACGGGGCGTAATAGTGTGTACTGGCCTATGAAAGTGATAAGAAAGAATGTACGTATGCACGAACGCACGAATGCACGTATGCACAAGAGCACGAGAGCACGGACTCTTTAAGAAATGAAGGCACTGACGAGGGAAACGTTTTAAGACGAGAAAGCCTTTTTAAAAGTAAAACCCCGTACAGCAACCCTTGAAGAAATGAAGGCACTGACGGGGGACACGTTTTAAATAAAGGAAAGTCTTTTGAAAGAAAAGCCCCGTCCAGTGACGTTTTCAAACGAACGCACGCAAGGCACGTATGCATGCACGTAAGAGTATGTACAAATGATGAATGCATGATTGAAAACCTATGTTGTTATATTTTAACTGTATGAAGTAATGCTTACGAGTCTTCGACTCATTTTAGTTTTTATGCATGTCCCTCCCCCACAGGAAGTGCACAATCAGGACGGACACGGCCCATGGGGAAGAGCACGGAAGTCTTGGCACGAGTTTTAAACGTATGAGAGGCCTTTTTATTTCAAGATTTATGTTTTCCGTTGTAAACCTCTTTTATGAGCACATTTTAAATTTTGAACATGGAGTCTTGCACCCTGGGTATGCAAGTGAAAAGTTTTAAATCGGACGGTAATTCCCGTCGTCTCTTTTATAAAAATATTTTAGAAAAAGTCCCACCACAAGGACGGGCGTTACAGGATGGTATCAGAGGAAACCCCAGGTTATGCTAGACTCTATAGTGTTCTTTCCAAAAATAAAAGAGTGAAAAACTTTCTTTGAAGAGAGAAAACTTTTTCCAATGAAAGCAAACTTTTGAAAAGAGAACTGCAAGTGAAAGAAAAACCTAGACTGACATCTTCCCAAGGCATGTCTGGTCCTGCAGTAAGTACAAGAAAGTATTTTTTTTCTTATGTTATGATGTTTTCAATATATGACCCAATGAACGCATGCATGTCAGATTGGCAACTAGAAAGCGGTAGTCATGTAAAGTGTATAGAATGTAAGAGGTATTAGAGACTGAGCATAGTTAGAGGATAAGGAATGAATGATGGAATGTTAGGACATGCAGCAATAGCTGCATGCTAATTAAGGAATGAACTAGAAACGTTAGAGAGACTGTAATAGTTAAGAAACACATGAATGACCATGAACTAAGCTAAGACCGAAATGTAAAACGAAACAGCGACTTCAATCCTCGCCACCAGGAATATCCGAATGGAACATACGAGCGCTACGAGATGGATGAACTTAACCCCTTTGGAATAACTTTAAGCATGACGATGGAGCAACGACAAGACGTGAGGGCAGGTATTGTATGAGACGTGACCAAGATACTAAACGTGCATGGAGACGCGTGAAGACAACGCGAGGACATGTATGAACAAGTCCCTAATAAAAATGAACAAATCCCTTAAAATATTGCGCTAAACTTTTAGAACACTAGGCAAATTCCTTGAGTACTAAGCAAATCCCTAGAACCTTAAGCAAATTTCGAGGTCGAAATTTATTTAAGGTGGGAAGATTGTGATATCCTGCTTCTTCTTCTTACGTACGATCCTTCCTTCTTACGTATGCTTCTTTCTTCTGACGCAAGTTTCGTCTTTATGGCGTAAACAAATCCCGAAGGCAGAGATTTTGTGATCATCTGCCCATCCTCCTAGCGACTGCGAGCCACGTTATGCGTGTCGAACCACAATGGCGTGTCTCTTAAGATATTAGGTGACTTCTAAAGTACGTCCAGTGTTTTAAATGTACTGGAAATAGTTATATGAGATATTTCCAGTATCGTTGAGTTAAACTTGTTTTTAAATAAGACAATTATAATATTTTGAAGAGCTCCAAAATATTATAATTGTCGGAGATCATTTTGATATTAATTATTAAAATGATTCCAGTTATTTAAAATATTAAGGAATTTAAATTATGTTGAACGCTTTTATTAACTAAATGGTTTAACCCTTTTAAATATGTTAAGTGAGACTTCATCATTTTATTAATTATGAAGAATATTATTTTATAAACTAAAGTTAGTTTAAAATAATATTTACCTTAATTCTTCTAAGTGCTTTTAATTAAGTTAATATTTACGCATCTTCAAATCAGTATTTTAATTCATCATCGTTAGATCGTTGTGCAGATCCCCAAATGAATGGACTGGGTTAAATACCCAGACCCCCTCTCTTTCCCTCTCATTTCCCCGTAACCCTCTCTCTCCTCCCTCTCTCATTCGACGTACGTAGTACGCATCTCCTCCACGCCGAAGCTTCCAACGCACAGCCTGGCGCCGCTGTGCGTCACCAGGCCACACCGCCGGGACCACCGGCTGCTCCTCACGCCGGCGAGCTCAACCATGGCAGCTCCTCCCCCTCACGCTCCCTCTTCCTCTCCGTTGGAAGCGCAACATCTGTATGGGCATGGTGCGTGTAGCGCCACCGTGCGCCGCCCAATAGCTCCACCTCCTCCCACGGCGGCGACCCCTCACCGGCAAAGTCAGCCCCTCCCATGCAGCAACCTCCTCTCCACCGCACACACGCATGCACGAAACCCATTTATGGGTTTCGCACGGCTTCAACGCCACCGACGGCCTCTAGCGCCGCTTGCGCAGCACCCACGGCCACCATGGACCTCCCTTTTCCTCCCCCTTCCTCATCCACATGACCTGAGGCCCATAGCCTCTCCCCCACCACACGGGTTCTTCCCTCTCTCATGCACCGGTTGCACGCAGTGCACCACCGTGCACCACCACCCACGGCTGGTAACCACCGTCATCAGCCTCCTCAGGCCGCCACCAAGCCAACCCAACCTCCCATGGCCCCGATCTGCCACCCACGAAAGCACACTCTCTCACACTCTCCCACGGCTTCTCCTCCACGGTATGGCCAGATCCCCCACCGTGAGCCACCATGGCGCCACCCCTATCCCACCACGAGATTCACCGCACCTCCCTTAGCCAAGCCCTAGGTCCAAACCATCACTTTATGTGATGGGTAATCACTGCACGTGATGGACAGCCACTGCGCGTGGTTGACCACCACTGTACATGGCTAGAGTCACCGTGTTATGCCCCTCACCGCCATCACAAGGCCACCACGAGCCATTCCTAGACCACACCTAGCTATACAAACGCCTAAACAGTTACCGTACGTGGGTTAGCCGCCACGTACGACTCTTCCGACATCATCGGATGTGACGATCAACGAGCAACGCATGGGTTATCCCGTCGATGGTATAACGCTCTATCCCTCATTAATTATGTTGGATATTGATTAGTTGACTAGGTTGTGGACTGTGCTGTTAGTATTAATGGAGTTGTGGCATTGTGATGTAGTGTTGTGTGATGAAGTGTTGGGCATTCTGTATAGTGAAGTGTTGGGGTTATCTGTGTTGTATGGAGGTGCATTGTACCGTGTAGTGTGCTGTGAAGTGTTGGGCGTATTGTGAAGTGTTGTGGACTGTGCTGTGTAATGTACTTGAGGGGCATGTGTTGTATGGATGGCGTGGCGTTGTGTGAAATGGGAAGAGTACACGCTGGGTGTACTTGTATGTGGCGTATTGTAAGACAAGGAGCGTATATGTAAAATATACCCTCCTGGCATATGGTAGAACGGGCTGAGTACGCGGAGAAGTGTACTTTGTGGATAGTGCGTGTAAAAGGAGTACATGTAGAATGTACACCATGTGGTGGATTGATACACCATATGGCGTGTATGCAATAATGGTGATGTGGCGTGGTGTATGTGGAATGGGAAGAGTACACACTGAGAGTACTCTGTGTGGGCTATGATATATGAAGGGGATATATGTGGAGTATACTCCGTATGGCGGGTATGCCATAGTGGTGATGGAGCGTATGTGGGGAGTACAAGTCAAATGTACTTCATGTGATGGTCAGATGCACCATGTGGCGGATATGCCCTAATGGTGATGTGGCGTAATGCATGTGGATGGAGTTCACAAGGAATGTACTCCATGTGATATAGTGATGTACCGTATGACGAGTATGCCACAGTGGTGATATGGCGTAGTATGTATGAAGGGAGTATACGTGGAGTGTACTCCACGAGGCAACGACACTCTGTGTGGCGTGTCGTAGAGATAAGGATGGTTACATGATTGATGGGCATGAAACGTGATGGATAGTGTCGGGAACTGTGGAACAGTGTCCCAAAGTAGTTATGGCATAGCCTGTAGTCTGAGGTGGCAAGTGTCACCGTGATGGGCTTGTGGCTAGGAATATGCGCAAAGTAGCGGAGCAAGTACAAGAGTGCGCAGCGGAAGCATGACTGAGGAATGTCACGAAGTGACATGACTACTGACAGTTGTGCTTGTGATGGGTGAAGTAGTGGAACAAGTGTAAGATTACGCAGCGGAAGCATGACTGGGCAAAGTCACGAGGTGACGTGGTTACTGACAGCCGTGATTGCCATGTGGTGAAGTGATAGGGTATGAATGGCGTAATGGGAATGTGAAAAAATGTCACGTTGTGTCGGGAGTACGTAAGGAATCGTACTCGTGATGAGTTAGGAATTTATGTACCAGAGTGTTGGGTAACTCGACAAGGTCACGGTGTAGCTTGGGAGCATTCTCTAGCTGTATGACGTGGCATAAGACATGGTTATGATTGGAGTCTTGTCGTGTTAAGTGTTGTGATGAACTGTCAAAGGGACGGGTAGCATGAGGAGCCATGCTAGCCGGGTTAAGAGAAGGTTGGTATCAGAGTATGACCCTTGTCCCTCAAAGCTGGTGATCAACGTGTTATATTTGTTGATCTTAGGTGATAAGGGGTAGAGTACATGTGTAGTCTGGTTAGACACATGTGCCGGATGGATTCACCATATGTAATGGGTAATCTATCCTGAATATAGTTACACGGTGCTTAAGCCTCAGAGTTGGCTTAGAGCCGTATGACTTGTCTGGATGGGAATGAGGATTTGTATGGGCTAAGATGCATGAAGAAAGTGACGGGTGTACTGTCTAAAGACGGGATGCGTGACTTAGTTGGTTTGAGGCATGCGTCGGAATGAGGTTAATGAAAAGAATGAGACAGAGGCCTTAGTGTCTTAATCCTAAGGTGAATCATGAGTTCACTTTAGTGGATGAGCACTCGAGGCAAGACATAAGTTGGAAGATGGGGTGACTGTAATGGGTCCCCGAAGGTTTTAATATAGTAAAGGGCACGTAAGTGCATGGATAGAAGGAGAGTGTTTCAAGTATAGCGTAGTTCTATTTATGGTTAAGTTGCTTATGCATTAGACAGAGAATGACGTTAAGGTTATGTGTATGCATGTAGGTTGCCATCTGACAAGCATGAATGGACTGCATGACATGCAAGTAGCATGGAGTCCAGGTAAGTGTTACGTTCATACTCTTCTAGATTTTTCAAAGATACAAGAAACGCTTTTTCTTTAAAATATTCACGAAAAGAAACGAAATACATTTTAAGAAAGAAAATGCTAATTGTTAAAAGGTATAAGTATGTACGGCCCCTCCTTGGCAGCCCCTTTTTACATAACCAAAGTATTAATTGTATGCATGTGAATGGATGAATATACGCTATATCTATTGTATATATTTTCTGAGAAAATCCATAAACTGATGAAGATGCATGAAAGGCATGACAGCGGATGCTTTTGTGGATCCTACGAACCGATGCTCTCATGTGTGCCATGAGGTGACTCTCGTTGATGCCATGAGAGACGACGTTCAAAGATGACGCTTATGGGATGTCATGAAAGCTAACGTTTAAGCCTATGTATATTTTTAAATGAAGTTTTCCACGAACGAACTGTTAAAGAAAAGATAGAACTGAAATGAACTGAAAAACGAAAAGACCATTTTAGGCTTACGCCCCAAACAATGTTTATCCACGAAAAGAAATGCTTTCTCACAAAAAGAAATGTTTTCTCATGAAAAGAAAGGACTGTAAATGAAAGAAAGAACCGAACGAAAGCCTCAGCTCTTTCGACCTGACATGAACGAATGAACGCAAGAATGAAAAGCAAAGAAAGAAATGAAAGCATGAATGTATGAAGATACGTAACTGCCACATGACTGAAAGGAAAGGGTACCAATGAATGGGCAGATTGCAATGCCGGGTAAGTAGTACTGGAAGTACACCCAGTGCTGCCCCCTATGAAAGGGGATTCCCCACCCGTGGCCACGGGCGGAATCCGGGTCCAAAGGAAGACCGCTAACCCCAAATACACGGAGTGTAACAGTGTGTACTAGCCTATGAAAGTGATAAGAAAGAATGGATGTATGCACGGATGCACATATGCACGAACGCATGAATTCACATATGCACAAGAGCACGAGAGCACGGACTCTTTAAGAAATTAAGGCACTGACGGGGGAAACGTTTTACGACGAGAAAGCCTTTTTAAAAGTAAAACCCCATACAGCGATCCTTGAAGAAATGAAGGCACTGACAGGGGACACGTTTTAAATAAAGGAAAGTCTTTTGAAAGAAAATACCCGTCCAGTGACGTTTTCAAACGAACGCACGCAAGGCACGTATGCACGCACGTAAGAGTATGTACGAATGATGAATGCATGATTGAAAACCTATGTTGTTATATTTTAACTATATGAAGTAATGCTTACGAGTCTTCGACTCATTTTAGTTTTTATGCATGTCCCTCCCTCACAGGAAGTGCACGATCAGGACGGACACGGCCCATGGGGAAGAGCACGGAAGTCTAGGCACGAGTTTTAAACATACGAGAGGGCTTTTTATTTCCAGATTTATGTTTTCCGCTGTAAACCTCTTTTATGATAAAAGTACATTTTAAATTATGAACGTGGAGTCTTACACCCTGGGTATGCAAGTGAAAAGTTTTAAATCGGACGGTAATTCTCGTCGTCCTTTTTATAAAAATATTTTGAAAAAGTCCCACCACAAGGATGGGCGTTACAAAAGAACCCTTTCAATTAGAGTTGCATTAATCCAACTCAGAAGTACTGATCCTTCTTATTCTAGAGAACATAGGCTGGATTCAAAGTGGGTGTAGACCCTTCTTGGGTAGGAAGAAATTGTGTAGGATATGGCTCAAATCCATCTATGATTCCTACAAGATCATGAGTTCTTAACACTAGTAGGAATTGTGAAACCCATAATAGGTAGTTGTTGTTGTCTAGTTTAATGGAAATGAGCTGAGTGAGATTAGGAATGAGAAAGAAAGCAACAAAGGATGTATCTTACATGATGGATAGCAGTGTTAGCCTTTGTGGCTCTGGATACCATGTAAAACAATAACAATATAGAGAAGAACTGGAAGAAAGGCAATATATCATTTCATATTTACATATCCTTATATATACATCTTTGAAATGTAACGGCTAAATAAATACAGGATTATAATATCAAGACAATAAATGAAAATTGCACAATCTTCTCCCTTAAATCTTGACTCTGTCATAATTAGTACATCCGGTTATTACAGCAGTGCCGGCTTGGTCTTGAGTGGCAGATTTCTTCCTCTTGTCTAGTGTAATTATTGCAACATAGTGGTTAACATCAGCAACATTCATGACCACCCCACCCTCACTAATTTATCAGACAGTCAAATCGCAACACAAGACTTATTTCCATAATTGAACTTGAAAGATCAAATGTGAAAGAATATCCATAACACTAATGATCGAAGCGTAGAAAATGGAATAACCTGAGAACCCAATCATGCAATATCATAAATTAAGCAATGACAAAAGAAAAATTCACCAAGAAGGTGCTGAGAAAAATACAAAAAAACGATAATGAAGAAGGAAAAGAGGGTAAACATCTTGTGTTGGTACTATAAATAAAACGTACCCAAGTGGATAAAACTGGACTACTCGTTAAAGAAAAGAGAACAGTGAGAAAGGTACATACCTGCTTGTTTGCCAAATTAAATCTTTACTACGTGCATGGAATTGAGATAGAGGGAGAGGATGCCGTTGCATAAGAGTCGGAGTTCAAAGCGGGGGGTAACAGCGATATTTTGCCTAAAATAGCGCGCCATGAATTCAAAGGTAAGAGACTTCAAAGGTAAGAATGTGGTGCCTTAACTCTTAACAAATTAGGCCTCGTTTGGATGTTAAACTCATTTGAGATGAGTTCTATAAACTACCCTCAACATTCAACACACGGTTTATATAATTAATTGGAGTCTAGTTCAAAATTGAATTCATGGTTCAAAATTGAATTCATGGTGGGCCATAACTGACAAACATTAATTGCAAACACACGTTTTTCCATCTTTCTCGTGGGACCCTCACATTGTTTATTACTTTTGCATACTTGGCGCCATGGCTACAAGTGCAATTTGTACAAAAACATTTTGTCTTTTGCAACGGCAGTGAGAATGAATGTCAGGTAAATAGTGAATTTTAAAAAATTCATTTTAACATCTAAACACATTTAAACTCATCTCAAATGGATCTCACAAAATTCACTCAAATATCTCAATATACTATTATTCATAAAAAATCTCAACTCAACTTAACTCAACTCAACATCCAAACACAATCTAAAAGAAAAATCTTTCTTTTTTCTATCTCTAATACAGCATTTTCCCCTCCATGTGTCGTACAATTTGGTGCTTCTTGAATTTGAAGAATGAAATGAAGAATCAAGGAGTACTTTTTCTTGTGTCAATTTTAAAGCAAATTATGCCCAAAGAAACTTCTCTTTAATGAAGACAGTGACATGCAAAGTTAACTATTTTTTGAAAAATAATATTTACAGTGTATAAGTACCGCGTATTTCCTTTTTAAAAAATTATTATATCTAGGATCTAAATAAAAAAAATTATTTTTTTAATAATAAATCTCAATTTTTTCAAAGGCCAAACAATTAAGTACGATGATTTAGCTAGGCCTGTCAAACTTGGGTAATGGGAGCGGTCTTTGACCTATATGTCTATATGTTTTTCCTCTTTATGTTTCAGCCTTAAAAGACACCAAGTTCTACTGCTCGTACAATCTGGGCTTGTATTCACGCAGATTTGCATCATGGACTGAGCTGCACCAATTTATTGTTTCCATTGGAGATAAGTTTTTAATTTATTTTATTTTTTTTATAACAGTGGTAACAAATTATCTGAACATGAATCAAGTAAAAGTCACTTCTATTTTAAAATAAATTTTTTGAAGGAAAAATTTAATTGTAAGCGATCTTGCGCACTAATACGTATATCCATTCAATATGATTGATCATAAAATAAATTTTATTGAAAATAATACTAATTTGAATTTAGAATATGAAGATCCAATAACATTAGCACGCAGATTGGTACGCAAACTTGTTTGTATATAACAAAACTTTTTCTTAAATTATCCATCTGAACTACAACTACAAGCTGTACAAGCCAACACACGTTAGGTTAGGGACCGTTCAATCTCTAATTATAATAGTATCATCAAGAGATACAGTCTTTTATAAGTATCTTTATATATTACCAATAAATATAATATTTTATTAAATATATATTTTATATATATTATAAGGACCACATCAAAACTTAATGGTAACTATTAAAAAAAGACTGATCAAGTCGTATGCGAATTTGTAATTTAAAATAATATATATTAATGAGCGATCAATATTTTAAAATAATTCAACTTAATGGTAACTATCAGAAAAAAGCCATTGCTTGCTCGTCCCATCATGTATAGAGTCGCGTTAAGCAAATTCTTAATTTTCTAGTGTGCTATGTTCTTGTTTCTCAATAATTTGCCGCCCAAAGACGTCATTTGGATTTGGCTACGTAATCCCAAATTATAGAACCTTTAATTCACGGAATTTTAAGCTTTTTCTTGATGTGCATGTTGATGTCGTATTTTGCAGTCCGAACAACTCTACGATGGTTGATCTGTTCTTGTAAATGTGGAGAAATGAGGGCTCAGAGTAGTAAGAAACACCTCTAATGCCTAAGTTAGCTTTATGTTCTCAGTCTATGATTTAAGAGATTTCAAATGAAAGTGCTTAGAGAATTTTCTGACCCAGCGAGGGGGGGTATATATACCTAGTCAGAGTGGTCCTCTAGCAAGCCGATCATAGCGATGTTGCTCCGTACTTAGGTCATGCCTTCTCCCCACGTTCTGTCACGCGATAGGTCATCCATGCCCTATAATGGCAACCACTGACAATCCAGGGTTCACATCGTAGCGTGTCCCGCCCCCATCCTTCATTAAATGCTACGTGGTCTCAGCCTGGCGCACTCATCTTCCTGGTCTGTCTAGCCATCGGTGTCCATGGACCAGGGTTGTCCCTGATACTGTGTATGTGGATTGTCAGCCAGTAGTGGTGTTAGGCCTTCTGAGTCAAGAATTCACGTTCCGCGTGTTCAACTTTGCTGCTCCTCTTTCGGCTTCCAGGACTACCTTGGCCTTCTCAGCCTGACCCATCCTATCCTTTCGTACCGCCTTCCTTCTGTTGGGCTAGCCTTAGAACCATCGGTGCCTCGCAGGCTGGGTGTAACACCCCGTATTTTAGTGTATTTTTAATGAAAGAATTATTTTTATTGATTCAAAAATTTATTCCCTTGTTTTAAAATTATTGGATTTTTAATTGGGTTATTTTTATGATTTTTAGTTTACGAAAATTATTTTTGAAGTGTTTTCTTTAAATTAATTATTGTTATGTGTTTAAATTTCTTCTCGAATTAAATTAACTTATTATCGGGTTTAATTCTTTATTTTAATTTTAATCACTGCGTTTGAAATATTTTATTTCACTTGCTGTTTTAAAATCGTTTCCGTTGGATCATTTTTGTGACCCAAGATGTGAGGATTGGACCTCATCTCTTTCCCTACATTTTCTTTTTCCTCTTTTCTTTTTCCTTCCTTTTTCTTTTCTTCCTTTCTTTTCTTTCTTCTTCTTCTTTTCCCTCCCGCGCGACCCAGCCCCCCTCTCTCCCGTGCGTCTTTTTCGTCCGCCCAGTCCACCGCCACCGCGCCGCCGTGACCTGCACCGCCCAGCCCAGCCGCTCCCCCACCCACCGGCGACCTTCCCGCTCCGATCTCAGCCTCCCTTGCGCCACCGTTAGCCTCCTCGCGCACCACAAAGCCGCGGCACCTCTTGTGCTCGCGCGCCGCCGTCGCACCACCGTTGGCCGCCATTTCTTCACCACTTCATCATCAACCTCCTAGCAACCCATTGGACCCAACCCCACCTCCGATCCGTCACCGGTGAAGTACATCCAACCTCATTTCCGATTTCGGTGTTTTTGGCCTCCAACCACCATTTGCGCCGCCACCCACGGCCAACCACCACCACCACTAGCTTTACCGACATCCCTAGGCCCTACCCTATCAATCTATGGTCTTCGTTTGCACCCGTTGGAAAGTGGGTATCTGTGACCCATGGCCAAAGTGTATTTTGCACTGTTCTGCAGCTGTTTTTCCACTTCTTGCGCCTCCGTGATCTTCCAAAAATTATTATATAGCACTGTAAGTATTTTCCAAAGAATTCTCGTGAATTTAATGTATTTTTGCACTAGCACATTATACTGTATTTAATTGCTGATTGGTTTTGCCGGACTGAGTCCGAGGAGTAACGGGGTTGATTGGATTAGGTGATGGAGTTGTTAGTATGATTGGTTTAGACTATGAGATTTGTTGGCTGTTCGGGTTTAAATATTGGTGTTTTGTGTATGACGTGGGTTGTGGTGGATATTGGTGATTTTAGGAAGTAATGATATATTTTGGGATTATGAAGGTTTTAAGTTTTGAGAAATTTAAAATAGGTTATTTAAGAAGCTTAAGCTTAAATATCGAAATATGTGATCTATTAGAAACTTACAGAAATTACGTGATTATTTTTATAGGTGACGATTTATAGTCGACTCGACATTTTTGAGGAAATTTTTGGAAAAGTTAAGTTGTCCAGGTAAGCAGGGTTCCTATGCTAGATTTGCATAAAAAGAAATGAACTGAGGTTGGTTTGTAAAAATGTGCATGTTGTTTTAAAAAGAAAAAGTGAAAAACAATCTCAGTATATGTTTTGCATTCCCTCATGAGATACGAATGAAAGAGAAAATAAATGTTTTTGACATGAAATGTGTAGACATGAGCAATATTTGACATGTTTCTGAAATATGCAAAAGAGCGAATATGATATCATTGAAATTTTTATGCATGTGATATGAAATGATTTGGATCTGCTTTTGATCAAATAGAAATGATATGAATATGTTTCGCACGTGTTTTGATATGATATGGATATGATAAAACTTTGGCATACTTATCTGTTCTGAATATGGTTCTGATATGATGATACTGTTCACGTGATATGGTTGGTACCACCATGATATGATATGAGTGATCCCACTTTGGAAACAAAGTGGTCTTTTTACGTGTTCTTTCCTGTGTGCACACTCGGGGCTCCAAGATTGAAAAAGGGAAGGTTCACCACATGATACTGCCTGGTTTGGCCACCGGGGATAACACAACCCTACCATGGGGGTTAAACATGGTATATGATATGATATAATAAGATAAAGATCTTCAGTTATGTTATGTCAAAGCGTTTTTGAATATGAAATGGATTCTTAAATATGAATTGTTGATTTTGAGTATGAAAAGATTGAAAAGTCGCTCTGATTTTTTGATAACACGTTTTTATGAGATCTGCATATAAAAATAAAATGTTTTTGTTTTTGCATACTGAACTTTCTGAAAAGGCTCATGTTTACATACTAGTATATGTTCTCTGCTTACTGAGTTGTTGATAACTCACCCATTTATCTCCACCATCTTTTTCAGATGATTTGAATGTTTCAGTTGAGGATCAAGGATATGGAGCATGGGTGAGAAGAGTTAAGAATGATGGTTTAAGCATAGAAGGTTTATATGGGTATTGAAAATTTTCATTCAGTAAGCTTATTGTGTTCTGATGTTGTGATTTGTTAGGAGATTAATATTTATATTAAGACTTTGTATTGTCTTAGAATAGTTATTATGGAGTAAGTGATGTAAATATATGAGTATTTTCTCCGAAAGAGAAAAATTAGAGTATGTACCATGTGGAAGAAAAATGATTTTTAAGTGACATGATTTAACTCTCCGGATCCTCGGGGACGGGGCGTTACACTGGGGCTGTGTGGTTTGACCCAATACTGGGTAAGACCTCCCTCACAATGCACTTTCTAGACAAGCATCAAATATTTATTTTCTAGGCATTGTTTCAGCTGAAAAATCTTGAAAATCGATAGTTCTGAAGTCTCCAATAACATTTTGTTTTATCTTTCCATGATTCCCTATCTCTCGTATTGCATTCCGCTTCTTGATCTTCCTCCCGCTCTCTTGTTAATTTTCCTTTTAAAAATTTGTTGAATTTTAACTTTTTAAAGTTAAATTTTTTCAGTGAGATTTGTGATTTTTTTTAAAGTACTCTTAAAAGGGGAAAAAAAAAATTAAAGTGCTACTCTTCAAAAAATATTTCAAGAAAAAGGGGGTTAATAGGTAAAAAGCGAATATTCTTACTTACAATCCTGTTAAAATAATGCAGTGAATATAATTTAATAAACATAAAGCTAAGCCATTATTATATCTTATCATCCGACGTCGTCCCAGTTTTATGCATGGACCACGCACTACAACACAATTGCTTTTTAGTGACGGTTGAGAAATTGTGACAGTCCCTAGACCGTCACTAAAAGGCATTTTCTGTGACAGTTTCTGGAAACCGTCACTAAAGATAGAATGAGATTTTTTTACGTTCCAACGTATGGGAAATATGCGTTCGAACGTTACATATACGTTCGAACGTTATGTCTGTTTACGTTTGAACGTAAAATGTTTTGGCGCAACCGTTCGAATGTTATTAATTTTACGTTCGAACGTAAAATGTTTGCACCAATGTTCGAACGTTAAGTAATAACATTCGAACGTTCATTGTAAATTTAAATTAAATGACTTTAATTTAAAAATTATGTGGTTTTTATTGTGCATAATTTGTGAACAAGTCTAAAAAATTAAATTGTATATATTTATATATACACACTTTGTAATATATAAATATATATTATTGATTTATATATATTTGAAATGCAGTGATTTAGTATTAAAGTTGAAAAATATAACATCAAAGAAGATTAAAAATTGAAATTAAAAAACGATAGAAATATTCAATAATATTTTTCGTTACAAATATTAAAAATAAAATATAAAATTTGATAGAATGTAGTAAACAACAGTCAGATGATAACGTTATCCGCAAAAGTCGAACTCCATACCTCCTCAGTCAAGGTATCAACCTTGTCGTTGAGGATAGTTACACGATGGGTGAGTTCGGCAATAGACGCCGATATAGCCCCGAGCGATCGATCGATCTTATGATCGATATGCGTAGTCAGCTGTGAGATGACCGCATCAACCCAAGCAGACCGCACATCTCCTGCAGATGTACTCGGCGTATGCTGACTACTACTCCCGACATGACCTGGCTCAGGCTGCGTCGGAGGAACTAGATCCTCTACAGGGGTGGCTGACGTCCCCTCGCCTGTCCAATGCTACGTCGATGCGTGGTCATGTCGAGGGGGCTCATCTGATCTTTGACCCGCTCCTCTGGCTGGGTCGGCACTCCCCGTGCAAGTAATAGTCGGCTGATGAGGACACCATATGAGAGATTATCCGTGGAGACGATGCTCGCCTCGTAACGGATCCTCTGAAAGATGTGCAATGGCAAATCTATAGGATCTCCACGTGCCACTCGTATCAAAAATTGTGCCCGAAGCCGACTAAATGTGGTTTTATGAGCCACAGGATCGACATTTGTTGCAACAATAAGGTGCAACATGCGGAAGAAATGCAGCAGATGGTTCTGGTTGAAGGCGTTCTTCCGCTCGATCTGCATGCGATCCCTCCCGGTGAGGATGTAGAAATCCTCGTCTCGGTCATCATCCCGAGCCTCGACGCCAGTATCCTCAGCCTCTGACTAGCCTGCATCTCTGGCTGATGCTGGCTCACATCCCTGGCCAATAGATGATGTAGAAGTGCCTACATCCTCACGGGGTGTCGAGTGTGCAAATGTCTCCACTCCTCGACGAATCCCAAGGTGCTCGCCGATGACATCTGCTGATACCTCAATGGAAACACAGCGTACAGTCACGGTGTGAGAGGATGCATCCTGAGGCATGTCACACATCCCCATATAGAATTCTTGAACCATTGAGGGGTATACCTTCCCCCTCAATGTGCAGATATTTCCCCAGCCTCTACTGAGGAAAACATCTCTCAGGTTCGTCTGCTGCCAACAGAGTTCGTCGAACTCATTAATTAAGACCTCTCGCTCTACCATAACAGTACGAGCTCCGATACGGGCAGTGTCCGACGTGGCTCCTTCCCTCCCTCGTTTCCTAGTATGCAGTGGAAGAGCCATATCCTGAAAATAGAAAAGGAAAAAAAAATTATTTACAATAATGCATTTTTTTGTATTAATTTTAAGATGCTCTGCCGTAACGTTCGAACGTTTTATCTTTAACGTTCGAACGTTAAAGATAAAACGTTCGGACGTTTATTTATACGTTCGCACGTAAAATAATGTCAATATATTTACATTCGAACGTAAAACAAATACGTTCGAATGTAACAATGTACGTTCGAACATAAGCAGTAAATAAATATTGGATGACGTACGTTCGGACGTTAAAACAAATACGTCCGAACGTATTTGTTTTACGTGTGAACATAAATATGAACGTCCGAACGTCGAAGCATGAATAATGTAGAAAATCTTTACGTTCGGATGTTATAATTAAACGTTCGAACGTGGAAGCTGAAACGGCTCTGTAATTTAAACGTCGTACGTTCGAACGTCTTGGTGAAACGTTCGAACGTTTCGACGCAGAATGGCTGAGTCGACTCAGCCATTATTGAAATCTCAAAAATTTCTCTACACGGTTCTAAATACCGAAATGTCACCGTGGAAATGAAGTATACACTTCAAGAAACATTTCTACGGTGACTATTCGGCCAATGACTAGCCGTGGTGGCCGGAAAATGAAGTTGAAAATCCGGCAACCACTTATCCGGTTTTAAACAAAACTCAATCCAAATCTCAATCCAAATCTCAATAAAATACATGTTACTTGAATAAAAGATGAATGCCTACCTTTAGTGACGGTTGTGGCGGAGTTGACGGCGGCGGTGAAGGAGGCGTGGCGGCGTGGCGGCGTGCAACGGAGTAGACGATGATACGTATTGGAAATGTCGTTTCGACGTTCGGTTTTGGCCTTATATACACAGAACGTTCGAACGTACTTATTATTACGTTCGAACGTTTTTTAATTTAATATTATATTATAAATGTTTATGTTATATATTAGGATGTTATATAATATTATTGACAATTAGATTATTGGTTTTTTTGTGAGTGCTTGTTATATTTCTAAAGTTTAGCAATATGTTTATACATGTTGTGATTTTATGCTTACTCTTGAAATAATTGTGATTATTGTTTGTGAATTTTGTGAATAGTTTATGAGCTTATGGTGTTTATTGATGATTTAATAAGCAGTATATAGTTATAGATATATAAAATGTAGTATATATATTATAGTATAAGTTAGTATATAATAAAGAATTTAATAAGTAACAATTTAATATATATTATTGATTTATATATATGGTATAATTTATATATTATATACATTTATGTTCTCATTTAAAGTATTATGCTATCATACTATACAATGTAGTATATAGTTATAGATATATAAAATGTAGTATATATATTATAATATAAGTTAGTATATAATAAAGAATTTAATAAGTAACAATTTAATATATATTATTGATTTATATATATGGTATAATTTATATATTATGTACATTTATGTTCTCATTTAAAATATTATGCTATCATACTATACAATGTAGTATATAGTTATAGATATATAAAATGTAGTATATATATTATACTATAAGTTAGTATATAATAAATAATTTAATAAGTAACAATTTAATATATATTATTGATTTATATATATGGTATAATTTATATATTATATACATTTATGTTCTCATTTAAAGTATTATGCTATCATACTATACAATGTAGTATATAGTTATAGATATATAAAATGTAGTATATATATTATAATATAAGTTAGTATATAATAAAGAATTTAATAAGTAACAATTTAATATATATTATTGATTTATATATATGGTATAATTTATATATTATGTACATTTATGTTCTCATTTAAAATATTATGCTATCATACTATACAATGTAGTATATAGTTATAGATATATAAAATGTAGTATATATATTATACTATAAGTTAGTATATAATAAATAATTTAATAAGTAACAATTTAATATTATATTATTGATTTATATATATGGTATCATTTATATATTATATACATTTATGTTCTCATTTAAAATATTATACTATCATACTATACAATGTAGTATATAGTTATAGATATATAAAATGTAGTATATATATTATACTATAAGTTAGTATATAACAAAGAATTTAATAAGTAACAATTTAGTATATATTATTGATTTATATATATGGTATAATTTATATATTATATACATTTATGTTCTCATTTAAAGTATTATGCTATCATACTATACAATGTAGTATATAGTTATAGATATATAAAATGTAGTATACATATATATATGTAAAGTAATGTGTAGTATATATATATATAAAGAATTATAATAAGTAATAAATTTAATATATATTATTGATTTATATATATGGTATAGTTTATATATTAGTTACATTTATGTTCTCATTTAAAATATTATGCTATCATACTATACAATGTAGTATATAGTTATAGATATATAAAATGTAGTATACATATTATAGTATAAGTTAGTATATAATAAAGAATTTAATAAGTAAAAATTTAATATATATTATTGATTTATATATATGGTATAGTTTATATATTAGTTACATTTATGTTCTCATTTAAAGTATTATGCTATCATACTATACAATGTAGTATATAGTTATAGACATATAAAATGTAGTATACATATTATAGTATAAGTTAGTATATAATAAAGAATTTAATAAGTAACAATTTAATATATATTATTGATTTATATATATGGTATAGTTTATATATTAGTTACATTTATGTTCTCATTTAAAGTATTTTGCTATCATACTATACAATGTAGTATATAGTTATAAATATATATATAAAATGTAGTATATATATATTATATTATAAGTTAGTATAGTAGGAATCATACGTTCGAACGTTTCAAGTTAACGTTCGAACGTTAAACTAAGAGCTGGAAATTTCCCGCTCGATTAAGGTATCTGTGTGATTATTCAGACGTTCGGATGTTTATACTATACGTTCGAACGTTATTTGATGAAAATCACCAGAAAATTATGTACATCCGAACACCAAATATGTTAACGTTCGAACGTTAGTTAAATTAGTGCGGGAAATTTCCCGCTCAAATATGGTAACACTTTGATGAAATGTACGTTCGGACGTTTAAGTTAAATGTTCGAACGTTCATCTGTAAATTTACGAACGTTCGAACGAAAAATTGTGATACATTCGAACATATATGAGGAAAGTGCGGGAACTTTCCCGCTAGATTTTATGTTGTAAATAAGAAGGGTACGTTCGAACGTGTACTGTAAACGTCTGAACGTTCTGGGTGGGAATAATTTTAGAATATAACGTTCGGACGTACAACTTAAACGTTCGAACGTTTAAACTAATAATTTTAGAACTTAATCAGTACGCGCATGGGAGGAAGCGGATCATTTCTTCTTCTTCCGTGCGCGCAACAGAGAGAGAGAGAGAGAGAGAGAGAGAGAGAGAGAGAGAGAGAGAGAGAGGGTGTTAGAGTGAGAGAGAGAGTTGAGTTAGAGAGTTAGAGAGAGTTGAGTTTTGGTAAGAAAATTTTTTTATTTCTTGTCTTTATTTGAATTTTATGATATTTATACAATGTGTTTTTGTTATAGAATATTTCTAATAAGTTAGTGTTGTATTTTTTTGAAGGATTGCTTGTTTTGGGAAGTTGGAAGATTTTGATTTGTAAGAGGATATTGTGAGTGCTAGGTATATTTCTAAACTTTATCAATATGTTGTTGTGATTTTATGCTTACTCTTGAAATATCGTGATTATTGTTTGTATAGTTTGTAAATAGTTTGTGAGTTATTGTAAATATGTTGTGATATGAATTTGAAATATTGTGTTTATTATTAGAAATATATTTTCATTAGGCTTTGTTAATACATGTTTATTGCTTACTCAACTTTAGAAATATGTTAATACATGTGGCATGTTATTTTGTGAATATATTGTGAGTAATTATGAATATGTTGTGATATGGACTTGAAATATTTAAATTATTATTTGTGAATGACGTTTGAATATGTTTACATTGTTACAAATATATTGTCCTTAAGCTTTATTAATACATGTGGCATGTTATTTTATGCTTACAATTGAAATATTGTGATTATTATTTGTATAGTTTGTAAATAGTTTGTGAGTTATTGTGAATATGTTGTGATATGGATTTGAAAAATTGTGATAATAATATTTCAAATTAAGTAATAACAAATAAAAGTAACTCTTTAAGAATTATAATAATTAAAATTATTGTATAACCATTGAAATTTAAGAATGATAATTAAATATTTATAATAATATTTGAAATTAAGTAATAACAAGTAAAACTAACTCTTTAAGTAATAAAAAATAATTAAGTAACTCTTTAAGAATTATAATAATTAAAATTATTGTATAACCATTGAAATTTAAGAATGATAATTAAATATTTATAATAATATTTGAAATTAAGTAATAACAAATAAAACTAACTCTTTAAGAATTATAATATTTAAAATTATATTATACTTCTTTTACAATTTAAGTATAACAATTAAAATTATATTTTAAGAATGATAATAATTAAAATTATAATATAACCTTTAAAATACTATTCAATAAAAAAGTCTTGAAACTACTAAACAAGTAGAGTTTGAATATGTAAATATACTTATTTATTATAAACTAAAGAGAAAGGAAATAAGGATCAAATAGATTCTTATATAAAAATTATATACTTATTGTCTATATAAGTAAATAACTCACTCAATTAAGTATAGCAATTAAGATTATAATTGTGGAATGATAATAATTAAAATTATATAATAACCTTTAAAATTATATATAACAATTATAATCTCTAAATTTTAGTCTAATTGCTTGACTGTCATAGTCTCTTCGGCCTTGAGAGTTGTCAAGGTCGGACAGTTTGTGACGGTTAAGTAATTAGACTAAAATTTAAACATTTCTTCAAGATCATTCTCCCTCGTTGTGTACAAGACACGAAACGTAGGGTCACATAATCTTCCATCCCTCTTTAGTTTAACAATATGGAGATATTGTTGTATGATTGTTTGCTAGATGCGTGTGACATTTCATAAATACCCTTAGACCCATTTGGGAATCAGTGTACATTTATGTGTCCACTGATTCCTGAATTGTCCAGTGTGGACAGTTTGAGATTATATTATCTGTATTGCACATTTTTGTTACTCGCTACTTTCCACGTTTAATATGAAGTTTCGGTGTCTTCTTCTACTGTTCTTCGGGTATACTGTTCGTAGGGTCACAATCCCGATATTTGAACATGTATACTTGGAGAATTATGGGGAGGTGCTGCCGAAATTTCTACTAACGTAGAAATTAGTAGAGTGACGAGATTTGTGCAATATGGAGAATATAATCTCGAATGGGATAGGACCAACTACCTTATCAAAAAAGTAATGAGAATTGGAGCATGACATGCATGTGAATTTTCAATGTACGTGTTATTAATATATAGATGTTTTTAGAAATGGACAAAAATTGGATGCGTCTGGATGATAGACTTGGAAAGGATTACGTACCCTATGCATGTGGAGTAAGAACTTTCATTGATTTTGCACGGGCTTCTGCTGATAGTCGTGGTTACATTAAGTGTCCATGTCGAGGGTGTAAAAATTTGTGTGCGATAGGATTGGATGAAGTAGAGCGTCATATATTTGTGAACGGTATGGATCTGGGGTATACGCGATGGGTACTGCATGGTGAGCCGTATGAAGGGTCAGCAGATGTATTGGTCGATCATCACAATTATTTGCGGCACATGGATGATGATTATGAGCATGATGAGATGGAGGAGATGTTGGGTGACATTGGAGCTGGGATGTTTATGGATGAGGTTAACGACAATGCCTCAACTGGTGGATCAGGGACTGATTGTAAAAATTTCCCTTCACTGTGGGAAGATGCAAAGCGCGAGCTTTACCCAGGTTGTACAAAACATTCCAAAATGTCGTTTATTGTGCGGTTGCTTCACATTAAATCATTGTGTGGGATGTCGACGAAAGCAATAAACATGGTATTGGATTTATTTAACGAGGTGCTTCCCGAAGGGTCTGCATTGCCTAAGAACTTTTATGAAGCGAAGCAGTTGAGAAAGGGATTAGGATTTGAGTACAAGTCCATACATGCATGCAAGAATGATTGTGTATTGTTCTGGAAGGAGAACGAGGAGAAACAAGCATGTCCTGTATGTGGAGAGTCGAGGTGGAAAGGTAAGAAAAACGTCCCTGTTAAGGTGTTGCGATATTTTCCCTTGAAACCTAGGTTGCAAAGACTATATATGTGTAAGAAAACAACTCATGATATGAGGTGGCACAAGGAGAAAAGAGTTAAGAATGACGGGTATATGAGGCATCCAGCTGATTTACTTGCGTGGCAGTCTTTCGATAATCAGTATCCAGAGTTCGGGTTAGAAGCTCGGAACGTGCGCCTGGGACTCACAACCGATGGATTCAACCCTTTTGGGAATATGAGTACAAGTTATAGCACTTGGCCCGTGGTATTGATTCCGTACAATCTTCCACCATGGAGGTGCATGAAGGTGCCAAACTTTTTGTTAACTTTACTCATCCCTGGCCCTAGATCACCTGGGAATGATATTGACGTATTCATGCAGCCGTTGATTGAAGAGCTGAAAGAGTTATGGGAAACAGGGGTTAGAACTTATGATGCATCTAAGTCGACATCTTTTCAGATGCATGCTGCGGTAATGTGGACCATAAATGATTTTCCGGCGTATGGGAATCTTTCCGGCTGGAGTACGAAAGGGAAGTTAGCGTATCCGACGTGTAATAAAGAAACTGCTAGTGAGTGGCTAAAATTTTCTCAGAAATTGTGTTTCATGGGTCATCGACGTTATTTACCAGCAAATCATGCATGGAGAAGAGAATGTGCCAAGTCTGATGGGAGAGTAGAGGATAGGATTGCACCAAAAGAGTTGTCTGGAGAAGAGATAGTGGAACAACTGCAACATGTTAGAGCGAACAATTTTGACAAAGGTCGGGGAAAGAACAAGAGAAAACGAGCCGTACCAGAATTGAATTGGACAAAGCGTAGTATTTTTTTTGACTTGCCGTATTGGTCGTCATGCAAGTTGCGACATAGTTTGGATGTAATGCACATAGAGAAGAATATTTGTGATAATATACTGGGTACATTGATGAGTATTAACAAAAAGACGAAAGACACGATCAAGACGAGGAAAGATCTTGAGAGAATGAGAATTAAACATAATCTGCATTTGCGGGTGGAAGGCAACAGGGTGGTCATGCCGCATGCATGTTTTTTCTCAATAACTATATAATTATAATTATAGTATATTTATTATCATGTAGTTGATGCATCTGCACGTCGCGGTCGTGGCTATACACGTGGAATATCTCTTGAACAAAATATAAGGCATGGTAAACTGAAGATCCCAATTCCTGATAATTCCACTGGAGGAGTGGATGATAGTGCAGCAGCGCTTTCCTCCTATATTGGCACAGTAGTTCGAGCTTATGCTCCATTTTATGTGTGCTCATGGCGAGATGTTCCGAATGAGATTAAGGAGCACATTCGAAGTCGTGTGCTGGTGAGTTTACTTTTCAGTACATTCTTTTCACCTAGATTAATATATTATATTTTTTACTTGATTCCCTTATTAGGATAAATTCGACCTCAACTTTGGCCGTAGCGAGGATTTGAGAACCATGAATGAGTTGATGGCTACACTATTCCGACGTCACAAAGGACGATGTCATGACCACTTCAAGAAGTTTGAGACGTTGGAAGAGGCTGCGCAGTCTCCTTTTCAGCAGATGAAGTTAGATGATTGGAGAAAGTGTTGTGATCTTTTTGCATCTCCAGATTATCAGGTATTTTACATTTATATCTTTTAATTATTTACATTCATATTCGTTTTATATATTATATGTATACATATTATAATTAACATTTTTAATATATTTTGTAGCACTTGAGTTCTACAAATGCACAGAATAGATCCGTTCTGACTGTCCACCATCGTGCCGGTTCAAGGTCATTCCACCGTCTTGCTGAAAAAATGGTAATTAAAAAATTATAGAATTCATTTATTTTCCTGATATTATTTCTGATAAGTACTAATATTATCTTTTAAAATTGCTAATATTGTCGCTTTGTTAGAAACGTGATGATCCTGAAAACTTTTCCCTCATTCATGTCTATGCTGCTGCTCACACTAATGAGCATAGTGAGTGGATGGATCATGTCGCTGTAGATAATTATGTAAGCAGTGTTAATTTTGTTAAATAAATTATTTATATAATATTTTAATAGTTTATTTCTTATTTCTATTTCTTTTAATACGTTACTAATTATTTACGATCATTACCTTTTAAATTGCAGAGCAAAATGTTGGAGATGCAGTCGGCTTCTGAGGAATCCTCTCCTAGTGACATAGACATATTCACGCAAGTGCTCGGGCCGCAGTCTAGTATGGCAAGAGGTTTGGGACGATCTATCAAGCATAAATGTTCATCCTCCTCAACCTCATCGGCTTCACAAATTAATAATCTTACGGCAGATTTAGAAGCTGCACGGCGTGAGAATGAGTATATGAGGTCGAGACAACAAGAGTTAGAGTCTCTCTTAGAACGACAGTCTCATTTAGAGACGCGTTTGCAGGACCAACAAAGAGACCAGGAGGAAAGAATACGCAGTGAAGTGCAAGAGCAAGTGCAACGGGAGATGATGGTGCAAATGGAGCGTGTTATGTCGTTGCAACAGAATCCCCGTGGGCGAGGGAAAAAGAAGAAATAAATTTTATTAATATTTCTGACTAGTTTTAATATCTAATTTTGTGCTTTTATAAGACATTGTTACTTGTTAATTGGGTATGTAATATGATACAATTGGTATTATGTTTTTAAATTTTATGAAATTAGTATTTCTGATCTGTACATTCGAATGTAAATAAAAATCGTTCGAACGTTGGTTCACACTGTAACAAACGTTCGAACGTAAATACAATTGAATCGTTCGAACGTACTCACGCTAAAATGAACAAACCGTTCGAACGGTAAAGCGACTAACGTTCGAACAAAGAACTTGCTTTCGGACGCTCCTTCGTTTACATTCGAAATAACGTCCGAACATTAAACGCGCTACGTTTGAACATTTACGTTTACCTTCGAACAAATATTCGAACGTTTATTGTAATTAACGTTCGGACGCATTAACATTCGAACGTAAATATGATACGTTCGAACACGATATCCAACGAACGTCAACTTCTCTCATTCGAACGCCAATCGGTCGGGTATAACGTCCGAACGTTTGATTTTATGTCCAAACGTGATTTTCTGTGACAGTTCATAACCGTCACAAAAAAAGGAACGTTCGAACGTTGTACCGAACGGAACACTTCCAACCGTCACTAAAAATATTTTTTGTGACGGTTGAACAGTAAACCGTCACCAAATGTTTTCTGTGATGCACTTTAGGTGACGGTCATGGTGACGGTTTTAAACCGTCACCAAATATGTTTAGTGACGGTTTGCCATTTTTTTGTGACAGTTTTCTCTGTCACAAAACACACATTCTGTTGTAGTGACGCACGCGTATACATACAAACATGGCCAGCTAATTAATTTGATTCCAACGTATTTTAGAATTAGGTTTTGAAAAGGATGTTTGAAGTATGAAGTGAGTTCAAGTGGATATATTATTCATGGTTACAAAATATACCCACTTGTCTACACAAGTCACTGGATCGGCAGAACCCAATTGGGTTTCAGACCATATAGTATGTTGAGTTAATTAACTCAAATGATTAAGATGACAGATCTCATGTCATCTTCTAGAGTATATCGACCTTATCTGCACAAATGGTCACATGGTGGAGCCCAATTGGATTTAAAGATCATATTATTCCATATATAGTTAATTAATTCAAATTATGACCAAGTGATCTTGCCGTCGAATCCAATTGGGCTTAAGACTATATATATATCTATATCTATATATATATATATATATATATATAGTACGTTAATTAACTTAGATCATGATTAAGATGACAAAATATACGTACCCACTTGTCAACTCTAGTCAAGTCAAGATTGATTGCGCTTCAGACCGTATTATATATATTTGTGATAAGAATAAATATAGATAGAAGTCACTATTGGAAGCATTTATTTTGTACACATAATGTGGCATCATCTAGACCTCACATCTCCTTAAGTGTGTTGGAAACAATCAACTAGAAACAGCTATGCAGTGAATGCAAAATGTGCACTGCTATAATGACTTCTCTCTAGCATTACCTGATAAGATAAATTAACTCAAATGTTTAAGGTTTAAAAAATATAACCACTTGTCTACACAAGTCACTCGGGGTCAATCAATATTAAATATTCTATAGTAGTTACTTAACTCATGAGGATGATTAAGGTGACAAATAAAATATATCTACTTGTGATCTACACATGAAGTGACTCGATGGAATCCAATTGGATTTCAGACCATATTATTTCTACATACATATATATATATATATATATATAGTAGAGTAATTCTACATACAATCATAAAGTGCGTAAATACTGTGTAATTGTTTTGAAAAAAAGTGAATTCAACTATTAAAAAATTAATTTTTTTTATGTGAATTTCATATTTTATTCATCTTTTTTAAAACGATTACACAATAATTATACAATTCATTATTACAAATATCTTTTCTTTATATAATACGAGTAAGTTGGCATAATGTGCAAGAGTACCCACTTGCGGAGGCATCCATGCACGGTGCTTAATTAATTACTTGACCTAGTAGAGTCTTTGTCTATGTCTAAAGTCAACGTACGTTCTCTATACTTGGTTAATTTAGGACTCGTTTGAGTAAATAACTGTTTTTAGGTATTTTCAAGTATTTTCAACTATCTTCTTTTTAAACATCATTCAAATCTTTAACTTTTTATCTAATCATTTTGATGTTTTTCTTTAAACGTGTTTTTTTGGATAATGTGGAACGTAATTCAAGTTTTAAAAAGATTATCAATGGAGGAAACTACCCTTACAACTTTAAGCTAATTACAATTTTTAAACTTTTAAGAATTTGATCTAATTTTTAAAAATTAAAATAATTATCATTTCTACCTCGGAAAATAATTTATTAGTTTGTTTCCAAATAAATGTAATATGTTTAAAAATGCTTTAAACATATAGTTAGCAAACAGTAAATAAATTTTTAATAGTAAAACATATAATTTAAGTTATAGTTATATTTTTTACTACAATTCCAAACATGTACTTAGACAGACTGAAAGATCGAACTTTGGCCCTCTACTACTGCCTATCATAACTTCCTGTTCTCTTTTATTTTCTTAATTTTCGAATTTATTAATATTTTTTAAGATTTTGGAATTTAATTCAAACTTTGTAGTGTGTTTCTTCAATAAGTTGATTGACATGTTATTGGGAGACACGTGTCTACTTTTGATTGGTTAATATGTATTAGATTCGTTAGTAAAATAAATAAAAAATGACCGAAGTCATGATTAATTAGAATTTTTTTAAAAAATGGGCTCAGAAATCGGGATAAAAATTCTCTCCGTTACAAAGTTGATATGAAGATGTTTGTATTTTGGGTGCAGATTCATGGGCTGCCTTTGGAGTTTATGACTAATGTAAATGCTGAGAAGATAGCTGCTAAGTTCGTAAATTTCAATCAAGTTGAAAAATCTGCAGGTCCAGGTATACTCTTGCGACGATACATGCGAATACAAGTTGAAATAAATGTTGAAAAACAATTGCCTGAAGGATTTCCATTGGTCCGAAAGCGTAAACCAGCCACATGGATTAGCTTTAAGTATGAACGCTTATCGGAGTTCTGTTATTGATATGGGTGTTTGGGTTATCTTCAACAAGTGTGTCCGTCTCTCCATACTAAAACTGAGGTATCAAACTATGGGCCATGAATGCGTGCAGAAACACAGACCAGTAGAAAGACCTTTTACTATGATTCTCAATCATTCCTTTTTGAGCCAAAGCATACGGACATTCAACAGCAACAAACTCTTCCCTCCAACATCTTCCCATTACTACCTCTGATCATTCACCCATCGTGCTTGATACTATGGGTAGAAGAAAGCATTTTGCTAGTTTTAAATTTGAAGAATTTTGGATTAGAGACCACACTAGTCAAATGGTTGTTCAAAATGCTTGGAACAATCATTTTACTGGTAATCCGAGCTATATTCTTCAAAGAAAACTCAAAAAGGTTCATAGTGCACTAAAAAAATGGAATAGGTCTCACTTTGGGCACATACAATCAGGCATAAGAGACACCACCAAAGCTCTCTTGAATATCCAAGCAAATGACCCAAATCTTGACTCTAGGATCATGGAGGAAGAACTTGAATCTGAATTGAATGAATTGTTAAGGAGAGAAGAGATTCTTTGGAAATAAAAATCAAAAGTTCAATGGTTAACCACAACAGATTTGAACACGAAATTCTTCCATCTCTCTACCACTGTGAGAAGACGTCAAAATACAATTGATAGTCTTAAAGTGAACCTCAATTGGACTGAGGATCAACATGTCATTCAAAATTCTTTCTTGAATCATTTTAGAGAAGTCTATGCAACTTCAAATCCTAGTATAGACTTGGAATTAGAGTCTCTCTTTCCTGAAAAAGTTACTGACCAAGAGAATAACATTCTTTGTGAAATCCCTTCAGAGGAAGAGATTATTCACACTCTTAGGCAAACTCCATCTAGAAAAGCCCCCGGGCCAGATGGTTTTACTGGGCTCTTCTATAAGCACTATTGGGATATTGTCCAAAATGATTTCATAAAAGTTGCTCAGAATTTTTTCTTAAGTGGTAAACTTTTAAAAGAATTAAATCATACTCACATTGCTTTAATTCCAAAGACTAGTAACCCTAATATTGTTCATCAGTTTAGGCCTATTAGTCTTTCAAATGTTTACTACAAAGTTATTGCAAAGATTATGGCGAATAGGCTCAAGAAAATTCTTCCAAAAATCATCTCCCCATACCAAATAGCTTTTGTTCCTGGTAGAACTATTCAAGAGAATACTATTTTGGCCCAAGAACTCCTTCATTTTCTGAAAAGGAAAAAAAGGAAAGAATGGTATCATGGCAATCAAGATTGATATGGAAAAAGCCTTTGATTTCATGGAATGGGGGTTTATTTTGAGAATCCTGGAAAGCTTGGGTTTTAATAGAATATGGGTTGATTGGATCAAAGAGTGTATCACAACGGTCTCGTATTCTGTTATTATAAATGGTACTCTAAGAGGGTTTATAAAGCCTAGTAGAGGTCTGAGGCAAGGGGATCCCCTTTCACCTTTTCTCGTTATTCTGGACACGGAAGTTCTCACTAGACTCATCACTTATGAGGAAAACTTGGGGAACATTCATGGTATTTCTATTAGTAGAAATAATCTCCCCATCTCGCATCTCCTTTTTGCTGATGACCTTATTCTTTTTGGGAAGGCTAATAGTTCAACAACAAACAACTTCAATAATTGTTTGGAAAAATATTCCTCATGCTTAGGTAAAAAAAGTCCATGTTAGAAAGTCTTATATAAAGTTCAGTGAAAACACTCAGCCAAGACATAAGCAAAGAGTCAAGGAAGTTTTTGACTTTAAGAATGCTTCACCCACCATAAAGTACTTAGGCCTTCCTTTGTCCTTTAAGGGTTCAAAGAAAATTCAGTTTCAAGAAATTCAGCAAAAAATCTCCCAAAAGTTGGCGGGATGGAAAGCAAAACTGCTTTCCCAAGCAAGACGTACTACCCTCATTAGAACGGTTGCTAGTTCAATGCCATCTTATATCATGTCCTCTGTTTTGGTTCCAAAAAGTGTTGCTAGTAGCCTTGACTGTACATTCAGGAAATTCTGGTGGGGTTTCCCGGAAGAGAAATCCCATAATCTAACTCTCAAATCCTGGAATTCTATTTGCAAACCAAAGTCTATGGGTGGTTTGGGAGTTAGATTAGTCTCTGACTTTAATCAAGCTTTTCTTTCAAAAATTGGTTGGCAGATGATTATGGGTGTTGATGCCATTTGGAGAATAGTCCTTTCTGGTAAATACCTGAAAATGTCTTCCTTTTTGGGTACCACTAAAAGAAATACTGATTCTTGGATATAGAAAGGCATTCTCAAGCAAAAGGATCTTTTGAAAACAGGTTTATGCTTTCAAATCAATAATGGGGTGGACACTAAAGTTTGGAATGATCCTTAAATTCCTAGCAATCCAAACTTCACACCCATTCGAAAAGATACAAATACTCCTATTGACCCTCTTCTTTGTGTTTCGGAATTAATGACGGAGGAACCTATGAGATGGAATACCATTCTGCTTCAAGCCCTTTTCAATCAAAGTTCAGTGAATGAGATAGAAAAAATCCCTCTTGCCCAACAAAGTTTTCACAATCTCATTGATACCTGTTTGGACTTTCCATAAATATGGATCCTTTAGTCTTAAATCAGCATATGATGCCTTAACACTATCTCATGCTCAGGATATGATGGACAATAGCAGTATTCAACCTGATATTTGGAAGGATCTTGGAAGCTTAAGGTTCAGGATAGACTAAAGTTCTTTTGTTGGAAAATTCTCAATAACATCTTGCCAACTCATTCTCGTATTAAGAATTTTGTCCAGATTGATGTTGATAGCCTTGACTGTCCTATTTGTAACACTGGTGAAGAAACTCAATCTCATCTTTTCTTAAATTGCAGTTTCACCAGAATCCTATGACGTCATTCCCCTTGGCCTTTAAACATATCCTCCTGTGCTTAGAATGATATTAGAGTGTGGGTCAAGTGCATTCTTGATCTTTTCAGAATGTTAGGAATCCCCCTAGAGGAAGAACACCACTTTCAAATTTTTGCACTTGTGGCTATGGATAGTATATGGTTCCTTAGAAATAAAGTCCTTCATGAAGTTCTTAAACCTGATTTATCTACTTTTATATCTTCCACTAAAAAAGTTTTCAAAGATCATTGTGATGCATGGGGCAATTTACAATTAAATTCTAGCAAACCGTGGGGACCTATGCCTGTTGATCATTGTCTAGTCACTTTTGATGTTGCGGTTAGACAAAGTGGAAGCATAGTAGCAACAGTTGGTAGAACATCTTCTGGATCCATCATTTTTGTGGCTACAAAGCACATCAGCAGTCAAAATCCAAATCAAGGGGAAGCTACTGCAATGCTTTTGGGAGTAGAAAAAGCCAAAGAAGCCAACATCGGAAAAATTGTGATTGCAGAAGACTCTCTTAATACCCTTCAAGCAGTAAATAATTCAAATGTTATTCCTGATTGGACAGTGCAACCAATTATTCATGATATCAGGCTTGCTCTTAAAGGCTTTGACAGATGGGAACTTCAAAAATACATCGAGATGAGAATCGATGCGCGCATTCAATTGCGCAGTGGGCTGCCACCAAAAATATTTTTGAAAACATTCCACTTATTACCATTCCTCCTTCTCTGCTAAACTTCCACAGTGGGAAAGACCCACCGACTTTCTTGTAATCTGTCTCTGTCTGTGTCTTTGTTTTGTGCTTGTTAGCTTGCTTGTAATATGCTACTTAATGTAGCGGACCTTTTTATTTAATATCAGATGTGTTTTTTTTTTTTTAAAAAAAAGCAAATTTGATAGTACGTAACTGTTTAATGCAAAATCTGAGATATTTTAACCATTTCTTTCACTTGACAAAATAATAGGAAATAGAAACAAACTTTATTTCACATCAAGTAATGAATACTACACAGTCTACACCTATTAATGCGACATCATGAAGTTCAGAATCTTATTCCATGCATGAAATTAATGGAACTTTCTACGTTTTAACTAAATTGGAGTATTATTCAAAAAAAAAAAAAACTAATTGTTAGAGTGCTGTTAGCTGTGGCAACAATCAAAGGTTGGCATTTACATCAACTTGATGTAAATAATGCCTTTTTGCATGGAGAATTAAATGAGGAAGTTTATATGCAATTACCACTTGGTTTTGCCTCTCCAAATGATCCACGAGTTTGCAAACTCAAAAAGAGTTTGTATGGATTAAAGCAGGCTTCACGACAGTGGTTCTCAAAACTGTCAGCATCATTAATTCAGTTTGGTTTCATCCAAGGTAAATCAGACTCTTCACTCTTCACTAAGCAAACTTCAAACAGTTTCATGGTTCTATTGATCTATGTTGATGATGTGATCTTAGCATCCAATAATCTTGAGCAAATTGATATTGTCAAAAAGTATCTGCATGATTCATTCACAATTAAAGATTTGGGTGAATTAAAATATTTTTTGGGCATTGAGGTAGCAAGATCAAAGAAAGGTATTGTTTTATGTCAAAGAAAATATGCTCTCGATATACTCCAAGATAGTGGATTTTCTGCTTCCAAACCAGTGGCATTTCCCATGGAATCAAACCTCAAATTGAGTGCACATGATTCCTCTCCACCCTTAACTGATGCTGCCACTTATAGGAGGCTTGTTGGTCGACTTCTATATCTAACTATTACCAGACCAGATTTGGCATACTCAGTCCAAGCTTTGAGTCAGTTCATGGCTAATCCTAGTATATTACATCTTCAAGCAGCTGAAAGGGTACTTAGGTATATCAAAGCTACACCTGGACAGGGTATTTTCTTGGCTGCAGCATCACCATTGCATTTAAAGGCATACTCAGACAGTGATTGGGGGGTCTGTCTCGACTCCAGGAAAAGTATCACAGGTTTTACAGTTTTTATTGGTGACTCACTCATCTCATGGAAATCAAAGAAGCAACCTACAGTGAGTAGGTCCTCTGCTGAGTCAGAATATAGAGCTTTAGCTTCTACTACATGTGAGCTCCAATGGTTGGTGTACCTTCTAAATGATCTGAACATCTAACACACTCAAGCTGCTTTGCTTTACACAGATAGTAAGCCAGCAGCTGCAATTGCTTCTAATCCTGTCCACCATGAAAGAACCAAACATATTCAACTTGATTGCCATCTTGTTCGAGAGAAGTTACAAGAGGGTCTCATCAACATCATACATATTCCTTCAAAGCATCAGATAGCAGATATTCTTACTAAGCCCCTCGGATCTCTGAATTTTCATTTCCTCATTCGCAAGATGGGAATGTTGAATATTCATTCTCATCTTGAGGGGGGGTGTTGGAATATAGAAAACCATGTCAAGGAATTGGAAAGGAAATCCCGAGAAGCCAAACAAGGGTTTTTATCAATTCCTAATTCAGTTTGACAGTTAAATTAGTTAGTCTCCAGCTTGACAGTTAAGTTAGTTAGCTTCAGAATAAGCTACTCAATTGTATCTCAAGTTGTATAAATAGAAAGCTTTGTATAGTTTTAAGAAAAATCAAGTCATATATTTTCACATCATTTTAATGAGAAGAAGAAAAGTTCTCTCTTCCATACTCTCTGGTTTTCGTTTCTTTTCCATATCTTCAGTTTCTTAATTCTCAGTTTTAGCAATTTTACAGTATTATTCAAAAAAAAAAAAAAAAACTAAATTGGAGTATGGGACTGAGGTGCATCGGTCTTCATTCAAATTCGTCGTGTCTAGTGTAGGCTTCTACATTTTCTAATTAATCTTAAATGAAAAAAAAATATTAAAGTTTTTTAAACTGCTACTTGCCAAGAAATTCAAGAAGGGAGTTAATTATGGATAAAAAGCGAATATTCTAACTAACAATCATGTTGAAATAATGCAGTAGTACATATTTAATCAACATAAAGCTAGGCCATTATTATATCCTATCATCCGATGTTGTCCCAGTTGTATTCATGAACCACGCATACATATACATACAAACACGGCCATGTTTGGGATGTTTATCATGCCTTGTTTGGTTTTAGATTCTAATTTGTGCATGTTTATATATACCATGTATATTAGTCCATCTTTTATACTCCTTGATGTTGGACGGTCAATGTTTGAAAGTTTTACACACTACAAGAATATTGGTCTTTTGCGACTAATTAATTTCCGTCCATACATAAATCGATGCTAAAACTTTTTTTTTGTGTCCAATTTTATTTGGTCACTAGTTTCCGACGTAAAAGGTGATTTTGGGAACAACGAACTGTTATGAGTATTTTGCCGACGATATGTTTATTTTTGCGACTATTTATTTCGACGCAAAATGATTATAGTGTTTTGGCGACCATATTATTTCCGGCCATACTTAAGTGATGCTAATAGATAATATTTTTGCGTTCAAGTTAAAGTTATCGCATATTTCCATCGCAAAAGTTAGATCCAGGAAAACGAACCGTTTCACTTATTTTTTTGCGTTCAAATTCGGTCCATTTTCATAATATTACTGGACGCAAAAGGTTTGCATCGTGATTTTATCCCCTCGTTGTCCAGGAAGATCACTCCTCTAGTATAGTTTATATACCCTCGTTGGCAGCAAATCCCCCAAATTTACACCAAATTTTTTCTTTGCCCCAAATTTGCTGAGCCAAACCAGCGTCTATCATACTAAATTTCTAGTGAAGTCATTTCAATAAATTTTGTGGAAGATCTTCACATCATTCCAATATTTTCCCCAAGTCATTCCATCGTTGGTTTTATTTTGAGAAGAAGGATCATAGACAATGGTTCAGAAGATTATTGATCACAAACATATTG
The DNA here is from genome assembly GCA_961763995.1 of Juglans cinerea. Taxonomy (NCBI): domain Eukaryota; kingdom Viridiplantae; phylum Streptophyta; class Magnoliopsida; order Fagales; family Juglandaceae; genus Juglans; species Juglans cinerea. The sequence continues at coordinate 32,127,668 of CAUIVZ010000001.1, forward strand.
AAATGATTATAGGTAGGCCCATCATGTAATCGATTTCAGTTTTTTTCTCTTTTTAGTGAAGAAAGGAAATACGTACAAGTGCTCAGAAGGTGTTTGCTGAAATGCTTCTTAGAGATAAATTTATTTCACTCACATATCTGTATGGCCTCTATTTGCCGAAATGCTTCTTAGAGAAATTGTGAGTCTTAATACTTTTGGTTTCATTGTTAGAATTGATTTCCCTCGCTTTATCTACACTATATGATTAAATCATAGTTTTTATTTTACACTTAGCTATAATTATTTTCTAGGTTTGAAACTGATTTCATAGCATCCAAGTTTATATTTGTGTCAGAATAATCTGCGAGTATTTGATCTATTCCAGAGTTGATGTGTGGGAATTGAGGAATTTTGTCCGTGTATCTTCTTAACTAAATCTTGAATGTTACAATCTAAGCCTTTTCAACTGTCTAAGCCTCCTTAATGATCAAGAACTAGAAGGTGAGTGAAGAAACATGGTACAGAGTTGTAATTAGTGTGATGGATTTTGTTTAGAAGTTAATACTAGATGACATTCCAATTTCTGATCATGTCTAATTTTTTACAGATGGATAAAAGTTGGATGAATGTCACCGATAGGTTTAGGTCAAGGGAATATGCCGAAGGGGTTAGACAGTTTTTGAGAATGGCTCGAGCTCATGCTCATGGAAACAATCGTGTCAAGTGTTCATGTCGTAGATGTCGTAATATGGTGTTCGTACCTATAAGTGAGGTCGAACGACATCTATTTATTACTGGGATAGATCAAAATTACACGAATTGGATATTTCATGGGGAGCCATAACCCCTGAACATTAATAGTGATGATGCTAATGATAATGTTGACGATTCTTACATCGATGACATAGACGATATGTTAGGTGACATTCATGCTGCTATCACTGTCAGTGTTGATGAAGACATGGCTGCACATATAGCGGGTCCCTCCTCCGTTGAACCCGAACCAACCAGTTTTGAGAAACTGTTGGAAGATGCTCGTCGTCCACTTTATGATGGCTGCACAACATTTTCTAAACTATCATTCACTGTGAAGTTGCTCCACATCAAAACAATTGGTGGGTGGAGTATAAAGTCCTTTGACATGTTGCTTAAACTATTGAAAACTGCTTTTCCCCAATCACTCTTGCCAGACTCTTTCGATAAGGCACGATCATTGGAGCGAGGCCTCGGATTTAGATACATAAAAATACATGCATGTCCAAATGATTGCATATTATATTGGAAGGAAAATTTCAACAAGCAAGAGTGCCCTAAGTGCAAGGCATCTAGGTGGTTGTCTACCACACCTAAGCAACGACCAGTACCACAAAAGGTTATGCGTTATTTCCCACTTAAGCCAAGGTTGCAGAGATTATTTATGTCCAAGAAAGCTGCAGTATCCATGAGATGACATCAATCACAAAGGGTGGGGGATGAAAACACTTTGAGGCATCCCGCGAACTCTGAGGTGTGGACCACATTTGATAGAGAGCATCGTTGGTTTGCTGAAGATGCCCGTAATGTCAGACTCGGTCTTGCTAGTGATGGATTCAACCCATTCAATAATATGAGTAAACCATATTGCATTTGGCCAGTGATTCTGGTTCTGCATAACTCTCCGCCACCATAGGATTATCAACATGTTCTTTTTTATCACAAACAACCACTAGAGCTTACCCTTCCTCATCCCTAATGATAATTCCTACTCCCATTCTTTTACCCTAAGCATCCCAATTTATCTTCACTAAACCAGTAGCTGGTTTTTCCCATTTCAAAACACCCATTCCACCTACTTGGCCTTACTTTGTCTGTTTTAGAAGAGCTTCGACAGCCTTATAGTCAAATAGAGATTCACTGGCCTTCTACAGCAAAGCTTTGGGGCAAGCTATCTTCCTTTCGAACACAAACAGATTTCTTCTTAGCCATTGTCTTCTGAACATCACTGCCACCAATTCTAACTGCTCCTTGCTCAACTTATTTATCCACTCCACCCATAGTAGCATAAAGTCAGCTTCTTCTCTATTCCATTTCTGAACTCCAAATCTTGTATCTGCCTAGATGTCATTAGCTGCTGACACTCCCAAAGAACATGCATAATGGTTTTAGATTCTGCAAAACAGCTTGGGCATGATTTTTCAGTCACTATCTTTCTTTTAAACAAATTCTCCTTTGTTGGCAATAAGTTGTTCCCCACCTTCCAAAGGAAAATTTTTGCTGTACTAGGCACTGTAAGATTCCAAATGATGCTCCATTTCTCATCCAAAGACCCTTCCCTTGAACTTTCACCTTGAAGGCTTTTTAATCTGTCTAACTGCAGGAAGTATGCACTTCCCACAGAGAACTCACCTATTTTGGAAGGTCCCCAAAACAGTTTGTCTTGTACCAAGCCTCTACTGAAGGGGATACTCAAAATCTGCTCAGCTTTATTAAAAGAGAAAATTGTTCGAATCAAACCTTCTCTCCATTCTCCCTTTTGTTTATCAATTAGTTCTTCCACTTTTGTCTCAGCCTGCAAAACAGAAATAGGAGATTGTATAGAAAAAGATGAGGGAGAAGGTAACCACTTCTCACCCCATATTTTAATCTTGCTGCCATCACCCACTCTCCACCTTATACCATCCTTCACCAACTTCCTGGCTTGCCAAATACTCCTCCAAATCAAAGAGGGCTGGGAATTCAACTTAGCATCCAAGAAATTTGATTGTCTATAATATTTCTCTTTAAGAACTACTACTACTGAAGACATAAGATTCCTAATCAACCTCCAACCTTGCTTGGCTAAGAGAGCCATGTTAAAAGATTCCAAATCCCTGAAGCCTAAACCCCCCTTACAATTCTGCTTCGCCAACTTTTCCCATTTCCTCCAACAAATACTACTTTCTCCGTGCTGTTTACCCCACCAGAATCTTGAAAACAACATGTTAATATCAAGACAAAGCTTTTTAGGGACTTTAAAAATTGACATAGTATAGGTTGGGATGGCCTGGAGAACTGCTTTAATTAGAATTTCTTTCCCAGCCTGAGAAAGAAAATGGTTTTTCCAACTGGAATTTTTCTGCCAAATTCTCTCCATTAGAAATCTGAAAGTATTGAATTTTGATCTTCTCACAAGGGTAGGATGACCTAGGTACTTCTCAAAGCTGCCACAGGCTATGGAATTTCCAGTTTCCACTATCACCCTTCTATCCCCTTCCCTATTGGTGCTGCTAAAAAATAAAGAAGTCTTTTCCTTATTGAGGAATTGCCCTGAGGCTTTCTCATACTTTTTTAACACCTCTTGAATCCTATGCCACTCTTCTAACTTAGCTCTTCCAAAAAGGATGTAGTCATCTGCAAATGGCAAGTGGTTTATGCTATTGCCCCTCTAGTCACTTGCACTCCCCTTGTAAGCTTCTGGTTTTAATAAAAATTCAGAAGGTTGCTCAACCCTTCAGCACAAATAATGAAGAGATAGGGTGACAAAGGGTCACCCTGTCTCATACCCCTTTTTGGCTAGAATTTAAGACCATGAAGGCTATTAATGAGCACTGAGATGGAAACAGACTTCACACATCCCATTATCAACTCCACCCATTTCTCATTGAAACCCAATCTCTTCATCACAGCATCCAAAAAGACCCTTTGTACTTGATCATACGCTTTTGACATGTCTAACTTAATGGCCATGTTACCCACCTTCACACTCTTTCTGGATTTCATAGAATGTAACAAATCATAAGCCACCATAATGTTATCATTAATCAATTTAAGCCTATTGGAAATAGATTAGGAGAAATTATAACAGAAAGCACCTTTTTAAGCCTATTGGAAATAGTTTTAGAAACTATTTTATACATAACGTTGCAAAGGCTTATTGGTCTATACTCACAAACTTTCTTAGGGTCTTTGCACTTAAGGATTAAGGTTATATGGGTATAGTTTATAGAGGGATCCATGGGATTACCATTCAGGATTGATAGAGCAGCTCTACACACTTCCTCATAGACAACTTTCCAATGATTTTGATAAAACAAAATGGTCAAAAACCATTAGGACCAGGAGCTTTTAAAAGTGCCATTTGCATTAAAGCCTCTTCCACCTCTACTCTAGCGAAACTTTTCATCAAAGAGTCATTCATTTAAGCTGAAACCTTTGCTTCCATCCCTACCAAACATTCCTCTATGTCTTCCTTACTAGGTGCTGAGGACTGAAACAAACTTTCAAAATAACCTCTAAAAGTTGCTTCCACATTGGAAAAACCCTCCATTCTTCTGCTGTCTTCATCATACACTGAACTAATGAAGTTCTTTTTCCTTCTTTGATTGGCACAAGCATGGAAATATTTCGTATTCTTATCCCCATGCTTATACCAATTGCATTTAGCCCTTTGTTTCCATTTAAGGTCTTCCATTTCCAAAAGTAGGTTCAACTTTTCTTTTACCCTTCTTATACCAAAATAACCTGTGTTTATAGGAGTTGAATTGGACTTTATCACGAGTTATATCATTTAATAATATAGAATATTTAATTTTGTATTATTCAATTTAATAAGCAAATTAAACTAGATACGAGTTTATTTGACTTGATTTAAGGAATCATCTTATTTATCTATATATATCACCACGATCCACTACGTCGTGCTGGACAATTGACACGCAGCTTCGACATTGATCCCAACGTCGACTCAGCCCACAAGTCTAAAGTCAACGTTTCCTTGGATTACAAAAGTCGTCTGCGTAAATGGAAGTCTTATAAATACCTTGAGCTTTTTATTTCTGTGGAGGGAAAGAATTAGCAATCTGTATGTGTAAGGATTCCCTTGATTTCCAGATTGTATGTAAAAATACCAATAACGTGAACAGTGAAGAAGATGAATGATACTGATGAAAATACCTCAATTGCTCATACGGTTTGGGGTATTCGAGGTCCCCAATTCCTCCATAAAAATGAACAGCTACTTAGATGAAATGCTCCTGAATGACCCACAGATTCATCCAAGCATGATACTTAATTGACTCAAAAAGGAAATTACATAAAAGTTCCTGGGCAACAGGTTCTAGAACTCATGCCCCAAACACACTGTTTCATACTAAACAAAGTGTTTACAACTGAGCCCCAAATGTTATTTAAACTGCACCGTTTCTCTCAAATAACCCAGTGCCGTCGTTAGCCCTTAAGGCTTGCTGAAGCTACGTTGTTTAGGAACCCAATTGAAGACATAATTTCGAAGTCCCGAACCTTCCTCTCCATTTCACACTCTGCCACTTTCGTCTTCTTCCTTCTGCACCCTAAAGCTCCAAACTTTATCTCCATAGATCTCCAAACCCATAGCTTCCTAACATTCCCCCACCCTTATAAGACCTTGTCCACAAGGTGTGGATACAAAGCCCTAAGCTTCCAGAGATTTTCCCACAAATTTTCCTCTTTCGAAAGCCCCACCCATTTTTTCATCACCTCTGTCACAGCCTGTCCCCCTTGCTGTCTCATGCGTCGATCACTCACCGCCTGGAATCACCTCGCAGTCGTTGTTGGTGGGTGGTAGAGTAGCAAGTGGTTGAATCCGATCCCCTAGTTTTCTCTTCAAGTAGGACACATGGAAACTGGGTGGATTTGAGAGGATGGAGGTAGCTCCAGCTGATAGGCCATAGATCCGAACCTCTTGAGCACCTTAAAGGGCCCATAGAAACGCGGCGCCAGTTTCATGTTCCAGCATAGTGCCACTGTCTTCTGGCGGTACGGCTGCAGGTGAAGGTATACCCATGCAACTATGGAAATGCCTTGGAGGGCAAATAACTCCTTCCAGAAGGAACTCAGAAATATCGGATCCCTGTTGGTTACTATGATTTTTGGGAAACCATGCAATTTGAAAACTGACCAAAGAAACACATTGGCCACTTCCTGAGCTGTATAGGGATGTGGTAGGGTCATGAAATGCCCGTAGTTAGTGAAATGATCCACTACGACAAAAGTTACAGAACAACCCTTACACTTTGGCAGCCCCTCCATAAAGTCCATCGCAATATCTACCCATGCTTGGTGGGGTATGGGCAGAGGTTGTAGGAGACCAGCTGGGGGTAGCGTCTCATACTTGAAAGCCTGACATATTTCACACTCCCTGACCCATTTTTTAATATCCTTTTTCATACCTGGCCAATACAAGTCTCTTTTGGTCCTTTGATAGGTCTTTAAGTACCCCGAATGTCCCGCCATAGGGTCGGTATGAATAAACTGAAGTACCTTAAGTTTGAAAGGTGAGTCTGGAACTATGAAAATTCGGCCCTTCTTCAAGATTATTCCCTACTGTACTGTTGTCCCCTTAGGAACCTCTAGCTGATTTAACAACCTTTCCATCAGACCTGAAGCTTTTGTACTGTTTTTATAGCTGAGTTTCAGCTCTTCCACCCAATCTAAAGTGGAAAATGAAATCTGGGCAAGCAAACCCACCTCTTCATTTTCAACCTCCCCTTTCCTCGACAGCGCATCAGCCACGACATTCTCTCTTCCGCTCTTGTACTCAATCTTAAAATCGTAGACCATTAGCTTGCTCACCCATTTGTGTTGAGCTTTTGTTCCAATTTTCTGCTCAAGCAGAAATTTTAGTGCTTGTTGGCCCATTTTAATGATAAATGACTGCCCCAAAAGGTAAGGCCGCCATTTTTGCACCGCTGTCACAATGGCCAAAAATTCCTTCTCATAAGTTGACAGTGGTAGAGCCCTTCCCTTTAAGATTTTACTCAAAAAAACAATAGGTTGCCCCAACTGCATAAGGACAACACCTATTTCCTTCCCACTAGCATCACACTCCACTGTGAACGACTTTGAAAAATCTAGTCATGCAAGTACGGGTGGCCTAGTCATTGCTTCATTTAATTTTTTGAAGGTTAGCTCTGCCTCTTGGGTCCACACAAACCCATTTTTTGTCAACAACTGAGTAAGAGGGGCTGCTAACAGCACGTAATGCCTTATAAAATTTCTATAAAACCCCGTCAACCCTAAAAACCTTCTCAAGGCCTTAGATGTCTTGGAATTGGCCAATCCAACATGCCTTGAATATTTGAAGGGTCTGCCTTAACACCTTGGCCAGAAATGGTGTGACCCAAGTAATCCACTTCCTCCATAGCAAATCGACACTTGGATTTTTTTGCATACAAGCAGTGCTGTTTCAGCACCTTCAAAACCTCTCTCAAATGAATTTCGTGCTCCTCCCGAGACTTACTATAGATCAACATGTCGTAAAAAAAAAAACAAGAACAAATTTCCTGAAAAACGATTTGAATACATCATTCATTAACCCTTGAAATGTGGCTGGAGCGTTGGTGAGGCCAAAAGGCATCACTAAAAACTCATAATGTCCCTCGTGGGTACGGAAAGCCATCTTGGGAATGTCTTTAGGCACCACTCTCACTTGGTGATAGCCTGACCGTAGGTCAAGCTTAGAGAAGATCACCGCTCAGAAGAGTTCATCCAGCAATTCATTTATCACTGGAATATGAAACTTTGCCTTTACCGTTTCCTTATTAAGAGCCCTATAATACACGCAAAGCTGCCAACTACCATCGACTTTACGAACTAGCAAAACAGGGGCAGAAGAAGGGCTAAAACTAGGTCTAGTCACTCCAGAACTCAACAACTCACATTTTTTCAATTTCTGTCTTCTGGTAATACGGGTATCGAGATGGCCTATTTGCTATGGGTTGGGTGCCCTCCTTGAGGACTATTTGATGGTCATGGGAACGGGGTCCGGGTAAAATCTTGAGGTGCCTCGAACACCTCCTTAAAATCTTCTAACAATTCTGAAAATGGTTCAACCACATTCCCGTACTCCCGTTTTACTTCCCCGACACACATAATTTGTAAGAAAATCCCTTTACCTTTTGCCATAGTGGCCTTGCAAACTTTTCACTCTCTTTCACCACCGAAGGGTTTAGTTTTAGCCCCTTCTTCATTTATTAGACCTGGCGGGTTGTGATATTGTATTAGGAGTCCAGTGGTTAGAAACCTTGGGCCCTATTACATGGGATTTTTCTAAGCTGTTAATGAGTTTTTGGTTGGAAGGAAAGGTCGTTGAGCTATATTTTTACGTACAATATGGAAATCAAGGGAATCCTTACAGTAGGCGGTGCGATCTACTGCTTGGAATCATTAAGCAAATGTAAGTCTCCATTACCTTTAATTCCCTTCTATAAAAGGAAACAAAACACAAAAAAATGTCTTTTACGTACCTTTCTTCTTTTATTTTTCTCTCTTTTGTGGTTTATTTGTTTTCTTTTGTTTTCTCCCATAACCAAGTAAAACAGTAATCTTCTGCATGTGTAAGCTATTAGATCTGAATAATTTTTTTTGTATAAATTAGTAAATTTAAGATTTTTTGAGTGCTTCACAAAGAATTAATACACAATCTAAATAACCATGGCCAGATCCCAATAGCAACATTATAAAAGTAGAATTCTACTCTTTAGCTTGAGAAATTATGGTTCCCACAAGTCAATCAAGCACTCAGAAGACACTACAAGGAAAAAGGTTTTTAGCAGCATTTTTACATTTCTCGCAAAAGAAAACGATGCAAATAGCCCCTTTTTGCGACAGATTCGAAGTCACCATTAAATAATACCGCACAAACATGAACATTGCGCGAGTGAACAGTGAAAATATTTATCGTGACGACATATTTACTTATTATGTCGATTTTTTCATTTCAATAGACTTACATCTATTCCGTCGGCAATCTTATTCGTGAAAGACAATTTACTACTCATTTTGAAGAAACGCCGTAATAAAACTTACATATATTTTTTCCCCTTCGCGATTTCCCGTATTGCTCATTCTCTCGTTGCTTCCCATCATCATCTTCCTCCCTTTGTTATTTTCCTTGCGATGTTCCCTTCTCAAATCGAAGACGCCTTCTACCAATTTGTATAGTGGAGGTTTGTTCCCCGAATCATAAGGTAACCATTAGAAAATCTCGAGCCCTATCTCGTTAATTCCTTCCATTGTCTTCAATCCGTAAAAAATTCGTAGGGTTTATGGCTTGTTTTCTCGAAATTGTTGTTTTATCTTAATTACACTCTATTTGGCACAACTATCCTTCAAATATTTTCATGCCAAGACTGGTCCGAAAGGACCCCACCATTAGCCAAGATGGGGAGCAGAGCTTGATTTGTGGGAGGAGCGAGAAAGCTGAATATGACAATTAGATCCTGCATCAAGGTATTTTTTTCCCGGGAAACTCATTGAATATTTAGATCCAATATATTGTCGATACTCTTGATGCATCCACGAATTTTTTCTTGCATGGAGTTAATCATCAAACTATAACGTCCATAGAGACCTGTTGTGAAATTCTTGTGATGTAATGAGGAAGGGATTGGTTTGTAGAGTTGGGTTGCTGTAGAGTTGGGTTTGGGACATTATGTTTATCATTTTTATGACATTATGTTTATCAATTTTGCTAATTTTTCTATCGGTTGTGATACATGATATACATCTGCTCATTAATTTCCCCATCTAAATACACCCAGTAGACAGATCAATTCCCTGCATGCATGTGTGGAATTAATTTTGTGGCCTCACTTTTCTAAGGAGTGATTGGTTGATGTACTCAGTAGTTACCCAGACCAAAGCATAAAAGTAACTAATCCTATACATTAGCTCATTTACTAACTTACTAACAATAGGCAATCACTCTCAAGAATTAACATGATTGACCATATTAAATAGTCATACATATCGGAGCAGTTCCTTTTCTGCTGAGAGAATGAAGTAGTTTTGGACGAACTCAAATGGCAGGGCATGATAAACACCAGGAAAAAATGATTACAAATCACTTCTAATTCATCGTGTTCAATTATCTCAACCTTGGATGCAATATGTTGGGGGGGGGGGGGGGAACCACAATTGAATATAAGTCCTTTTAGCACCCTGGAGAAAACACAAAATCAGGCGATGTTCATCTTGAGCTTAAGCATTTGGATTATTATTAGATGAATGTCATGTATAATTTTTGCTTGAAATGCAATATTATTATTGACAAACTATTTTCTATATTCTACGTGTAACAGACATGCATGGTATGGATTATTTAGAATAATATGATGCCTTTTGATCATCATGTCTCGATTGATGAAAAGTTGGTGAACTTGAGTATTCCAATTGCTCCAAAGTTTAGTGTATTCAAAGTTCACCGCCCTTTACGAAAGGTAAATGAGAAGGCATATGAACCTCACTTGCTTGCCATTGGCCCTTATCACCATGGCAAAGATCACCTAGCTTTTATGGAATGACAGAAATTGAGACTTCTCAAAGAAATGCTCAAAAGGGGGAATGAGACTAGTGTTGAAAGATACATCACAACCATGAGACAATGAAGAAAGAGCTCTTAAATTCTATGCAAATCAGTTCCCTAAAATCTCCTCAAACGAGTTTGTAGAAATGATGATACTTGATGGGTGTTTCATCCTTGGACTATTCTACAGTACGCGTGAACTTGAACCAATCGTCAAATTGGATTGGATGCTTCCTAGCATAATCCGTGATCTGCTATTATTTGAAAATCAACTTCCATTCTTCATTTTTACTGAATTGTTTGAAATGAGTAAGGTAAGTCTTAACAAACAACATGAAATTACTCGTGTCGAAAGCTCAACCTCCAACAATAAGAGGGAGAGTGTCCCACTTCTTGAGTGTGCCTTGTCTTTTTTTGCTCTGGAATTACTATTTAAAATGAATGGTAGTGGATCAAGTCATGTTTCAACCACCAACATTAAGCATCTACTTGGTCTAATTCATCAAAATATCAGTCCTTCACATGGAGAGTGAAGGTCAATACTAGATGCCACAGAGCTTCAAGAGGTTAGAGTCAGACTAGAGATGCACAATCTACTGATCATGGAGTATGGGCCAGTGAGACATCCACTCAGCCCAAGGCATCATGTACTATTACTCTTGATCAGATTGCTGATATAGTATGTAGAGAGATCTAGACTACCTTCTCTGGCTTACGTACAGAGATAACGGGTGCCATTCTGAGTTAGATGTGAATGTTGATCACGTGTCTCGGACTCAGGAGACGATATTTACTCGATTGACACAGATAGAGGCAAAAATAGATGCAGTCAAGGATGTCCACAAAGAGTTGGGGACATAGTATTTTATATCTTTTATTTGTATTTTGCTTTACTTTTGGTATGGACAATATTTGATGTTTTGTAAGTTTAATTAATTATGCATTATATCCTTTTTTTTTATAAATTAATTGTTGGTTACTATTATTATTTCTTTAATTGATTAAATGTTTTATTAAATTAGTATCACCATCTGAACACAACATTACCATTCGAACGTTAACTGACCGTTTGAGAATTGGTAATCTACATGTTCGAACGGTGTAGATAGATGTTCAAATGGTAAATTAGCTTCCCGTGCTTAACGCACCAATTTTTTTCCCATCCTCGAATAATTATTTTATTAGGGATGAAATTTATCATTCCCAAATATACCATTCGAATGTGTTCAAATGGTCTGCATTTTTCAGTATTTTTTTAAAACGAAATCAAAATTTCGTCCTTAGATCTTAATTTTTGGGACGATTTTCATTTCGCTCCAAAGAAAAATCATCCCAATAGCTCAAATTTGTTGTAGTGGGAAATATGTTAATGGCTTTGAGCAAGAGTGAGAATGAGGTGGGGAATCCTGAAGCTGTGGAGCTATTAGCAATGTTTAATGGTTTGCAGTTCAGTGTCTAGTTGGGGATTTCTAAGATCATCCTGGAGAGTGATAGTTTATTAATGGTTGAAGCTCTACAAGCAAGAGGGAAATCCTTGTCATCTTTGGGGAACCTAATCAAAGTGGTTAAACAATGATGCAACAGTACTTTGAAGTTTTCCAGGTTCAACATGTGTAACACAGTTGCTCACCAACTGGCAAGAAATGCATGGAAGGTTGTAGATGTTGAGAAGTGGATGGGTTCTGTTCCTTTTTGGATTTCTCAAACTGGTTGGTTGGATCAAATTTGTTTGTAATCTGATTTTATCAATGAAAGTCTTCTGTTATTAAAAAAAAAATGTGAGTTCTCTAACTTATATCTCTCTTATAAAAGAAAAATGCACATGATCCTTAATCAACATAAAGTTATACTATTATTATATTTTAGAGAAGTGCCAAGTCTATATAGAGATTTTATAAAAAAATATTGTAAAAAATATTTATTAATGTGATACGTCAAATCTATTTAATTTTAAAAAAACATTACAATCTATCATAAAAAACGTTATTTATTATAAAATAATCGAGATTTATAAGTCTGTAAATTTTTTTTTGTAAACTAAATATTTTTCTATATATTTTATCATCCGACATCACAATTTTATGCATGAATGACGCACGCCTCATGTGCATGAATATATACATACTGACATTATAAACACGGTAAGCTTGCGTGTGGTTCACCAATTCCACCGACCGACCGACCGAGAAGCGTCTTTAATTTCTTTCGCTTCGGTTCTTGTAATTCCAATGTATTGTTGATGCAGATTTAAGCTTTGAAAATGATGTTTAAGTTTGAAGGTCAAATTTGATGAAATCAAGTGGATATATTGAAGTAGGCAAAATATCCACTTGTTTGTCTATATACGCAAGTAATGACTCGGTCCAACCCAATTGGGTTTCAGACCTTGTTACTCATGTTGAGTTAATTAACTCAATTGATTAAGATGCCACTTGCCTACACAAGACTTGGTCGCACGTGGTTTAAGTCTAGGCCTGTTTAACTTGGCCGAATTTTTTTTCCGACCCGGTCTGAAACCTGGATAACTAGGTTTCGGTTCCAGGTTCTGGGCCGGTAGCCGGATAGCAAAATCTGATTATATCCGGACCAGATACCGAATTTAAAACCCTTGAACCCGGTTTTTAAACCCGGTACCCAGGTGTTTTTAAAAAAGAAAACCCAAACTCTCCCTCTCTCACATCTATCTCACATCCACTCTCTCTCTCCGGTGAAACCCTAGCCGCCACCATGTCTTGTTTTCACTCCCCACCAGTGACCTCTCTCACACATGCAAAACCCTAGCCGTTGTCTTCTCTCTTTCATTCTTCACTCCCCACTAGTGACCATGGGTACACAATGACATGATTTGTCTCACTGCTGGCCTTTCAGCAAATATTTTCCCAATTGATCTCCTATATGTGTTTTCTGAGACCCTCTTGGGTAAATGTTCACGTTAATATTTGATTTTGAATACATTATTTTTTCTATTTCCAGATTTGCAGGAGGGTCCCAAACTAGTGGATGCTGGTGGCTATTGGGGAGATCTAACAACTGTTGGGTGCTCTGTCTGGGTTTGCTGCGACGTCTTCATCCTCATGCCGTCGACTTCATCCTTAGGTATGTTTTCTTCTCTCTTTGTTGATTTTGGGTTTGTTTTGATGAGAATGTTTGATGAGTATTTTTATGGGTTAGATCTGTTTAGTTGAACAAAGGAAAAATAAATAAACAAAGGAAGATTGGGTTTGTTGCCATGTACATAAAAGAAAAAATAAATAACAAATCTGTTTAGATCTGTTTAGCTGCAAAATGCTAGAGCCGTGGGTATCGAATGTGATCTATTGTGGTGGGATATCTAAACTCTGTTTTAGGTTCTTCTTTATTAATTTTGCTAAGAGAAGTGGCTGTCTAGGGATATCTATTTGAATGAAAACTCTACAAAATATTTGTTAGTGTGGGTGTATTTGGAGAAAAAAAAATGAGAATCCATTTGTGTGCTTGGATTCTAGGTAATAGTTGAACATACATGTTGTAGTTGGCCAAAGTTGCACCTTTATGCTTGAAATTCAATGGAACTGAATATTGATCAAGTCTGGATCTCCTACCACTTCATGTGCTTCCCCTAGTCAAGTTTGGTTATCTACATATTTCTTTGACTTTTGGTTTTAATATATTAAGTTTATTAACAAATTTCTTAAGCATGGAGTATATATATATATATATATATGTTTTAAAAGTCATAGTGGTAGCACAACAAGAAATAAATATATTTGTAGCCACATTTTCAGATTTGTCATTTTCATTCTATTTTGCGAGATTTTGGATCACATGATGAACATGACTTGGATTGATCTTTTCACTGATTTGGTAAATTAGGTAATGCCTAGATTTTACTATTAGCTCTTCAGTCAGGTTTTGTTGCTTTCAATAAAGAAATTTCTAATGATTTCTCATAATTAAGCTTTCATTTTAAGGGTATGATGTCATTAACTAGCAGATTTTATCTTTGTATAGAAGCATCAAGCAAAGCTGATTTTGTTCTTATCTTAATCTTTAATTTAGTAAGTGGAATTTGTCTTAATACCTGTATATAATCCTTGTTTACTTATAAATATAAATATAATATATATATATATATATATATATAATCCTTGTTCAAAACTTTGTGTTTTTTGCAAGATCTCTTTCAGTCCAATTACTTGAAGTTTGCTATTTGGTGTGGAGATTAAATCATTGATGGACATGCTACTTAATTTCTAATTCATATATTGTAATTTTGTATTTTGTAATGTAATGTATAAATAACAAATAATGTAATATGTAGTGGATTGCATTATGATGTATGCATCGATGAATTTATGCATTTAGTATTTAGACACAAATATTATGTGTTCCAACTTGACTTCTTGGAATTGTTTTTAATAAAATAAAGGCTTTTATATAAAAAAATAATTATGGTTTGAAATTTTCTTAAATAAATATAGGCTTTTGCATAAAAAGAATTGTGATTTCAAATGGATTTTTCTTGAAAAAACTTTAATAAAATATAGTTTTTTACTTGAAAAAGAGTTATCTAGGTATGATCCGCTAGTATGAACCTTTAGGAGGAAAAAGAAAAAAAAAAGATTTAACCCAGAGCCCGGATTTTTGGGTTTTTAAAATGTCCGGATTCACCTGGTTTTCAGCCCGGATCTAACCCGGACCGGAACCCGACTCGGACCAACCCAGTCGGTTCTGGTCCGGATTTGAAATCCGGGTTCTGGTACGGGTATATCTGGATTTCCGAGTCGAACCCGGATGAACAATCTTAGGTATAACGTGGAACCCATTTGGATTTATGATCATTTATTCCATATACTGTTAATTAATTCAAATTATGACGTCCTAAGCTTGCTTGCCGTGGAATCCAAATACTGCATGGGTTTAAGGTCACAGAATATTATACCCAATTCTCCACACAAGTCACGTGGCCAAATCATCAAATTGCGTTGGTTCCAATTAAACCATATTATTTCATGATAAAGTAGCTCGGTCAAACCATATATTTATTCTATAGTTAATTAATATATGATTAAGGTGATAGAATATATTCCACTTGTCTACTCATTGCGTTTCAAATGTATTATTCACTTTTCTACTCAAGCCATTAGGTCAAACAATGTTATTCTATAGTACTCAACTAACTCATGATTTGATAAATTAGATTATTTATATTATATTTAATAACTTTATTTATCTATATATATATATATATATAGATATCACCGATTCACCCACAATAGGAGCATTAATTATTGGACCCACTACATGATCTACGCACCACGTCTTACGTACTGGACAATTGACACGCAGCTTCGGCATCGATCACAGTACGTCTAAAGTCAAGGTTTCCTCGGATGTAAATGGAAATATATATCCCGAGCTTTTTTCTTTCTGTGGAGGGAAAGAATTAGCAATCTACAGGCGGTGCGATCTATATACTGCTTGGAATCATTAAGCAAAAGTAAGTCCATTACGTACCTATAATTCCCTTCTATAAAAGGAAGCAAATTACGTACATACCCTTCTTCTTTTTCTGATCTCTTTTGTGATTTATTTTTGCTTTTGTTTTCTCCCATAACATACTAAAACAGTAGGCTAGGGTCATTTTGGATGATCTCATGTAATTGCATGTCTTTTTGCATCGATCTCTTGTTTCAAATATTAACTCTTTTTTTCACTGTAATCTTCTGATCAGCTATTAAATCTGAATCATTTTTTTTGTTTAAATTAGTAAATTTAAAGATTTTTTGAGTGCTTCACAAAGAATAATTAATACACAATCAAAATAACCATGCCCAGATACCAATAGCAACTTTAGAAAAGTAGAATTCTTACTCTTTTAGCTTGAGAAATTAAAGTTCCCACAAGTCAATCAAGCACTTATAAAGGGCAAGTTATACTCATGGGTTAAGGTTTATGAGGTAATGTAAAATTGAGTGGTGATTTGTTGCGGAAGAATGCATTGAATCTAATTGTATTGTTAAATATTTTTAACACCATGCTGCGTTATCAGACTTAATTGGTTTTTGAAGTAAGAACTACCAATTTCGAAGAGAAGATAATGGGGAATTAACTTACTTGTCCCACTACCATGAGCTAAAGTGACTGGTTGTTGATATTCACCTTGAGCTTAAGCATCTGGATTAGTATTAGATGAATGTCATGTATAATTTTTGCTTGAAATGCAATATTATTGACATACTATTCTCTACATTGTATGTGTAACAGACACGGTACGGATTCTTTAGAATAGTATGACTTCTTCTGATCATTATGTCTCAATTGATGAAAGGTTGGTAAACCTCATGAGTATTCCAATTGCTCCAGACTGTAGTGTATTCGAAGTTCACCGCCCTTTACGAATGGTAAATGAGAAGGCATATGAACCTGACTTGCTTGCCATTGGTCCTTACCACCGTGGCAAGGATCACCTAGCTTTTATGGAAAGACACAAATTGGGACTTCTCCAAGAAATGCTCAAAAGGGAGAATGAGACTAGTGTAGAAAGGTACATCATAGCCATGAGACACATAGAAGAAAGAGCACGTAAATTCTATGCAGATCAGTTCCCTAAAATCTCCTCAAATGAGTTCATAGAAATGATGATACTTGATGGGTGTTTCATCCTTGGACTGTTCCACAGTATGAATGAATTTGACCCAATCTTCAAATTGGATTGGATGCTTCCTAGCATAATTCGTGATCTATTGTTATTTGAAAATCAACTTCCATTCTTCGTTCTTACTGAATTGTACGAAATAAGTAAGGAAAGTCTCAATGAACAACATGATGACGATGCTCATCTGGAAAGTGAGAGTCATGACCAGACACTACTTATCCATGGGTCAAGAAAACATGCAATTACTCAGGTTGAAAGCTCAACCTCCAGCAATAAGGGGGAGAGTGTCCCACTTCTTGAGCGTGCCTTGTCTTTTTTTGCTTTAAATTTACTGTTTAAAATGAATGGCAGTGGATCAAGTCATCTTTCAACCACCAACATTAAGCATCTACTTGGTCTAATTCATCAAACTATCAGTCCTTCACCTGGAGAGAGAAAGTCAATACTAAATGCTACGGACCTTCAAAAGGTTGGAGTCAGACACAAGATGATAGAGAAGCTGAAGCATCCATTTAGTCTCAATAATAATGAAGGCCGAAAGTTAATACCTCATGCTACAGAGCTTCAAGAGGCTGGAGTTAGATTCAAAAAGGCAGAGCATGGCCGTAACTTGTTTGAAATAAAGTTCAAAAATGGGATCTTGGAAATTCCACATTTGGAAATAGTAGACCGTACAGAGTCAATCTTTCGAAACCTAATTGCATATGAGCAATATAGTCACAACATGCATACTAGGTATGTCACTGACTATGTTGTTCTTATGGATTATCTTATTTACACTCCAAAAGATGTTGAAGTACTCCGTCAAAATGGAATTATTGAAAACTGGATGGGGGAAGATGAAGTTGTTTCCAACATGTTCAACAAGCTTGGTCACTACGTCATGTTAAGTCGATTCGGCTTCTATTATTCAGACATTATGAAGGAAGTGAATAAGCACTGTTCCAAACGCCGGAATGTGTGGATGGCAAAATTAAGGCGCGATTATTTCAATAGTCCTTGGGCATGGCTTTCAGTTCTAGCAGCTATGATATTGCTGCTGATTGCGATTGCAGAGGCCACATTTTCCGTTCTTTCCTACGTACAACAAAGGTAAGTCACCACGTACTCTTCTATCTTGTCACTTTTATAGCTGATGTAATATAGTCTCGAATGATTGAAGTATGGAAGGATTATTCATGTTATGGCAACCAACTTAGCGGTTGTAGTTTGTACCCTTAATTTGCTTACTTTTCAGACTACAATTTCTTGGATTTTCAAGGTTTAGAGAATTGTCTTGATCATTTCACATAGGGATGAGTGGGACAGCCAATTGCTTCTACATGAATTACATGCAGGAGGATATATATATATATATATATATATTAATATATATAAAAGATTGACAATCAAACTTCCACTATAAGAAATGATATATTATGTTACAGACAATTCTTCACGTAAATTACTTCGATTTTTATTTTTTTTTATAGGAAAACAACTTCATTCGTAAAAAACAAACTTATACAAAAGAGTCAATCCAAAGGATATTAGTAATTACATCTGGGTATGAACCCCACCATAAACTAATGTCCTTAACACTTAAACCAAACTTGGCAAGTGAGTGTGCTGCTTCATTGCAACTTCTGTTGGCATATTGAACTACACAAGAATTGAAACGACTCATCAATTCCTTTGCTTGATAATACTTCCAATTGCTGTCTTTGAATTTCCTTGTTTAGTAAATTTATTAACTACCAACAAGGAATCACTTTCATTCACAAGATGATGAATTCTAAGGTGGATACTAAGTTGAAGGCCCTGCAGAATAGCCAACCCCTCAATCTCCACTGCACTCAAAATAAGTTGTTCCTTCTTTGCTGCAGACATCATAACAGCCCCCTTCGAATCCCTTAAAATTGCTCCAACTCGAGCAATCGAGCCATTTGAAGATAAAGCTCCATCTACATTAAGTTTGAAAGTACCTGGTGGGGGAATTTCCATCTGCACTAATTCCTCACAGCAAGTAAAGGTTTACTTTTCAGTTCTTTGAAAGACCTCTCCATAGCCAATGCATTTCTCATTGCAACCTTTGCACTCACACACTTCTCCTCAAAGATCTTCATATTTCTTCTATACCAACAACTCCAGGAAATTAGGAAAAACAACTCAAGCATTTCTTTAGATCTGTCCTGAAGAAACCTTAGCACAACATCAAGAAACAACTCATTATTACTGATCTACATCATCGTAGGAAAATGATTAAGCCAAACTTCTTTGATAGATGGACAGTAACAAAGAGCAGGTAGGACATCTTCCCTTTCAGCACCACAGAAAGTACATTCTCCCTCAACCATCACTTGTTTCTTCGTAAGGTTATATTTAGTATGTAGGATCCCTTTGACAGCTTTCCAAGCAAAGATTTTCACCTTAGATGGAAGTTGCATAGACCAAATTTCTTTCCATAGCCTCTTCAACAGGGCAGCCCTCGAAGATTCACCACATTGTCTGCTCTGGTTCAAGGATCGAAATAGCTTATAGGTGCTCTTAATAGAATAGTCACCATGTACTTCCTGAACCCAACAAAGCAAGTCAGACCTTCCATGACTCAAGACAATATTCAAAATCTTTGAAGCCACAATAGGTGAAAGCATAGCAGTAATTTTTCCCATATCCCACCCCTAATGAGCATCATCCATTAGCATATTAACAGTAGCATCTTCTTCAAGAGCAGGAGCTCCACTTTCACTCTATAGATCAGATAGTTTAGGCAACCCAGGTACCCAATAATCTTTCCAAATTCTTACACCTTGACCAGAACCAATTCTCCAATGACAGCCAGCTCCCTGTTTATGTATAGTACTCCAAATAACTCTCCACACAAAAGAAGGGTTGTAACCTAGTGCAGTATCCAGAAATTTGTCTCTAGGAAAATATTTAGCTTTGAAGACCTTATGCAATAGAGAATTAGTATTTTGAATAATTCTCCAACCTTGCTTAGCTAAAAGAGCATCATGAACACCCTAAGATCCTTAAAATCCATGTCCCCATCTTGCTTAAACTCACACATCTTGGACCAACTCATCCAATGCATTTTATGTTCATCCTTCTTTTGACCCCACCAGAACTTTGGCCATCAACTGCTCAAGATCATTACACAAAGTGGAAGGTAGTTTGAAACAGCTCATAGAGTAAGTAGGAATGGATGATGCAACATCTTTAATCAAGATTTCTTTTCCACCAACAGAGAGCATCTTTTCTTTCCACCCCTACAATTTTTTCCAAACTTTATGCTCAATATCAGAAAAAACCTTATATTTGGACCTCCCAACCAAATGTCGAAGCCCAAGATATTTTTCAAACTGCTGGCTATGCTGCAACCCCCAAAGCTCCAGTATCTCCTCCTTTTTGGCAGTGTGTACATTACTACTAAAAACAATTCCTATTTTTTCTTTGTTAATCTTTTGGCTTGAAGCAACCTCATAATAGTCAACAGGTCCTAAATCTTCTGATTTTCTTCCACAGTAGCCTTACAAAACAAAAGGCTGTCATCAGGAAAAAGTAAATGAGATATTCTAGGAGCCCTTATACACTTTAATAGTTGTGATGTCACCTCTTCCCTCAGCATTTTTTAGCAATGATATTAAACCCTCAGTATAAATTAAGAACAAGTAATGGGATAGTGGATCCCCTTGTCCAATGCCTCTCGAAAGGATAATAGGACCTTTAGGCTCTCCAGTAATCAAAACTGAAAAAGAGACAGACTTGACACACATCATTACTAAGGCAATCCATTGAGCATTAAAACCCATTTTCTCCATAATAGATGCTAGATTGGACCATTCCACATGATCATAAGCTTTACTCATATCCAACTTAATGGACATAAAGCCATCCTTGTCATTCCTCTTATTTCTCAAAAAATGCATCAGTTCATAAGTCACAAGGATATTATCTGTTATAAGTCGACCAGGGACAAAAGAACACTTAGAGCTAGAAATGATCACTTTAAGCACATTTTTAAGCCTATTTGCTAGTACTTTGGAGATTAATTTATAGAACACATTGCATAGCTAATAGGCCTAAATTCATAAATCAATTCAGGCTTGCTTTTCCTAGGAATCAAAGTAATAAAAGTATGATTCAGTGAGGAAGGTAGAGTAACAGTTCTGAGGACTTGTAATACTGCATTAGTGGCATCATTCCCCACAATGTGCCAATATTGTTCGAAGAAACTTGGGGCCATATCATCTAGACCAGGTGACTTGGTATGATGCATTTGATCCAAAGCTGCCTTAATTTCATCATGAGAAAACTCTTTCAACAAATCAGCATTCATCTCTACAGTAACTTTCCCACTCAAACCATCCAAAAAATCCAATTTGCTATTCTATTGTTCAGAATTAAACAAAGACTGAAAATATTTCCATGTCCCATCTTCACTTTTCAACCCTTTAATCCAATTCTTACTCTTCCTCTGAGATGCTCTGTGATGGAAAATTTTTGAATTTCTATCCCCTCCCTTCAACCATAAAACGTTTGCTCTTTGCTTCCACAAAATTTCCTCCCTCTACAACCAAGCATGCAGGCTAGAACTAGCCTGCATTAATACTTGTTTTGAGACCTTACTAGCTTCCTCTAATTGCAATCTCTGAATATTACCTCGAGCCCTTCTAATATTCATCTATACATGCCCAAATTTTAGCTTATTCCATGCTTCTAGCCCCCTGCTACAACTACTTAATCTGTTAGCTATTTCAACCACAGACCTCCCTTCAAAACTCCCTTGCTAATACCTTGAAATAACATCACCACATTCTTCAGCCTCTACCCACATTACCTCAAACCTGAAAAGTTTATGTCTGGTCCTTTTAATATCATAAGTAGGCAATAACATAATTGGCACATGATCTGAATGAGCAACAATACCATGAATAACTCGAGAGAGAGGGAAACATTCACTCCAACTGATATTAGCGCAACAAATCTATCAATTCTTTCACTAATCACCTGTTGCTCATCTCTTCTATTACACCAAGTAAATATAGGACCCTCGAAGCCCAAATCTATAAGATTACAGTCATCAAGCACATCTCTGAACTCTTACATTCATCTTTCTAATCTAGGCCTTCTACCCATTTTCTCTTGTTGACATAGCACTTCATTGAAATCACCACAAACAAGCCATGGAATATCCCCATCTTCTTTCAAAGTTCGAAGCAATCTCCAAGTTTCTCCTCTTTTCTCAGTTTTTGGATGCTTATACAAACCAGAAAGTTTCCAAACCAGCCCCCTATCAGCATCAATGTGGTAGGAAGAGAAGCTCTCAATTGATATGATTTCATTCTTCCACAGCAATGCCAGACCACCACTTCTTCCCTCACAAGCTACTGCTAAACAACAATCAAACCCCACTCTAACACGTACACGTTCCATATGCTTAACAGTCATCATAGTCTCTTGTAAAAATAGCACTTTGGGACCTTCCCTCATGACCAAATCACGAAGTGCTCGAACTCCTCATGGGTTCCCAAGCCCATGAGAGTTCCAACTTATTGTTTTCATTGATCTTAGTGGGGCTACATAGCAGCCTTCACAATTGGATTAAAATTGATTGCATTAACACCCTCGCCCTCCTTCAAAATAGTCCTCCCACGTTTTGAAACCTTAGCATGCTACATAACAGCCTTCCTCTTTCTCTTAACATCCTGCTTCAAAGTGCAATGACTTGGATTCAATTGCAAAGGAAAACCAATTCTAGTCCACTTCCTACTGGGCCTCTCTTAGGCCTTGAATTTTGATCCACAAAGCCCTCTCCCTCTATGATCTTAGGCCCATCTTCTTGAGTCAACTTATCTGTCAAGACCATAGTAACACCAAATAACGAAGCAGCCCCTTCGTTACAAGAAATAATCTTTTCAGCACCAATTAGGGGATCAGTTCCTACATTACTAGGAAGAATCTTCTGAGCGGCAATTAAGGGATCATAATCCCTCCCAATATCAACCCCAGAAGGCAACATCCCATGACTAGGTCCTACATTAATACCCTCCATAACGGCCACCCCCGAATCATGCATAACCGAAGCACTAATAGAGGAATCGTTCACAGCAGTTCCCTAATTTCTAGCCTTAACTCTAGCTGGCTGTCGTTCTGACTCCGATGAAGTAACTGAAGAGAATTCCAGGTGAGGCGAGCACTTCTGACCAGAATTTTCCTTCACTTTTCCCACAATAGTTCCAACACGCAGTCATGGACCAAAAGTAGCTTATCAGTATCTCGAACATCTTGATTCCCACTGATCTCATAGTTTTTCTGTTGATGACCAAGTTTACCGCACATAACAAAAGTTTGGCAAGCATTCAAAAGCAAAATGAATCTAGCCTGAACCAAACAGACCAAGATTCACAATGATGCCACGTAGAAGAGGCTGAGAGATATCAAGCTTTACTCAAATCCTCAGATACTCCCCACATGCAACTTCACCCTCCTCCCCATCAACTTCCTCCACACTGCCAATCTTATTACCAATGAGTCTCCGCATCTCTTCATTCATAGCATTTAAGGGCATGTCATATTGCCTGATCCAGAAAGAAGCCTCATGAAGTCTTATTTTCGTTACTTGTAAGTCCCCCTCCAGATGCTTGAAAAGAACAAGATTACGATCAAAAGACTACGGCCTCTCCCGAAGAACACATTGTTTGTCATGATCATCCCCAAATTCCACCAGAAATAATTTGAGCCCAAATCCTTAAAGCTCACCTTGCATGCAGGTTGTCACACTTTCCTCATCGTGTTCTTGAAAGCCTCTTGATTATAATAACAATCAGTTAACAAGGACATCACCTAATAACGTTCCCCACGTGCTATATTAGATTCTAAGAGAGTAGATTTCTCAAGAATCTCGCCCTTCTCCTTCTCAGATAAAGCAAATGTTGGCACAGAAATTCTAGGTCCTCAGCCATCGAGACAGCAAACGAAACAAAATAGACGAGAAAAGACCTGTACTAAGACTGGAGAGAAGCATCTACCGAGAGAGGACTGCTAAAACATATGTACCTAACAAATCTACGTAAATTGCTTTGATTAATGTTACTATATATATATATATATATATATTTGTATCAGAAAGCATGCAGATGATCACGAAGACTCCAAAAGGTATGTATAGTGTCCATAATAGAACGTGGATATAGAATAGCATAATTTGGTTGGGTTTGATAACAAAAAATAACTCTTCAATAGGAAAATAATGAATAACCCATCTCTACACCGGACAGCTTGGTAGTAGTAGTAGTAAAATAATATTGATGATGACCACGACAATATGAATAGTAGTGTCGCAATAATAATAATATATTATAACAACAACAACAACAATAATAATAATAATAATAATAATAATAATATATAATAACAATAACAATAATAATAATAACAATAACAAAAATAATAATAATAATAATAATAATAATAATAATAATAATAATAACAACAACAACAAAAAAATAATAATAATAACAATAATAATAATAATAATAATAATAATAATAATAATAATAATAATAATAATAACAACAACAACAATAATAATAAAAACAATAATAAAAAATAATAATAATAACAATAATAATAATAACAACAACAACAACAACAACAACAACAATAATAATAATAATAATAATAATAATAATAATAATAATAATAATAAGAATGTAACGCCCCAAACCCGGATGGTCTGGAGACTTACTACCTGTCTCTTAAGAACTTATTTTCCAACACAACTAAAATGAAACTCAAATCTTTAATAGCAAAACTCAATATCAAGAGTTCTAAATAACCACATTGAAAACTCCACAAAGTCATTACTGCAGCTAAAATAAACTAAGGAGTCCGAAATCTCCCGGTAGTCATAACAACCCAACCAATAATTTCATAAATCTTACTGAAACCCAAGATATTACTAAAACTCAAAGAGATTAAAACTAAGAACACCAGAAGTCCTTCTTCTACCAACATCTCCTCAGCTTAAACACAAACAACAATCTAATCCAGGTCCTCATTTGGACTCTCCACATTATCTGAAAAATATTATAATGATAGGGGGTGAGTTATCAACAACTCAGTAAGCAGAAATCATATGCTAGCGTGCAAACATGAGCATTTACAAAGTAGAACATGCAGAACAAAATATTTTCCAGAGTTAACATGCAGAACAGAACATATTTTCAAAAGTAACAGAGCGATGGTTTTAAGACAAGTAAAACCCTTAGTGCTTTGGCATAACATAAACTGAGTATCATCATCAGATCAAAACAGAGCATCAAACAAAGCAGAGACCATGTTTCATCCCCGGGTAGGGTTGTGCTAACCCCGGTGGCCAAACCAGGCAGAGACAGAGGTGAAATCTTTCCTTTATTCTTCTCGGAGCCCCGAGTGTGCACATAGGAAAGACCACAATAAAACCACTTTGTTTCCAAAGTGGGTGCACTCAGAGACAGAGAAGTTGGTACTAACCCAAACAGAGCAGAGCATAACAGAGCAGAGCAGAGCAGAGCAAAGCAGAGACAGAGTCAGATACGAAAACCAGTACACCATGCCAAAGGTTTTCAGATGTTATATCAAAATAATACAGAGTACCAAAACAGAATCAGACAGTTTACACACGCTGAACACAAAAGCCAGAACATCTTTCTAAATAAATGCACAACTTTTCATATTCTCAATATCACTCTTTTTCCAGATTTCAGAAACCACATGACAGAATTTAGCTCATGTCTACACAATGCATGTCAGAACATATTTTTCTCTTTTTCGTACAGATTTCATGAGTATGCAAATAAACGACCGAGGTTGGTTTTGTTTTTCCCAAGTTCTCATTTCACCACAAATATGCAAAGTTTTCAGAAAATCAACCTCAGTCTCAAATAATTCATGTAAGGCCTAGCATAGGAACCCCGCTTACCTGACTCCTTCAGCGCATTATCTATGACTTGAATACAGTCTCTATCCGTCTCGTCACCTATTCATAAAACTAATATAAACTAAATATTAAAGTCCAACAACACAAAATTGGTCTTAGACAACTCAAGACCCAAACTCTAGATCATAATTCAGCAAGTTTAATCAAACTCCAACAGCCAAATAACAATCCGGATAGCCCTCACTTCGACCCAAAATATTCTATACCAATCTCAGTATTGTCCAATACAAGCGTCAAGACCAATGCCAATTCAAATTCCAATAACTCACACTTATTCCAACAGTTCGCAGTCCCAAACAATTACTAACAATTTAACCAACACTAAACAAAGCGCACTTCTTCCCATTCACAACACCATAACAGAAAATATTAACTAATACCTCCAAAAATTAAACTGCACTCGACAAAGAAAATTAATTCTCCTTTAAAAATTCTCTCAACCATCAATCTGACCGACCCCCCTTACTCTTCGGACTCAGTCTGGCACAACCAACAAATTCACAGTAAATATGAATTAGCGCAGGAATACATTTAAATCTCAAAAGTTCTTTGGGAAAAATACTTACAATGCTATAATATAATTTTTGAAAGATCACGGAGGTACTAGAAGCGGCAACGCAGCAACAAAATAGTGCCAAATGCACTGTGGCCGTGGGTCTCAAAAAACCCACTTTTGAACGGGTGCAAACGAAGACCCGAGATTGATAGGGTAGGGCTTAGGGATGTCGGTGAAGCTAATGGTGGTGGTGGTTGGCCGTGGGTGGCGGCGCAATAGGCGGTTGAAGTGCAAAAACACCCAAAACGAAAATGTTGATGTGGGGCTTCACCGGTGACAGATCGGAGGTGGGGTTGGGTCCATTGGGTTGCTAGAAGGTCGAGGATGATGTGGTGAAGAGATGGTGGCCGGAGGTGGCGCGACGGCGGCTCAGTGGTGCAAGGAATGCCGCGGCTTCAATGGGCTCGTGGTGGCTAACGGCGGCACAAGGGAGGCTGAGATTGGAGGGGGGAGGTCGCCGGCGGGTGGGGGAGCGGCTAGGATGGGCGGTGTCGCGCACGGCGGCGCGACGGCGGCGGGTCGAGGGCAAACGGCGGACGCACGGGAGAGAGAAAGAGAGAGGCGCGGGAGGGAGAAGAAATAAGGAGAAAAAGAAAAAAAAAAGAAAGAAAAGAAGAAAAGAAAAAGAAAAGGAAAAGAAAAATAGAGAGAAAAGAAATGAGGTCCAAACCTCATAACTTGGGTCACGAAATGATCCAACGGAAACGATTTTAAAACAGCTAGTGAAATAAAATATTTCAAACACAGTGATTAACATGAAAATAATTAATTAAACCCAATAATAAGATAATTTGATTTGAGAAGAAATTTAAACGCATAAAAATAATTAATTTAGAGAAAGCACTTCAAAAATAATTTTCGTAAACTAAAAATCATAAAAATAACACAACTAAAAAATCCAACAATTTTAAAACAAGAGAATAAATTTTAAATTAATAACAAATAATCTTTCAATTAAAAATACACTAAAATACGGGGTGTTACATCCTTCCCCCCTTAAAAAAATTTCGTCCTCGAAATTTGTAAGGTCAAACATGACGCTATAGCAGGATAGAAGATACAATCCAAAACACGCTCGAAAGGATCATACCATCAATAACTCCCAACAAGCATGAGTAATGTTCTCTCAAGTCTATCTCCATAGGCAATTCCATCAAACTCGTATTAGTCCCCCAGTGGCACAACACGTCCAGTATTCCTAGGGTGACTATGCTATCCAAAATCTCATCTTTCCACAAGATCCTTAATACAACATCTAAGGAATCCCAATGATTATTATTATTATCGTAATACGATCTGCGCTAACCTCAATCGACTCCTATGTTAAAACTCACAAATCTTCATTGAATTCTACAAGTTGGTAACCTATTAGCCACTTCCAAAATTAACCATCAATAAACATTTCCATCATCCAGACCTATTCCCTCAAAATCAACAAGAATTATATCCTAATTCCGCACCACCAATAGTTTAATCTCTAATTACAAGTATCTTTATCAAATTTCAAATTACTAATAATTCCTTAAGATCAACACAAGGTTTGAATCCTTAATTATAACCAAAATATCGCGCTCCTGCTGCGCACTCTGATAATCTGCCACATGCATAAAATTTTATGTCCTCATAAAACAATACCATCGAGTACAAGGTGGCTCCATACCTACTGACCAGAAAACTCTTATGACATTTGGTAGAAAATTCTTGATCTCTAAAACCATACACTATTACACACTTTCCTCAAATTCACCAAGAATTCATTCTTGAATCTGCACCAACTATTATCCTTGAATCTGATATGGATCTAATCCCAAAACTTGCCACTAAAATCCCGAACTAATAACAATCATTATCCAAACTAGATCAATACTTTCAATCCCCAAAGAAGCAATCTCCTTGAAAATCCCTATATCTATAACTCAACTCTGATCAATCCCATTTTAATGGTCACAGACTAATTAGTCTTAAAAAAATGAATCAAGATAGCACACCAAGCCTGTGAAATAAAAAAAAAACTTAAATCTTATTACAAATCATTCCTTCAAATCTGTAATTCTAAAACCTTAAATTATATCAGAATCAATTTCCGAAATCTGTAAGATCGATGAACTTATATCCAAAAATAAAACAATCGACTCCCGAAGCTTTCAAAATCTAAAATATTAAATGATAACAATCATTTCCTAAAGTCTGCAAAACCTTAAACTTTTGGTGAAATTCCCGTAAATCTATCCTTAAAATTTGTTGAACTTACAATCTTCTATTCCAAAGCCTCGTGTCATACATCCATGAAAACGAAAATCTCAGATATCCTACTCCCCAAATAGATCACCCGGACCATGCCGTTCCTTTTCAACTTTGATATTGTAAAAGCACACCAAGTCGATAAAAGTTCAAGCCTACTCTACTAAATATAACAATAGCGTTCTCAGTCGTACCATCTTCCTGCCATAACTTAATCCTTAACCCGTTTTTCAGCTTCGAACGAAACGAGCAAAATAAAATAAACTTAATAAATAAAATAACATAATTTCAATTCCAATAAAATCAAATCAAACAAAACCGAATAAATTCAATTTAAATAAAAATAATAATAATTTCCAATTAAACCTTTAAACTTCTCTGGTACTGCACACATGGTTTTACCCATTCTTAACCATATCTTCAACCAACTCGTACAGTCACTCCTATCATCTCATATTGTAAACCCAACATCGCTCTAAACTCCAGTACATCTTTAAAATCCAAACCACAAAAATCTAAACCTTAAATCTTATAAAGATTATCTCTTATAGTACACAAAGTAAGCTTGTCGGATCTAAACTCTCTAAACCTCAAAATCTCAAAACTCAATCATAAAGTCTGCAAAATTTAAAACCTTAAATATTCACAAAATCAGCTCTTATTCTATACAAATCTATACCTCAAATCTGAAGTTTCTCCCTAAATCCACAGATATCCAAAACTCAAATGTTTTTAGTCAGCAGAACCACAAACCTATCTTTCGGTCAAACTTAGGTCAACTTCCAAAAGTTAAACCTTAGATCATTTCCAAGTCATGTCTTGCATCCTACAGAATAAGCTTACCGGATCTAAAATCTGATATGTTATAAAAATCATTTCTTAGAATTTCCAAAATCTAAATCCTCAAATCCTATCAAAATCAATCATAAGGTTTTTTTTTTTTTTTGAATCCCAAACTTAAATATCCACAAGATATCCTTAAATTCCTCAAGTTCCTACACAGAAATCTTTACATCCTATGAACCCACAGAAATCTAAACCTCCAAGGTTTATAGTATGCAGAATTCAAACCTGTCTCTGATACCAAATGTAACGACGCAATGGAAGGCCCACACATGGCCTATACTCCAAAAGGACTAGTCAATGATACAATTGGAGCCCCACTAGAACCTTATAAAGAGCAAGAACTTCTCCTTCCCAAGCAATGTGGGATCCCATACACCACCTACCTTTATCCATATCATATGGAGTATCACAAAGAAGAAGAAGAAGAAGAACAATAACAATAATAACAATAATAATATGAACAATAATAATAAGAACAATAACAATAATAACAATAATAATAAGAACAATAATAATAATAATAACAATAATAATAATAATAATAACAATAACAATAATAAAAATAATAACAATAATAATAATAAAAAGTAGCCAAGTACGTAGCTTGAAATCTCACGAGTAGTTGATTAGATGAAAAAGAAATTAGCAGCGGGAGATCATAAATCTGTAACTGCAAAGTACATGTCCCGCAACTAGTCGTGATCCTTAACTTGCAAATCATTAAGTGGGCGGTGTGTCTATGACCCTTCTAATGCTTACGTTAGTAATATATGAGAGATAATAATTCAAGAATGCTTAATCAGATGATTCGAAAGTTACTTGTTGACCCTATATATAGACACAAAGAATATTGGATGAGTGTCATAAATTGACTAACTTTGCACAATGCTTAACCATTAGAAGACTTATCCCAAACATATCGAAGTTATTTAATAACCACATTATCCATATTCATAATGGGAGGTTTATCCCTCCCTAATAACCAGGGTGGCTAGGGTCTTCGTTAAGCTACACGACTCCTTTAAGATGGTACATAAAATAAAAAGCTTTAAATAATATATTCAGAAGTTAACAACCCTAATATCTGAGATGAATATTAATTAAATCTCACTTTATTGGTAATGGGGTAAAGAGATTCCATATCATATTATTATAATAATAATAATATTATTAATTATATATCTAGCTAGGAGTAATAATAAAAAAATATGATATGGAATCTCCTTACCCCATTACCATTAAAGTGAGATTTAATTAATATTCATCTCTGATACTTGGGTTGTTAACTTCTGAATATATAATTTCAAGTTTTTTTTGTTTTAATTAGTACCTTCTTAAATTATGAATGATGGGGCTCGGGTCTTTTAGAAATGGGTGGTGCTACAGCCCCCGCTGGGGGCTCCCGCTGGGGACTGTAGCATTATTTAATATATATTTTGTTTAAATAATTATTATATAGATTTTTTAATATTTTTAAATATTTTTAAAAAATAAAATAAATTTAAAATATTATTAAGAAAATATTTTTTTAATCCAAAAGTAAAAAATATATATTAAAAAATACTTTCTTAATTACGAAGTAAAATAAAAAATTATAAAATATTTTTTTTATAATTTTTTATTTTACTTCATGATTAAGAAAGTATTTTTTAATAATATTATGATTTTTTTAAAAAATATTTAAAATAGTCATACTACAGCCCGTTGAGCTTAATATGTACTTTTTTATGTGTAATTTTTTAATTTATTTTTTATATAGATTTTTTTTACACTTATAAATATTTTTAAAAAATAAAATAAATTTAAAATATCATTAAAAAACACTTCCTTAATCAGAAAGTAAAAAAAAAAAATCATTAAATATTAATTTTTATTCTACTTCGTAATTAAGATAATATTTTTAAATAATATTATAATTTTTATTTTATTTTTTAAAATATTTAAAATTATTAAAAATATCTATATAAAAATAAATTAAAAACAAAACATAAAAGAATGCTACAGGCCCAGCAGGAGCTCCCAGCGGGAGCCCCAGCGGGGCAAGTAGCATTTTCCTTTAGAAATTTAGCTCCTATTTTAACAAAACCCTTATATATTATCATAATAATTAAAAATTGTCTGTACTTTGATTATTTTCAGAATAGAAAAAGGCATTAATAATGTGATTTTTTTAGAAATGAAAATACTCATCTAGCACAAAGTTGGAGTGTAGAACACATCATCCCACTACAAAAAATAGTACTTGTTATGCAACAAGATTTTTTGCAAAACTACTTGCAATCATTGCAATTAACTTTACCCCGCAATTTTCCGTTGCCCCCAAGTCGCATCATAATTGAGAATTTGCTGCAAGCGAAAAAAAAAAAAAGAGCCGCAAATAATTGAATTTTGCGGTGATTTATTTTGCCCGAAAAAGTCACAAAATTCCGTCCACAAGAATGTTAACCAAGGTTAATCATTTCTGAGAATAGTTTTCAGACATCTGTTATCGCCGAAAACTTGTATTTGTTGCACCACCAAACAGTGAAAATAAGTATTTGCGGCGATCTATACTTGTTGAAAACACATATGTAGCGAAAGTTGATCATTGGGAAAAAAAACCCGATTGCAAAAATTTTATTTCCGGCTAGAAAAACTCGCCGAAAAAAGTCCCTGACAAGATAATAAAAAACAAATGCACTAAAGAGGATACATAAAACTAGAATGGATTCACTAAGAAACCAAAAATAAAACATAGGGCGTATCTTGTTACATAAATTAAATTTGGAGAATTAAGCACAATGGCTAATCCTTCACTTTAATATTTTTTTTATAAGTAACCAAAACTTATATTCATAAGAATTTTTTGATATATAATGAGGCATACCAATGATGGAGAATAATTACAAACTTGTCATAACAAAGAGAAGCAGAACATTTTGTTTGGTAAGCTCAGGAGTGTTTTTTTATTTAGCATCAACTACCCAAGACTAATTATAAGTCTAACACAAAAACACGTTTTCTATGAAAGAAAAATAGCTGAATCTTTTGATGTGTGATACATAACTAACGCAAAATGATACAATTTTCTAAGGACTCACATTAATGTTTCTTGTCTAAAGGATACAGCAAACAAAGAATTGAAAATCATCAAAACAAAATGAAAAGAAATTACCATTTGCAAAAATTTGTAAAAAATCTTAATAAAATGACATACGTTCTGCTGGTCTTTCTTGGTCAATGAAACCATCGTAGCTAGAAGTGATAAAAATCAATGGGACATAAACCATGCACCAGAAAAAGAAAACTAAAATATTGGAATTAGGTAAAAAATCAATTTGTAACTTTCTGGTCAAAGAAAAAATGTAAACTAATATGGAAAGGTCCAACACATATTTCAAACTATGTTGTAAAGCTCCAAAACAATTAGAAGCTACCCACACTACCCAATTTTTTTCATTTCCCAACTAACAAGCAATGAAGGATAAACTCAGAAACATAAAAGATTATAAAATGCACATATGCATGCTTAGATATCACACCATGCTTACGAAAACCATGAACCTATCATGGCACCAAGAAATCATTCCACAACATAACTTTTGTAATGCCCAGTCCCTGGAGGTTTGGAGAGTTATCTCTTGTAACCTAAATCCATCTTCCATAACATATTTATATACTCCAATATTCTCAAAAAGTACAAATCTATTTATTCAAACCAAAAATATATGTTCCTCCACCAGGAAACCAAAATAAATACCTCAATGAAATAATTTAAAAACTCCATAAATATTATGAAATATCCATGACTCCAAAAATCAAATGACATAAAATCATAAACCTGCTAAATAAGACTTCTCTATTAAACTTGTACCCTCAGGCTCTTATTCCTCTATGATCATCAAACCTTACTCTTGACTTCCAGCTGAGGCATCAAAATTATCTGAAAAATATTGTGAAGATAAGGGGTGAGTTATCAACAACTCAATAAGCAGAGAATATATACTAGTGTGTAAACATGGACATTTTCATAATTTAGAATGCAGAACAAAATATTTATTTTCAGAATGCAAAATCAGAAACATTTACTTCCAGAATGCAAAATCAAAATATGTTACTATAATACCAAAGCGAAACTTTCATAAATATTATTATTTCATAAATTTTCAATTGAATACGCATTTCAATATTTAAGCGTAAGATGCTAAAATAATCTATTTTAATTCCTCAAAAACCTAAATTCACGTGATCCTAAAATATCGTCACATTTCTAAATTCATCAATGTCTAATCAATTAGTCTGACTAAAACACAAAATCTAACTTATTTACTAATGAAATCAAATTATAAAAATTTTATACTACCTAATACATTTATACCAAAATATTTTAAAATCAAACAACTACAACTTAGATTTATTTTGAAAATTAACTTAATCAAATTTTAAACTCATTTATTTAGTAATTTAACTTTAATCTGTAAATAAAAATTCTTATACTACAAATAAATCCTACACATAGCAGATTATAAAAACATGATCAATATATACTCATTCAATGGCATTTTGGGAAAGAAATTCATAACTTGCATGGCTCTGTGAGAAAATAAACTAGGATCTAATATTTCATAACAGGGGCCATGCATACCGAAAGCTATGTGCAGCAGTGGCTTGGGTGGATGTCTACGGTGGCAAAACAGGGGTCGGCGGCAGGTCACGTTGGGGAAGGAGTTGTGCAAAGAGCTGGGAGGTGGACAGTGGCTACGTTGGCAGCTGGGTGGCCAAGTGTAGAGAGATGGAGTGGTTCAGCTTCGGTTTCGTGTGGATGTCGCACGTGTTTGTGGTGCAGGAGGCAGCGATTGATGGTTGCTATGGTGAGTGTATTCCGACGTTGGGATAAAGAGAAACTGACGTGAGGGAGATGGAGGCTGGGTGGTTTCCGTTCGGGGTTGGTTTTTTGACGCAGCAACACCACGGATCACGTGCCACTAGTTTCGGCTCGGGTTGGCCTTGTTAGCAGTAGTGGAGTGGTTTTCTTTGCGGTGGAGGGGGTGCTGCACTAAAGGTTTGCGGCTCCCAGATCTTGTTCCACTATCAACATGCAATACGTAATATATATATATAGGTGATCGGAAAAACCCTAGAGAAAACTAAGAGGAAGAAACGTGCATGCCAAGGATGTGAAGAATAACCCTAGGGGAGAAAATAGAAACATAACGTGCATCGACTGGGGCTAAAAAGGGCTTTTTACGAATTTGGGCTTGTTTGGCCCACTTCTTGATTTATAAATTGGCTGCGCCTCACATTCTAAATTAGCCTTCATTCCACAATATTTTGAATCAAAAAACTCAAAACAGATCCCCCTTAATCCATAAAATATTAACCGAAAATAATCTAAATATCAAGCCCAATAAAAATTCCATTGTCCATCAAAAAATATTATGGGTCCATAACTTATTCCCAAAATTACTCGCTAAAATCCCAATGGGTTTTTCATCCATAAAAAAAAAAAAAAAAAAAAAATTGAACACAAGTTTCGTGTTGGGCCTAAGTGTTTTTATGCCTAATTTAACACTCAACAATTATGATGAACCTACCCTTCCAAAATTCTAACTTTCCCATATTTTGTGCCCAGGGCCTTAAATATCTCCTAGTCTTCTTGGCATCCATATTCGCACACCTAGTGTCAATCGTTGTACACCTCAAGGTGTAGTTTGAGTCCAAAAAATGTGAACTTCCACAGTGAAATTAAAGCCTAATAATAATCCCACTTTTTTTTAAAAACTAAACCTCACAAATAGCCAAAAGATAATTCACTAAATAATATTTGCAAACTCCGAATAATAGCACAATTAAAAGTTCCAAACTTAAGTCCTAAGTAACTTCAATTCTCAAATTCCTAATCCTATGAAAATCTACATTCAACCATAAATTTTCCTAAACATCTCACTTCCAAAACACATACTAACCCATCAAACACCTAAAGCTAGAGCCTTGTGGATATAAAATATTGTGTCTAATCCCATTGAGAAACCTCTCAGCCAAACTTCAATATTCTAAGCTATACAACTAGAAACGTTCCATGCAAGCATGATTAATCTCAACTCAACTAAAATAGAAAGCTTTCAAGGTGGAAAAGAGTAGGGTACCTGTGATCGCATTGTTGTAGTCCTCAGCATCTTCAGATGTCAGTATAAATACTCGAGTCGGTCCCATTCTACGTTGATTGTTTCCCTGTGTCTTGTGTCTGGGACCTAGAGGTATATTGGACTTATTGTTGTCTTCTGATAGTAATGGACATTCTCTGATGAAATAGAGAATCCTACCACATTGAAAACATGCCCCCATTTCCTTTATGCATTGTCCAATATGTGTGCGGTTACAAAACTTACAAGGGTTAGTCAGTTGATTTCCCTGCATCTATCTCTGATTTGAGTTGTGGAGTAGCTCTCTTTCTCTGTTCTTGCAACTCAGCACCTCTCTTAAGATTCTGCTCAACCAACATCGCCTTATGCACTAACTCTGAAAAACTCTGAATTTGTAGGACCATCACCTGTTCATAAATCTTGTGATTCAAACCCTCCACAAACTTTTTGGCCTTCTTCTCTTCATCAGGAATCAGGTATGAGGTGAAGTGCGATAATTCTGTAAATCTTATAGCATACTGAAGCACAGTCATGGTCCCTTGCACCAAGTTGGTGAACTCTCAACCTTTAGCTTCCTTATTCGGTTTAGGGAAGAAACTGTCAAAGAATTTATGCTTAAAGTGAGGTTAGCTAACTACTCCTATCCCTTCAACTTCCCTGATAGCTTTCTCAGAATTCCACCACCTCTTAGCTACCCTAGTCAATTTAAAGGCTGCGAATCGTACTTTCTACTGATTTGTGCACTCCAAGACACTAAATATTTCTTCCATGTCTTGAATCCAATCCTCCATTGCGTTTGAATTGCCTCTTCCATCAAATGTAGGAGGATGGGTACAATTAAATTGCTTGAATGTGCAGCCTCGCTCATGTTGTTTTCATTCAAATCCTCTAGATTCCGAACTCGGCGACAAGCTACCATCTTGTGAGCTTAAACTTGGTTAAACGTTCTAAAGAAGAAAAAACAAAATTTAGGTATCAATAAAAAATATATACATGTCAAATAAATATTTCAAAAAAATTCATCTTTTTTTTGTTTTTTAAGAAAAACCCAATCCCAATCCTAACAATATCTTTAATAAACTCATAAAGCTCTCATTACCATCTATAATAAACCTAGCATCACTTTAGACTTACATACGTCCTTAGAAATTAAACCTCAAAAGTCATGTATTTAACACTTAACATTTGCCAAATCTACAACCTCAAATTCCATAAAACACAATCCTTGATACCTGTAGATTCTAAGACCTCAAGGTCAAAAACAAAAAAAAATATCATTTCTTAAAATCTACAACTCTAAAACCTCAGATTTCGTACGCCACCTCCCATGAGTCTGCAAATACTCAAACCAAATATCTTCAAAATCATATCTTGATGATGCCTAAAAAATTCTAAAATCTTAAATGTCATCAGCCCACTTTTTAAAGAATGCAAAATCTCAAACCTGTCTCTGATACCAACTATAATGCCTTGTCCCTAGAGGTCCGGAGGGTTACCTCTTTAACCTAAATCCATCTTCCATAACATATTTATATACTCCAATATTCCCAAAAAGTACAAATCCATTTATTCAAACCAAAAATATATGTTCCTCCACCAGGATACCAAATAAATACCTCAATAAAATAATTTAAAAACTCCATAAATATTTTGAAATATCCATGACTCCAAATATCAAATGACATAAAATCATAAACCTACTTAATAAGACTTCTCCATTAAACTTGTATCCTCTGGCACTTATTCCTCTATGATCATCAAACCTTACTCTTGACTTCCAGCTGAGGCATCAAAATTATCTGAAAAATATTGTGAAGATAAAGGATGAGTTATCAACAACTCAGTAAGTAGAGAACATATACTAGTATATAAACATGAGCATTTTCAGAATTCAGAATGCAGAACAAAATATTTACTTTGAGAATGCAAAATCAGAAACATTTACTTCCAGAATGTAAAATCAAAACATGTTACAAAAATTCTAGAATCAAATTTTCAGAAACATTATTATTTCAAAAATCCTTTGGCATATCAAAATCTGATATCTCATCTTTATCATATTGAAACCTCACATTGGGATATATATACAATGTTTAACCCCATGGTAGGGTTATTAACCACAATTATAACCAGTGGAAAGGTCGTATTCACTATTATAACCCATGGTTGGGCCGTATATCATGTTTAACACCCGTGATAGGGTTGTAAACCACAATTCTAACACGTGGAAGGGTCGTATCCACTATTATAAATCGTGATTGAGCCTTATCCACTATTATTACCCGTGCTTGGGCCGTATCCACTATTATCACCCGTGGTTGGACCGTATGCTACTATTATCACCCGTGGCTGGACCTTAACGGAAACCGAACAAAACATCATAGTCAGACTTAATCATAATATAGAATTATAATCTCATGCCAAAGTTTTCAGATACCACAACATATCCAAATATGGAACCGAGCAATTTTAGATCTTTTCACATTTTCAAAAACAGTTTCAGAACATTTTCACATCACATGTACAAATTTCATAAATTTCATATTTTCTCTTTTTGCGTAATTTAGAAATAGAATGAACAAAATTAGCTCATGTCTACACCAGTCATGTCAGAAAATACTTTCTCTATACAATTTTCAAGCATATGCAGAATACATATCTTAGGTTGTTTTCTTATTTCTTTTCAAAACAAACATGCATATTTTCAAAAGCAACTTCGTTTCATTATATTTTATGCAAAGTCTAGCATAGGAACCTCGCTTACCTGGACTTCTTAGCTTTTCAGAAATTTCCTTAAAAATGCCGAACAAATATTATTCGCCACCTATAACATAATAATGAAATTTTCATAAATTTTTAATTGAACACACATTTCAATATCTAATCCTAAGATGCTAAAATAACCTATTTTAATTCCTCAAAAACCTAAATTCACGTAATCCTAAAATATCGTCACATTTCTAAATTCATCAATGTCCAAATAATCAATCTGACTAAACCACAAAATCTAACCTATTCACTAATGAAATCAAATTATAAAAATTTTATACTAGCTAATATATTTATACCAAAATATTTTAAAATTAAACAACTACAACTTAGATTTATTTTGAAAATTAACTTAATCATATTTAAAACTTATATATTTAGTAATTTAACTTCAATCCATAAACATAAATTCTTATATTACAAATAAATCCAACGCATAGCAGATTATAAAAACATGATCAATATATACTCATTCGAGGGCATTTTGGGAAAGAAATTCATAACTTGCATGTCTCTTTGAGAAAATAAACTAGGATCTAATACTACGTACAGGGGCCATGCATTCCGAAAGCTATGTGCAACGGTGGCTTGGGTGGATGTCTACGACTCTTCTCTATTTTTGAACTACAAAAACAGAGTCGTTCAGCTTCGATTTCGTGTGGATGTCGCACGTGTTTTGTGGTGGAAGAGGCAGCGATTGATGGTTGCTATGGTGAGTGTATTCCGACGTTGGGATAAAGAGAAACTGACGTGAGGGAGATGGAGGCTGGGTGGTTTCCGTTCAGGGTTGGTTTTTTGACGCAACAACACCACGGATCACGTGCCACTAGTTTCGGCTCGGGTTGGCCTCGTTAGCAGTAGTGGAGTGGTTTTCTTTGCGGTGGAGGGGGTGCTTCACTAAAGGTTTGCGGCTCCCAGATCTTGTTCCACTATCAACATGCAATACGTAATATATATATAGGTGATCGGAAAAACCCTAGAGAAAACTAAGAGGAAGAAACGTGCATGCCAAGGATGTGAAGAATAACCCTAGGGGAGAAAATAGAAAGAACATGCGTGGACTGGGGCTGAAAATGGCTTCTTACGAATTTGGGCTTGTTGGGCCCACTTCTTGATTTATAAAAGGGCTTCATCTCACATTCTAAATTAGCCTTCATTCCACAATTTGTCGGGACAAAAAACTCAAAATAAATCCCACTTGATCCATAAAATATTAACTGAAAATAATCTAAACATCAAACCCAATAAAAAGTCCATAATCCATCAATAAAAATTTTGGATCCATAACCTATTTCAAAAATTACTCGCTAAAATCCCAATAGATTTTTCATTCATATTAGAAAAAAAATCTTCAACACGAGTTTGGTGTTGGGCCTAGGTGTTACAACTTTTATATGGGCGAATATGATATTTAATATGGCACGAAAGTTTAGAAATCAAGCCTATGTGCGACCAAACGTACAATTTTTATTCAGCTTCCTATCAGAGTAATTCTTATTAATTTATTTGACCGTCGCACATAAAGTTAATACAGGATGACCATGGCTTTCTACCTAAAAATCAATTACATAAAAGTTTCTATAGTAGACTTCATCAAGAACATAGATGCAATGAACTAACAATTAGAACATAATTAATAAGCAACTACCTGCTTCCAGCCAACAGGAGTTAGTTCTGCATCAAATAGATCATAAGATAAGTATGCATCATGGTTTTTCTCCCCTTACACATTGTGAATCCCTTGGGCATGCCTGCCTTACCTGTATACATGGCTTGATAAGACTAATATGCTTTTTAAAGTACAAATAAGACAATAAATAATCTCCAAAAATAATGCATACAAGTGTCAAGCCTACAATAGTGCACTACTTGAGCTGTAAATTAAAGAACACCACATTGATCTCTATTGTGTCTTTTCTCAAATATTAATTTTAATGGTGAAAGTAATAGTTCAGAAACATCAATTCATTTATGATTTATTGGTAATTTATATTACAAGATTAGAAAAGGCTTTTATTGAACTCCAAAACAAGGGATATATAAATATTGTGATGCCATTATATCTAGAGTTCAGTGAAAGAATGTTATGCCAGTTTTATACAAAAGGTCTGACTGAATATTTTCAAAAAGTTAAATCTTGTTTGGCAGCATTTTGTAATTTGAGTAAGTTTCAATGTGCATCCGTTGTTGCTATAGCTGAATCCTTGGACATGTTAACATCTTGTTATTCAGTATACAAGATTCAAGAACATAAGAATACCAGGTTAGAATAGTACTCATACAAGTTTATTGACGAGGCTAGTGATAGGGTAGTATTAGTACCCATCTACTACTCAAATACATTTCAAATTTTTTTATTTTTTTATTTTTTTTTAAGTATTTTTTTAACATCCTTAATCACTAAGAAAAAATTAAAAAAATATATATAACTTTACTAATACTCACTTCCTTAATCATTAAGTAAAAAAAAAAAAATCAAATATAAATTGGGTAGTAAATGAGTGGTAGTAGGGTAGTAACCCATTATTCTATTGACAAACCCACCATACCTTGACATTCCAAAACACAGCCAACAAAATCTAGAAAATATAGATCATACCTACTGACCAAATTTGTCTATTTGGTGTCTGTTTATTCAGACATAGGTACCTAAATCCACGAGTTTTAAGGTTAACACCTCATTCTGAAACATAAGGACTCAAAACAAGTTTGAAAAATTATGATCCTTTCAAAAGAAAAACCCCTTTATAAAATACAATAAGTCGTCTGGCCTCACCCCATAGCCCACATCAAAACCATCAGTTTAGACAATCAAAATATTCATGTGCACAAGAGACAATCAAAATCACGGTGCTCATGAGCGCCATTTGTCATGACAGAACAAACTATCATAAGCTGATGAAAGATAACAAATAATTAAAATAGAACTTTCAACTGCTCTGGCATATTTAACTGGAACAGCTCGCATCAAATAATGCACATATATTATATACCATTCTAATAAAACCTATATACCAACTAACACACATGGGATATTGATAGCCAAGAGTATATCTATTCAAACTGCACTACTTGATATTTCTTAGCTACTCTTTCTAATCGAGGTACATGGCAAACCGTGTAAAACATCTGAAGAAGGCAGGGGGAGCAAGATTTCCACCAATGAAGAAGCATAAATCAGCTAAACAGTCCAATGGCGTCAAATACCTCTAGTGTCTCTAAAAGATTATTTATTGTGGAATTGGCTAGCCGGTGAAACTCATCTTCCTGCAACACAGAACTGTTTTCACATTAATCATTTGCACGTGTGGGAGTATGAGACAAATTTAGACTCTAATTAAGCTATCATCTTCTTCTAACAGAACCCATAAACCCTAATTTTTAACCACCCAAAACTTCACCATGAAATCTCAACCATCTGTAAAATCAAACTCCAAATCTCAGCCACCTTATAAAACTTAGATTTAAAGCATTAAAGGCAAAATCGAGAGAGGGGCAGTGAGAGAAACAGACAGAAAGAGAGAAGAGAGAGGGAGATCATACTTTACTAAAATGGAGACCTAGTGAAGGAGGTGGCAAAATACCTTGGGCTGCGGCATGTTATGAACCTTGCTATTCTTCACTATATTGTAATATGGAAATAGTATGGAAATGGAAGATGGTTGCTGTGATGAATAAACTAGTGCACACAAGATGTTTGATGAAATGAGAAAGACAATCACAAGAAAGAAGAAGATGAAAATGGCTACGCCTTGGGGTATTCGAGATCTCCGATTCCTCCAAGTTTAAAGTTCATACAAGTCGGAAATTCTCATTATAATTTCTTCCCATCTAACTTCTACTTCTTATATATGGGATAACAATTCCCTTCCAAAATAAAATAACAGAAAGCATTAAAATGGAAATAAAGGAGTAACCAACTTCTATTCTAGAATGTCCCATAAAATGATCACCACTACAAGAAATCAGACCTTTTTCAGCAATTTTTAACTTGGAGCAAAAAAAATCACCGCAAGTAGTCATTATTTGTGACAATTACTAATTCGCCGCTGAATTCCAACGCAATTCATAAGACATTCTGAAGTTGAATTCACTGTTTATTTATTTGCGTCGCTTTTTATCTATTGCGGCGACTTTTCCGTCACAAAAACTATTTTTTACTTTAGCGGCAATTTTCATTCCGTCCCAATTAAAAATCGATGTAATAGCCCTTTTTTGCGGCGAAAATAGTCGCCGTCAAATTTATTACCAAATTTATTGGACTATTTTGGGCGAAGTTTAGTCACCGGAAATGAGATTCTGCAACATTTTCTAAATCGTCGAATAGCTTCACACATTGGCGACGAAAGTTTACGTTTTTACGGCGATAATATTGCGGCGCAAAAAACTGCCAAAGTTTTATTCACCCGCGTCTCGCCCTTTTTGATTTCCCTCCAGTCGCTCCCTCTTCTCTCCCCAATCTGTCTTTGTCTCTCGCATGGTTCACAAAAACCTACAAGTATTTCTCTCCAGCTCTCTCTCTCTCTCTTCACAGTAGACCCTCTCTCTCTCCAATGCAAATTTCTTGTGGGTTTGTTGCTGCTCGTTTGTGTTCGTTGTTGGAATTCTGAGTTGTTTATCGGTGGTAAGGCCCTTCTCCTTCTCTGCTTCTCACGAACACACCCACATTCACTTCAAGTTAATTTCCAATCCCATGAAATTTCTGTGAAATGAATTTTATTTGTGCAGTCTGTGGGTTTTGGGGATTTTTTCTACGTTTTGTGCGGGAAGCTCCCTCCCATTTCTCCTCTGCTCACGCAACACTCCTTTAACTTTATCTTCTGTTTATCCTTTATCTTGATATGGATTTGGTTTTCCTCTGTTTGAGTCAGAGTCTCTGAAATGGCCAAGTTTTGTACATACAGAGGGGAAAACTATAAATCATGCTTAGTTCCAATTTTTAGTTTGAAATGCCTTCACACTACTTAGGTATGTTGAGTTATATATTATGCTTTTCATAAATAAGCATATTTTCTTCACATGGGTGTCATCAATCTTGCACATGAATGATTGAAAATTCAGCAATTAGTGCATAAACAAAAAGAGAAATATGGATAATTTGTAGCATATTATAGTAATAAGATTTTATGCAAATACTGATAAAGTTGTTGATGCATATGTAGATTGTGGCAGCTATTGGAGCTGCACTCTAGGCTTTGTACCAATTATTATTCTTGAACGTTGACTTTGTGCAGGTGAACCATTATTCTTTCTCCTCTTGTTTTTTTCCTTCTAGTTTCATAACATAGGTATGTGGTTTAAGAGATAGAGTTTCTTGCACCCAGTTATATTCAAAACATAATATAAATAAAACTAACTAGCTACTATTGCATTGCTTTGTGCCATCTTAATTGGGTTAGCTTTGAAGGTTTTTGAACTATTTGTTTTTACGTTTTGAATGATGTGGTTTTATTTTGGTGCCTTGTTATTTGGTTGCAGGAAAGGATAATAGAAGCAATGGATATGTATCTTCTACATGCACTTCTGTCTATTTATAGCTTGACTAGGTTTTGGTTCATAATGTGTAGACTATCTACATGTTGTAAAACTGCTCTCTGGTTTTTTGCTATGTGTGAGGATTCAACTAGAGTCTCTTATATAAATATATGATAGGGTATGGTTTAAAGATAGCATAG
Source organism: Juglans cinerea (assembly GCA_961763995.1). Taxonomy (NCBI): domain Eukaryota; kingdom Viridiplantae; phylum Streptophyta; class Magnoliopsida; order Fagales; family Juglandaceae; genus Juglans; species Juglans cinerea. The sequence continues at coordinate 32,171,755 of CAUIVZ010000001.1, forward strand.
ATTCCAGCTAGAGTTTGTCTACTACATCCTCTTTTTTCTTATTTTCAGATGAATGATTTTTTTTAATCTTGTATGGTTGGATTGAATGATTTTAACCCACGGCCACCAGCTCTCCCTCCTTCCCCAACCACCACTCCATGCCAAGTTCTGTTCTCACAATCTCATAAAGAAATTTCTCCTTTATTTGGATGGAATGAACATATTTGATTGTATTTGGCTTGTTTTGTTATATGTTTCTTATCAAACTTTTTAAATCTCAAGTGAAAAGGCTTCTTTATGATGAAACATTGTTCCTGAATGAGCATCATAAAAAGAAAGTTGCAAGATGAATTTGGTAAGGACAAGTAGCAATTGATTTTTTTTTCTCTTCCTTTGTTCAGCTCAAATATATTTAAGCATATGAACTTTATGTTTGTTGTTTCAGATTCTGTGATCCCATTGTGTGTTTCTTGTAGAACTTTTTGTATATTTTTTAAGTAAGAAGATTTTATTAATAAGTGCAATGGTGAACCCCCACACACAAGTTGAGTTTGGTGTCGTAGAGTTTGATGTGCCAACCTATTTGCTTATGCAGAATGTGGTATTGTACTGGTCATATTGCTAGAAAATGATCTGAAGAGAAAAATATGTGGAGCATTAAAAAAAAGGTGCTGCAGCTGGAAGGATTTCTTGTAACCCCACGTCCCCGAGAGTCTAGAGAGTTAACTCATGTCACATAAAAATCATTTTCCAACCACATAGTATATACTCTAATTTTTCTCTATTGCACAAAATACTCATTTATTTACATCAATTACTCCAGAATAACTATTCTAAGACAATACAAAGTCTTAATATAAACATCAACCTCCCAACAAATCATATCATCAGAGCACAACAAGCTTATTGAATGAAAATCCTCAATACTCATATAAATCTTCTATGCTTAAACCATCATTCTTAACTCCTCTCACCCATGCTCCATATCCTTGATCCTCAACTGGAACATTCAAATCATCTGAAAAATATTGTGGAGATAAGGGGTGAGTTATCAACAACTCACTAAGCAGAGAACATATACTAGTATGTAAACATGAGCCTTTTCAGAAAGTTCAGTATGCAGAAACAAAACATTTTATTTTTATATGCAGATCTCATAAAAATGTGTAATCAGAAAATCAGAGCGACTTTTGAATCTTTTCATACTCAAAATCAACTATTCATATTTAAAGTTTGTTTCATATTAAAAAACGCTTTGGCATAACATAACTGAACATCTTCATCTTATCATATCATATCGTATCATAACATATACCATATTTAACCCCCGTAGTCGGGTTGTGCTATCCCCGGTATCCAAACCAGATAGTGTCATATAGTGAACTTCCCCATTTTCAATCTCGGAGCCCCGAGTGTGCACACAGGAAAGAACACGTAAAAAGACCACTTTGTTTCCAAAGTAGGTGCACTCATATCTTATCATATCATGTTGGTACCAACCATATCACGTGAACCATTATCATCATATCAGAACCATATTCAAAATCAAATTCAGAACAGATAAGTATGCCAAAGGTTTATCATATCCATATCATATCAAAACATGTGCGAAACATATACATATCATTTCCATTTGATCATAAACAAACCCAAATCATTTTCATATCATATGTACAAAAATTCACATATATTCGTATTCGCTCTTTTGCACATTTCAGAAACATGTCAAATATTGCTCATGTCTACATATTTCATGTCAAAAATATTTCTTTTCTCTTTCATACGTATCTCATGAGTAAATGCAAAATATATACTAAGGTTGTTTTTTACTTTTTCTTTTTAAAACAACATGCACATTTTTACAAACCAACCTCAGTTTATTTCTTTTTATACAAATCTAGCATAGGAACCCCGCTTACCTAGATGACTTAGCTTTTCAGAATTTTCCTCAAAAAATGTCGAGTCAACAATAAATCGTCACCTATAAAAATAATCACGTAATTTTCGTAAGTTTCCAATCAATCAAGTATTTTGATATTTAAGCCTAAGCTTCTAAAATAACCTATTTTAATTCCTCAAAACTTAAAACCCTCATAATCCCAAAATATATCAATACTTCCTAAAATCGTCAATATCCACCATAACTAATGTCAAACTCAAAACACCAATATTTAAACCCGAAACAGCCAACAAATCTCTCATCATAAACCAATCACACAAACAACTCCATAATCCAATCCAACCGAACCCCTTACTCCTCGGACTCAATCCGGCACAACCAACCAATCACAGTAAATAAATGAGTTAGCACAAAAATACATTTAAATCTCAAAAGCTATTTGGGAAAATACTTACAGCGCTTTATTATAATTTTCGAAGGATCACGGAGGTGCAAAAGGCGACACAGCAACGGAATAGTACAAAATGCACTAGGCCATGGGTCTCAAAAATCCACTTTTCAACGGGAACAAATTATGACTCAAGATTGCTAGGGAAGGGCTTAGGGATGTCAGTGATGCTAGTGGTGGTGGTGGCTAGCCATGGGTGGCGGCGTAGGAGTTGTTTGGAGGCCAAAATGTACAAATCAGAAAATGAGATTAATGTGCTTTACCGGTGGCAAATCAGGGTTGAGGATGGGTGCATTAGGTTGCTAGGAGGTCGAGAATGATGTGGTGAAACGAGGGTGGCCGGAGTTGGCATGACGGCGGCGCTGGAGTGAAGAGAAGGTTGCGGCTTTAAGCCATGCGTGGGGACAGACGGCGACGCGGGAGAGGCTGGAAATGGAGGGATGAGGTCGCCGGCCGGTGGGGAAGGGAAGGAGAGGGGCGGTGTTGGTGACGACAGGGCACTGAGGTGCAAGCTGGAGGAAGAAGAAAAACGCATGGGGAGAGAGGGGAGGGGGGTTGCATGGCTGGGAGGCAGGGGAAAAAGGAAGAAAAAGAAGGAAGAAAAAAGAGAAAAGAGAATAAAGAAAAGAGAAAATGAAAATTAAATGGAAAGAAATGAGGTCCAATCCTCACAACTTGGGTCACAAAATTGATCCAACGAAAATTATTTCAAAACAACAGTTTAAATAAAATTAATTTAAACACAGTGACTAAGTACAATAAAATAATTAAATCCAACAACACAATAATTTTAAAAGCCACAAACAACTAATTTAAATTAAGAGAAATTTAAGTGCAAAACAATAATTAATATTAATAAAGCATAACAAAATAATTTTCACAACTTAAAAAAAGCCATAAAATAAACCAACGAGAAATCCAATAAATTTTAAAACGAGAGAACTAATATTTAAATTAATTAAAATAATCATTCAGTTAAAATACATTAAAATACGGGATATCACATTTCTGGAGTGGATCCCATCAAACAAATAACCAAGAGATGCATCTGAATTGTCAAAAACATAGAAGCTGACCTTAGTGGATGTGTGTTATGCAGGTAAATGATTACTCTCTGTCTTGTTTAGAAATCAATTAGAGCTAATGGGTTGTGTCATTCTCTACATTGTGCTATTTGTGTTGTGTATATATATATATATATATATATATATATATATATATATATAGCTTGTAAATCAGATGGTTTAAAACCTTAAGTAAGGCATGTAAGCTTGTTGAGTTTTTGTGCTCCCTTCAGACAAGCATAAAGTCCACTATAACCAGTTCTTAGAGAGATTCAGATTGAGGAACAACTCAAATAACCCCAGTAGAGAAGTAAATAAAATCAGATGTTAAATACTAAGTAGCCATGCCAAAAAGTTTAATATATAAACTGGACTAATAGCTTTGTAATGTCATATTGTACATGACATAAGCATATTTACATGTAAACTTGTTGCAAGCTAAATTTGAAACTTCATTTGTCAATGTATATGTGATAGTTGATGTTATTCAATGCATAAAGTCATATATGCAGTATATTCGTAAGTGATAATTGAACATCACTTATTAAATTCCAATGCTATTCACATTTTCACCCTCACTACCTCCACTCCTTTATGGTTTCTTCCCATATAATTTTTTTTTTATGTTACTGTCTTGTGTAAATGTTCTTATTTTCTTTTTCATGCCTGAATCTTTAACTTATATCTTCATTTGAGTATTTATTTTCGTTGATAATCCAAATTAGTTCTCTTCATCTTGATGGTACCCTCTATTGAGAGATATTTGTGTGGTAAAAGTGTCATTTCTCCCCTCTCCTTGAATAGAGTTTATGACTTGCATGTCCGTAAGTATTCTGCATTCTCTCTCTTTGTTTTCTCATCCCCTAAGATGATTGATTTGTGCTTTAGATGAACCGTCTTAAGATGGTTTGTTCAAGTGATATTAAAATTTATAAATGCATCTAGGAGAAAGAGTGATGTAATTTCAAATTGACATGAGAGGTAGAGAGAAGCCTAAAGGGTGGGTAGAAGTTCTGTAGTGCTCAATTCACATAGGGTTAGCAATGCTACATTATATCATTACATATTATTGGGTAAGAACAAATCCATAAACATCAATTCCCCATAAACCATAACTTAATTATTACTAAATCAAAATGCAGAATGTAACAAGGTTCAATCGTAAGAAATGCACTATTTAGGTGAACTGTACCCAAGCTTGGGTAAGTTCATCTTTGTTTTTGTGCATTTTTTTTTCTTTTTTGAAAAACCATTTCTGGCAAATCAATATCGCTGGAAATAACTTTTTTTCGTCGATTTAACATTTTCCTGGCGAATTTTAATCACAGGAAATAATCTATTTTGGCGACTGTAACAGCTGAGACTACATAATAGCGACGATAACTCTTAATCGCTGAGAAAAATAATGAGACTTTTACGGCGATTTTATCACCTTTTGCGACGATATATCGCTGCAATTACTTTTTCTCAACGATTACATAAGTGAACGGAATGGCTATTTTCGTCGATTTTTTGGACAATTGCGACACAGAAAAATCATTGGAAATAGTAGTTTTTGTGACGATTTTTGCCTATCATTAAAATTGATCAAAAAAGGCAATTTAATTTCGTTGAAGATGCAGCGAATTAAAAATCGCCAAAAATGCTCAAATGCAACGACTAATAGGGGTATCTGCGACGATTTTGAGCGCTGAAAAAACCTGATTTCTTGTAGTGCACGTATTGCTGAGGCTTTCCAACAATGACTCCGCATTACTACAGGGTCATAACACGGCGACGCGACTGTGCGGCAGAGGCTCATCGGCTAGGTAGAGTGAGCGGCATGAGTGCGAGGCAGCGATGGATGGAGAGAGTGAGCAAGATGAGTGCAAGAGAGAGACAGAGACATGGACGAAGAGAGAGAAAGAGTGATGGGTGATTGAGAGACTCACCAGCAAGACGAGGTGGCGACAGCATGCCAACGGGTTGGGAAGAAGTGGTAGAAAATTTAGAGATAAGGGAGTGACTATCAGGCTAGGGGAAGAAAAATGTTAAATATAACTATCAAAATTACCGGTATAACAGTATCGCCACAAAAAGCATCAAAATTTAGTATCAGTGGCAACTGTATTTGCGACTAAAAAATACTTGCAAAAAATAGTACTTTTTGCATTGAGTTCAGGATCACCGCAAACAAAGATGCTCCCAAAAACTCTTTCACGGTGAATTTATGTCGTCGTAAAATATTTGAAATTAATCACTAGTAATCAGCCGCACATTTGCGGCAATATTATTTGTGGCGATGTTGTGGCAATGTGTTTTCGCCGTAAAAAGGGTGATTTGTGCCAACTCTCATCACCAAAAGCAAAATGCAAAAACAGTAATAATGATGCTTTTGCATCCAAATATCAGTCGATCCAAAGAATTTTAGCCACAAAAATGCATATTTCTTGTAGTGTGAGGCTAGAGTTAAATTCAAGAAAGCAAGAGAGGTAACATACTTGGCATAAACTTCAACAATGGGGTATTGGTAATTTCACCTTTGACAATAGATGAAAATACAGCGACTATCCTATGAAATCTAATTGCATACGAGCAATATAGTCAAGACAAGGATTCCCATTACGCCGCCAACTATATGTGCTTCCTGGATGTTCTCATCAACTCTTCAAAGGATGTTGAATTTCTCCGTCGAAGAGAAATTATCAAAAACCTTTTAGGTGATGATGAAGTTACTTCCACCAGGGTTAACAAGCTTGGTTACAATATCTGTCTTCCAACCAGGCTTTCCATTTATGCTAAAACTACCGTGGATCTGAATAATGCAGTAGACGTCAGAATGTATGCATGGCAAAATTAAGGCACAATTATTTCAACAGTCCTTGGACACTTCTTTCATTTCTAGTGGCCGTCTTATTGCTTTCCCTTGCAATTACACAAACCACATTTTCCATTATTAATTAGATTTTCATGTATTAATGTCTTAATCAATCTTTTTGTTCTCTTAGTTAAGGTTATATAATATCAAATGATAAGATCTTAAGAATTAAATGAATGACATGGCTCTCGCTAGATCTTCTGTTGAGCTGTCCACCGTCAGTTATTGAATAATAATGTAAAAAGGCACGTACGTAGTTGAGACTCCTTATTTGAAAAGTGGAATAATTTATCCTAAAAATCTTATTTTTTTCTAAGCAAGTAAACTTCAATAGAAAAGAGAAATAGTACTCTGATAAAAAGCTTATTTACTCAGTAATCTAATGTGATACATTTTGCATAAAGATATATAAAATATTTTAGATTCATTCTATACCATAATCAACCACATTAGAATACCACCCGACAATTGTCTAAGCAAATTAAATGGAAAATAAATAAACGTATGCATGATTTTTAGCTCGAGCACATTGATTATTATATTATTAAAACCAAGAGTAGTTGTATTAATCTCATTATAAAAAGAATCTGCTTTACAGTATAACATAATTCTTTGATCTATTTTAGTGGAAACCTTATATTAATAGATACGAAGTTTTTTCTCTTCTTTTATTTTATTTTATTTATTTATTTTTTTTTATCAAAAAGTTGTTTAAACTAGTGAGAACGTGCTGCTTGGAACAAATATTTGTGCTATTTCTTTGGAATATGAGTCCTACTCTCTCCATCGTATTAATAGAAAGCTCGCTGGCTTGACTCCAATTGCTCCTGAGTGTTGTATATTCATATTGCATTGCCCAACGTAAATAACAAGGCTTATGAACCCTTGTTGCTTGCCATCGGTCCATATAACCATGGCAAGGATGGCGTTGGACTTATGGAAGAGCATAAATTTTGGTATCTACAGAAAATGCTTCAATGGATAAATGGAAACAGTGTAAACACATATGTCATGGTCTTGAGTGAACTAGAAGGGAGAGCTCGCAAATGTTATGCAGAATGCATTCGCCAGACCAAAGATGAGTTTGTAGAAATGATGATACTTGATGGTTGTGTCATCATTGAGTTGTTCCGCAAGCGGGGGAATCAAGATCTAAGAGATGGGTGTGATCCAATCTTCCATATGGATTGGATGTATTTTAGCATAGTGCCTGATTTACTGTTATTTGAAAATAAACTTTCATTCTTCGTTCTTACTACATTGTTTGAGATGAGTCGTGGATCAGGAGAAATTGTTGGTCCTGAGCAGACACTTGTTTGTCGTGCCTTTAGTGTTCTCTCTGCATCAAGTCTATTTCAAAGGACTTTCACTAGTCCAAGTGATCCAAGCTGGGTAATACATGACAGATTACAATACAGAGAGTTCATGCATCTACTTGATCTAATGCATAAAGCTAGCAGCTTTTCACGTCAAGAGGCTGGACTCAATGAGGGGGCAGAGATAGGAGATTGGACGTTACTACATAGTGCAACTGTGCTTCATGAGGCTGGAGTTAAATTCAAGAAGAAGGCAGAGAGAGGTAACATATTTCTCATAAAGTTCAACAATGGGTTATTGGAGATTTCGCCATTGACAATAGATGATAATACAGAGACTAACTTGAGAAATCTAATTGCATACGAGCAATATAGTCAAGACAACGATTCATTACGCCACCAACTATATGTGCTTCCTGGATGGTCTCATCAACACTTCAAAGGATGTTGAATTTCTCCGTCAAAAAGGAATTATCAAAAACATTTTAGGCAATGATGAAGTTCCACCATGGTTAATAAGCTTGGTCACAATGCCTTACTTCCAGCCAGACTTTCCATTTATGCTAAAACTGTTGAGGATTTGAATAAGCATATGTAACACCCCGTATTTTAGTGTATTTTTATTGAATGAATTATTTTTATTGATTCAGAATTTATTCTCTTTTTTAAAATTATTGAATTTTTCATTGGGTTATTTTTATGATTTTAGTTTACGAAAATTATTTTTTTTGAAGTGCTTTCTTTAAATTAATTATTGTTATGTGTTTAAATTTCTTCTCGAATTAAATTAACTTATTATTCGGTTTAATTATTTATTTTCATTTTAACCACTGCGTTTGAAATATTTTATTTCACTTGCTGGTTTAAAATCGTTTCCGTTGGATCATTTTTGTGACCCAAAATGTAAGGATTGGACCTCATTTTTTTCCCTACATTTTTTTCTTTTTCCTTTTTCTTTCCTTCCTTTTTTCTTTTTCTTCCTTTCTTTTCTTTTTTTTTTTTTTTTCCTCCAGGTTCTCCCGCGCGCGACGCCAGCCCCCTCCCTCTCTCTCCGTCCGATCCTCCTTCTCCCCCAGCGCCACCGTGAGCCGGCGGTGACTGAAACCGCTAGACCCACCGTCCTCCCCAGCTGCCGGCGACACCACCCCTTTATTTTCAGCCCCAGCCGCGCCGCCGTTAACCACCACGAGCCCATTCAAGGCGGCACTCCTTGCGCCGCTGCGCCGCCGTCGCACCACCATTGGCTGCCATTTCTTCACCACATCATCCTCAACCTCCTAGCAACCCATTAGACCCAACCCCACCTCCGATCTGTCACCGGTGAAGCACATTCATCAACATTTCCGTTTTGGGCTTTTTGGTCTTCTACCGCCACCCACGGCCAACCCTCACCACCACTAGCTTCACCGACATCCCTAGGCCCTACCATATCAATCTCGGGTCTTCGTTTGCATCCGTTGAAAAGTGGGTATCTGAGACCCACGGCCACAGTGTATTTGGCACTATTCTGCAGCTACATTTCCACAGTGTATTTGTGATTTAAATGTATTTTGGCACTAACACATTACACTGTATTGGACTGTTGGTTGGTTTTGCCGGACTGAGTCCGAGGAGTATGGAGGTCGGATGGATTGGAGAATGAAGTTGCTTGTGTGATTGTATTATGTTGACATTGTTGATTGTTGGTTGTTGTTGTCGTGTTGTGTTCATTCATTTGCATGCATGTTCATGTTTGTAATTGAAAACTGGGTTTTCACATGATTGCATGCATGTTCACGTGTTTTATTTGAAAACTGGGTTTTTATGTGAGAAATGATTTTGAGTTTGTTTGAAATGTTTGGATTGACTGGTTTGAGAAAAAGGGAAAGAGACTGTAGGGATAGTGGTAGAGTCTCGCCTGCGATTCTCGCCTACGGTGCACGCGGTAGGGATGGTGGTTGTGTCCCGCTTGTGATTCCCGGCTCCAGTGCATGCGGTAGGGATGGTGGTAAGTAGGGATGGTGGTAGAGTCTAGCCTGTGATTCCCGCCTACAGTGCTCTGATATGTATTTATTGTGTGGAAAGGAACTATAGGGATGGTGGTATAGTCCCGCCTGCGATTCCCGCCTACAGTGTCTGATAAATTGTTGAGTTTTGTGTAAATCATTTTCTGGGAAAATGTTTTATGGATTATTTTGGGTCAAATGGGATTTTAGCGTGTGTTGGAAAAATACTCGTTTTCGGGAAAAATGAGGTTTTGGGATCTGTTAGTTGGTTGCTTTAATACGTTTTTATCTCGAGGGTTGTTTGGATTTTTACTTACCTGCGGTACCGTTTTTATGGTATCGCAGATTTTGATGCAGATGAAGATGATGAACCTTAGGCTTGGGTTCCGTTGGAGGAACGACTTGGGGTTGCATTCGTGTATCGAGTTTTGCTTTATTATTTGTTTATGTATTTGCCCTTGGTGTTATATTTTGGGATAACTGTATAACTTTTAAAGATAATTTATTTTGGATATTTGTATTAAACAATTCTGGTACTTAGTTGACTTATTTATATTATCCGCTGCGACTTTACTTGTGCACTTTTGCATGTTGCACACACTTGAGCACATTTCGTTGGGATACGTGACCCGTGTTGTCATCATCCCGATGTCACGATTCTAGCGTTCTTGTACGTGGGAGTCGGGGCGCCACAACATATATAGCAATAGACGTCAGAATTTATGGATGGCAAAATTAAGGCACAATTATTTCAACAGTCCTTGGGCACTTCTTTCATTTCTTGCAGCAGTCTTATTGCTTTCGCTTGCAATTACACAAACCACATTTACCATTATAAATTAGATTTCATGTATTGTCTTAATCAATCTTGTTGATCTCGTAGTTAATGTAATATAATATCAAATAATAAGATCATAAGAATAAAATGAATGACGGGGCTCTCACTAGATCTTTTGTTGAGCTTTTCACCATTAGTCATTGAATAATAATGTGAAAAGGCACGTGCTTGAGACTCTTATTTGAAAATGGAAGAATTCATCCTAAAAAGTTTTTTTCTTTCTAAGCAAGTAAAATAGTCTGATAAAAAGTAGATTTGCTTAGTTTTCTTTTATGTCTGATCCTCCAACCAAGCTTTATTATCTACAACTCTCCCTTTCTCCCTCTCTCTTTTGCACCCTTGCATAATGGGGCTTCAATCCTACATGGGCTCTTGATGGTATTTAAAGTTCATACTCACTCATTTTATCCCCACCAATCATAATGAAGAAACAAATGATACTTGGTGTGGCGCCCCCAATCCCCCTTATAGAAGTACACGGGGATCGAGACACCAGGATGGTGACAACACGGTCACACATCCCAACGAAGTGCCAGTGTGTGTACATGCGACGGTGTACAAATAAAATAACGCAGCGGATAGTCAACTAAGTACCAGAATTTAAATACAACTAAACATCAGTAGAGGTTTAAAAGTAGTTATACAGTCATCCAAAAATAAAGTTAACACATGTCCCGAAAATACCATAAGCGAAATAAAATAATAATAACAAGTGATCCCGGATCACTCCTCGGGCGGAGCCGTCTCCTCAGGCTCGCCCTCCTCCTCCTCATCTGCATCAAAATCTGCGTTACCACAAAAGGGTACCGCAGGTAAGTATGACCCAAATAATCCTCAAGAAATAAAATGCATTTAATGCAACCAACATGCATGCATATGATGAAATATGCATTTTTCTCAAAACATCATTTTCCCCGAAAATGACAATTTTCCAACACACGCCAAAATCTCATTGGCCCAAAATAATCCGTAAAACATTTTCCCAGAAAATGGTTTACACAAAATCCACGCACACTATTTTCCCAGAAAATAGCCAATTTAATCCTTTCTTAACCTATGCACCATGGCCTCCCCTAGGGACCATCCGCACGTCCTGGCTTCGTAGTGATGCTCGGTTCCGCGCCCAGCGCGTACGTAGCCAAGCACCCACTACGCAACGAGCGATGCCCAGTTCCGCGCCCAGCGCGTACGTAGCCAAGCATCCTCTGGTCCCCGCCAGCAGAAGGACCACGGAGTCGGCACGAATCTCTCGTCCGATCCCATCGTCGCCCAGCGACAATCCAGGGGACGTTACTCAGTTTATTCCGCTCCCGAGTAACCAGAGGAGCTCCACCGAGATAATACCCCATCTCGGCTTGGGGTCGTGATACACACGCACCCAAAAACATTCTCACATAAAATCACAATTTCCAAATCACACATGAGCATGAATGCACCACACGAAAACCCAGTTTTCTTTACAAACATGATCATGCATGAAATAATGAGATGTACATGTACCAATACAAATCCACAATCCATCAATAACCAATCCCAACAAATCCAACCAAACAACTCCAACCAATAAACCATCTGACTCCCGTACTCCTTGGACTCAGTCCGGCAAAACCAATCAGCAGATTAAATACAGTGAAATGTGTTAGTGCAAAAATACATTAAATTCACAAGAATTCTTTGGAGAAATACTTACAGTGCAATATAATAATTTCCGGAGGATCACGAAGCTGAAAATGGCGATGTCTGAGCAACACCACAGTGTAAAATACACTGTGGCCGTGGGTCACAGATGTCCACTTTTCAACGAAGACAAACGAAGACCCAAAAATGGTAGGGTATGGCCTAGAGAGGTCGGTGAAGCCAATGGTGGTGGTGGTTTGCCGTGAGTGGCGGCGCAAGGGGTGGTTTTAGGCCAAAAATGTACAAATCGGAAATGGACTTGGTGGGGCTTCACCGGTGACGGATCGGAGCTGGGGTTGGGTCCATTGGGTTGCTAAGAGGTCGGGGATGAAGTGGTAGGAAGATGGTGGCCGGAGGTGGAGCGACGGCGGCGCGCGAGCTCAAGGAACGCCGCGGCTTCGTGGGTCTCGAGGGGGCTAACGACGGCGATGGAGGAGCTGGAAATGGAGGGAGGTGATCGCCGGCCGGAGGGGAAGCTGATGGGCGGGGCGGTGTCGACCACCGCCGGCGGACGGCGGCGGGCTGGGGGAGGGAAGGTTGCACGGCGAGAGAGAGAGAGAGAGAGAGAGAGAGAGAGAGAGAGCTACGTCCGTGCGCGGGAAGAGGAGGAAAAAGAAGAAGAAAAAAGAAAAAGAAGAAGAAGAAAAGAAAAAGAAAAGGAAAAGAAAAAAATAGAGGGAAAAGAAATGAGGTCCAATCCTCATAACTTGGGTCACGAAAATGATCCAACGGAAACGATTTTAAAACCACAAGTTAAATAAAATAATTTAAACATAATGGTAAAGTCAAATTGAAATAATTAAATCCCACAGTAATTAATTTAAATATTAAAAGCAATTTAAATGCATAACAATAAATAAATATTAAGAAAGCACATAAAAATAATTTTCACCAAAATTAAAATCATAGAAATAAACTCACTAAAAATCCAACTAATTTTAAAATAAGAGGATAAATTTTTAATAAATAAAAATAATCCTTCAGTAAAAATACACTAAAATACGGGGTGTTACATCCTCCCCCCTTAAATAAAATTTCATCCTCGAAATTAGCAAGGTCAAATATCAAACTAAGACAGGATTAAGATTCAAGTAAGAGCAAACTTAGAACATACCGTCCAAATTAATCGAACAAGTAGGGATATTGTTCTCTCATATTAGCTTCTATTTCCCATGAGAAATCTTGAGCCAACGGATCACCCCATGACACCTTCACCAACGGTATTGTCTTGGACCTTAATCTTTGTTCTTTCCAATCCACAATCTGAGTTGGAGCAACTTCATAAGTAAGGTTAGGTTGTAGTTGAATGCGTTCAGGGTCCACAAAACGTGGCTCTTGCTGTCCAAAACTCTTCTTCAATGAGGACACATGAAACACATTATGAACATCCCCAAAATAATCTGGCAAGGCCACTCTATAAGCAACAAGCCCAACCTTCTCTATGACCTGAAAAGGGCCAACATATCTAGGACTAAGCTTTCCTTTCTTACCAAAGCGCTTGACGCCTTTCATAGGAGAGACTTTAAGATAAACCCAATCACCTTCTTCAAAAGATAAGTCTCTTCTTCTTGTATCTGTGTAGCTCTTCTGGCGACTTTGCGCTTCAGCCATCTTCTTCCTGATAAGCTGAACTTGGTCCTTCATTTCTTGGATTATCTCAGGTCCAATTACCTTACTCTCGCCGACTTCATCCCAACACAAAGGCGATCTACACTTCAGTCCATATAAAGCCTCATACGGGGCCATCTGAATGGAGGAATGAAAACTGTTGTTGTAAGAGAATTCAATGAGCGGTAGGTGATTCTCCCAACTTCCTTGAAATTCCATGACACAAGACCGCAACATATCCTCCAGAGTCTGAATAGTACGCTCTGATTGGCCGTCTGTTTGGGGGTGATACGCAGAACTAAACTTCAACTTAGTGCCTAAAGCTGCCTGCAAGCTCTTCCAAAAACGGGATGTGAATCGCGGGTCCCGATCCGACACAATACTCTTGGGTATCCCATGCAACCGTACTATCTCCTTAACATATAACCGAGTCAACTTACCCAAAGAGTCAGTATTATTAATAGGTAAGAAATGGGCACTCTTGGTCAACCGATCCACAATCACCCAAATTGAATTCTTTCCACTAGGAGTCCTCGGTAAACCCACAACAAAATCCAAGGAAATATCATCCCACTTCCACTCTGGAATTGGGAGAGGCTGGAGTCTACCAGCAGGTCTCTGATGCTCAGCCTTCACTTGACGGCACGTGTCACATTTCTCGATAAACAAAGCGATGTCCAGCTTCATTCCTTCCCACCAGAAATTTCTCTTTAAATCTCTATACATCTTTGTGCTTCCTGGATGAACCGAATAAGGAGCCGCATGAGCTTCTGCCAAAATCCGCTCTTTAAATTCAGAATCTCGAGGAATCACTCTACGATCCCGAAACCGAAGAATACCATCCTTATCCAAGCTGTAATGCAAGGGTCCTCTAGACTTCCTGACTCTTTTCCTGATAGCTAACAATTCAGGATCCCTTCTTTGAAGAGTCTTCAATTCTTCAAAATCCACTACTCGGACATCCAAAACTGAAGATAATAATTCCTCTTGCTGAGAACTCTCAATAAGAAGTCTCCTCATTCCATAAAGGAGAGAGTCCAAATCTGATGACTCTGCTTCATCCACTTGTTGAGACTTTCTACTCAAAGCATCAGCGACTAGATTTGCCTTTCCTGGATGATACTTGATCTCACATTGATAGTCGCTAATCAGCTCTAACCACCGTCTCTGCCTCATATTGAGATTCTTCTGAGTAAACAAATGCTTCAAGCTCTTGTGGTCAGTAAAAACTTCACAGGCTTCGCCATAAAAATAATGCCGCCAAATCTTAAGCGCAAAAACTATTGCCGCCAACTCCAAATCGTGTGTGGGATAATTCATTTCATGAACTTTCAGCTGACGAGACGCATAAGCTACAACCCGTCCCTCTTGCATAAGAACGCATCCCAACCCGAATTTGGATGCATCACTAAAAATCACAAATGGCTTGTGTGGCTCCGGAAGTGCCAAAACTGGTGCTGTTGTCAATCTTCTCTTCAACTCCTGAAAACTTCTCTCACATTTGTCCGACCATACAAACTCAACATTTTTCCTTGTCAAAGCAGTGAGAGGTCCGGATAGCCGAGAAAAACCTTCCACAAATCTTCGATAGTATCCAGCAAGTCCCAAGAAACTTCGTATCTCACGAATTGTTGAAGGGCGAGGCCATGACAAAACAGCTTCCACTTTACTAGGATCCACAGCCACCCCTTCTTGGGAAATCACATGCCCAAGAAACTTAACTTCTTCTAACCAGAATTCACACTTGCTTAGCTTAGCATACAACTGATGCTCTCTTAATTTCCCAAGTGCCAGACGAAGGTGACAAGCATGCTCTTCCAAGTCTCGAGAATAAATCAGAATGTCATCGAGAAATACCACCACAAAAGAATCCAAAAATGGTCGAAACACCCGATTCATTAAATCCATAAAAGCGGCAGGAGCATTCGCCAACCCAAAAGACATCACTTTGAATTCATAATGCCCATACCTTGTTCTGAAAGCAGTCTTGGGCACATCCTTATCCCTTATTCTCAGCTGATAGTATCCTGATCTCAAGTCAATTTTCGAAAAGACAGCTGCTCCCTGAAGCTGGTCAAACAAATCATCAATCCTAGGTAGAGGATACTTGTTCTTAATAGTCACCTTGTTAAGCTCCCGATAATCTATGCACATTCTGAGTGTACCATCTTTCTTCTTGACAAACAATACGGGCGCTCCCCACGGCGAAGTACTCGGCTGAATAAATCCCTTATCGACCAATTCTTGCAATTGAATCTTCAACTCTTTTAACTCCGCCGGTGCCATGCGGTAAGGATCCTTATGCACAGGAGCCGCCCCAGGTTCCAAATCAATAACAAATTCCATATCACGAACGGGAGGCAATCCAGGTAACTCATCCACAAACACATCGGGAAATTCTTCCACTACTGGAATTTCCACTAAAGATTTCTTCTCAGATGATGTAGACACGACTTGAACCAAAAAAGCATCCGCCCCACAAGCTATATCTCTCTTAGCTTGAACTGCTGATATAATTGATGGTCTTGCCTTTAACTTACTTCCCACGAATTCTAAATAATCCTCATCCGAGAGTTGAAAACCAATTACTCGTCTTCTACAATCAATATTCGCAGAATAGCGATACAGCCAATCCATTCCCAAAATTATATCAAAACCAAGCAACTTAAATACAATCAAATCTGCATCCAGTGTCCTTCCACCAAAATCCAAAGGACAACCCAAAGCAACCTTGGAACAACACACAATATCGCCATTGGGAAGAGCCACAACTAAAGATTGAGGTAGAGGTTCTGTAACCAAATTGCACATCCGTGCAAACGTGGCAGACACAAACGATTGGGATGCCCCAGAATCAAACAAAGTACAAGCATAAAAATCATATAGACGAACTCTTCCTGAGGCAAACACAACCACCAAACAAATTCAAAAAAAAAATCCAACCACACCAAACATTAATTCGAAATTAAATAGCTAAATACGTACCAGTAATCACCCCAGCGTCGTGGGTCTCTGGAGCCTCATAGTCCACATCACCAGGAGTCACTGCATAAACCCGGGCTTGTACCAATTGTCTCTGGCCGCCCCTTCCACCTCGACGACCTCCTCGCGCTCCTTGCTCACCTTGAACCCGACTAGGACACTCCCGAGCAAAGTGACCCGGCTGGCCACATTTATAACACTGAATTCCTCTTTGACCGCAGTCACCCTCATGGGCTCTACTACATCTAGGGCACACTGGAGTCCGGCCACCTGCACGAACACCGGAGGTTGTCTGAGAACGGGCCCCGGTCCTCTGAACAAACTTCTGTGGCGATCCAGAACTACTCCCCTCACCAAGGTAACTCCGCCTCTTCTGACCAGGAGGGGAGCCTACTCCAAAACTATTTTCCCGCTCTGCAATGCTGGCCAAATCCACTAACTTCTGAAATTCCGTAATCTGAAGGCAAGCCACATGTCGGCATATCTCGGGGCGCAGTCCCTCCATGAAACGCTCAACCCGCAATTCTTCGGTAGCAATAAGGTGAGGAGCGAACCGTCCAAGCTCCATAAACTTCCTTGCATACTGCTCAACAGTCGTGCCTCCTTGAACCAAATTATTAAACTCTCGAGCCTTTTGTCGCCTCACCGAAACAAGGAAGAATCGATCATCGAATTCTTTCTTAAACCGCTGCCAAGACACAGCAGCCAAGGACCCCAACTCCATCTCTAAAAGTGGCCGCTTGGTCTCCCACCAATTCGCCGCTTCACCTTGCAACATATAGCTTCCAAATAATACCCTCTGGGTCTCAGTGCATCCACATACTTCAAATGTTCTTTCCAGGTCTTGAATCCACCTCCTAGCTCGCATTGGGTCCTCCTCCCCAGTAAAGGCAGGAGTCCTATGCTTCAGGAAGCGCTCATAAGTGCACCCAACTTGGACCGCTCTATTTGGATCTACTTGAGGCGGTCGGAAATTCTGTTGTAGGAACTCCGTCATCCTATTCAACGCCCTCGCCATGGCATAATTCCCATCACCCCTGGGTAGCTCATCCTCAGGCAATTCAACGCCCTCACCATATTCCTGTCATAGAGCAATCTCCAACCCCGCTTAAATCCAGACAAAACCAAACTCAACCAAAAGCAACGTAAAATACAATAAGATAAAATATATTTAGATAAAATCAAATAACATAAAAATAAAATACCAATAAACCCATAAAATAAAATAAATAGCTTAACTTACAACACTTAAAAAAAATATTATTAAAAATAGTAAAACAATTTCTGGTACTAACCTAAGGGACATGTGGTTTTACCCAGAGCCGAACTGCTCTGATACCACCTGTGGCGCCCCCAATCCCCCTTATAGAAGTACACGGGGATCGAGACACCAGGATGGTGACAACACGGTCACACATCCCAACGAAGTGCCAGTGTGTGTACATGCGACGGTGTATAAATAAAATAACGCAGCGGATAGTCAACTAAGTACCAGAATTTAAATACAACTAAACATCAGTAGAGGTTTAAAAGTAGTTATACAGTCATCCAAAAATAAAGTTAACACATGTCCCGAAAATACCATAAGCGAAATAAAATAATAATAACAAGTGATCCCGGATCACTCCTCGGGCGGAGCCGTCTCCTCAGGCTCGCCCTCCTCCTCCTCATCTGCATCAAAATCTGCGTTACCACAAAAGGGTACCGCAGGTAAGTATGACCCAAATAATCCTCAAGAAATAAAATGCATTTAATGCAACCAACATGCATGCATATGATGAAATATGCATTTTTCTCAAAACATCATTTTCCCCGAAAATGACAATTTTCCAACACACGCCAAAATCTCATTGGCCCAAAATAATCCGTAAAACATTTTCCCAGAAAATGGTTTACACAAAATCCACGCACACTATTTTCCCAGAAAATAGCCAATTTAATCCTTTCTTAACCTATGCACCATGGCCTCCCCTAGGGACCATCCGCACGTCCTGGCTTCGTAGTGATGCTCGGTTCCGCGCCCAGCGCGTACGTAGCCAAGCACCCACTACGCAACGAGCGATGCCCAGTTCCGCGCCCAGCGCGTACGTAGCCAAGCATCCTCTGGTCCCCGCCAGCAGAAGGACCACGGAGTCGGCACGAATCTCTCGTCCGATCCCATCGTCGCCCAGCGACAATCCAGGGGACGTTACTCAGTTTATTCCGCTCCCGAGTAACCAGAGGAGCTCCACCGAGATAATACCCCATCTCGGCTTGGGGTCGTGATACACACGCACCCAAAAACATTCTCACATAAAATCACAATTTCCAAATCACACATGAGCATGAATGCACCACACGAAAACCCAGTTTTCTTTACAAACATGATCATGCATGAAATAATGAGATGTACATGTACCAATACAAATCCACAATCCATCAATAACCAATCCCAACAAATCCAACCAAACAACTCCAACCAATAAACCATCTGACTCCCGTACTCCTCGGACTCAGTCCGGCAAAACCAATCAGCAGATTAAATACAGTAAAATGTGTTAGTGCAAAAATACATTAAATTCACAAGAATTCTTTGGAGAAATACTTACAGTGCAATATAATAATTTCCGGAGGATCACGAAGCTGAAAATGGCGATGTCTGAGCAACACCACAGTGTAAAATACACTGTGGCCGTGGGTCACAGATGCCCACTTTTCAACGAAGACAAACGAAGACCCAAAAATGGTAGGGTAGGGCCTAGAGAGGTCGGTGAAGCCAATGGTGGTGGTGGTTTGCCGTGAGTGGCGGCGCAAGGGGTGGTTTTAGGCCAAAAATGTACAAATCGGAAATGGACTTGGTGGGGCTTCACCGGTGACGGATCGGAGCTGGGGTTGGGTCCATTGGGTTGCTAAGAGGTCGGGGATGAAGTGGTAGGAAGATGGTGGCCGGAGGTGGAGTGACGGCGGCGCGCGAGCTCAAGGAACGCCGCGGCTTCGTGGGTCTCGAGGGGGCTAACGGCGGCGATGGAGGAGCTGGAAATGGAGGGAGGTGATCGCCGGCCGGAGGGGAAGCTGATGGGCGGGGCGGTGTCGACCACCGCCGGCGGACGGCGGCGGGCTGGGGGAGGGAAGGTTGCACGGCGAGAGAGAGAGAGAGAGAGAGAGAGAGAGAGAGAGAGCTACGTCCGTGCGCGGGAAGAGGAGGAAAAAGAAGAAGAAAAAAGAAAAAGAAGAAGAAGAAAAGAAAAAGAAAAGGAAAAGAAAAAAATAGAGGGAAAAGAAATGAGGTCCAATCCTCATAACTTGGGTCACGAAAATGATCCAACGGAAACGATTTTAAAACCACAAGTTAAATAAAATAATTTAAACATAATGGTAAAGTCAAATTGAAATAATTAAATCCCACAGTAATTAATTTAAATATTAAAAGCAATTTAAATGCATAACAATAAATAAATATTAAGAAAGCACATAAAAATAATTTTCACCAAAATTAAAATCATAGAAATAAACTCACTAAAAATCCAACTAATTTTAAAATAAGAGGATAAATTTTTAATAAATAAAAATAATCCTTCAGTAAAAATACACTAAAATACGGGGTGTTACACTTGGTCTGGTGCATAAACTATCGGTCCTTCACTTTATAAAGGTAGAAAAATATAACTTCATTGAAATTAAGTTCAACAATGATCTAATGAACGCTTTTGAAAATAGGAGACTCCATAAAGTCAATCTTTGAAAATTTAATTGCATATGAGCGATATAGTAAAGATATTTGTCCTAAGTGTGTCACCATGCAGCTATATATGTAATATTTGTAACACCCGGCCCAATCGAGGCTCAGGCCCGTGATAAAAATCGGACCCGGCCCACTAAAAGGAACGATGATGTTTTGAGTAAGTAGATTTTTTTTCTTTAATGCTTTTCTTCTTTTTAGTTTTTCCTCTCTCTTTCTCCCCTCCCCCTATAGTTCCTTCTTGCCCAACATTTTCTCCCCAATTTTCTGACCTCCCCGATGCTTTCTAGCCCAATCAGTTCCTCATTTCAATTTATATTTTTGAATCAATATCCGTTTCTACTACACTCGGATTCTCACAACCATTTTTCTTCCTCACTCCATTTTTGCCTCTCTAACTCTCACAAATCTCTTCTCACAATGCACTCCCTCCCTTTCCACGCAATTCTTTTTTGTATTTCCTGTCGCAAGCTTCTATGTTCGATTTTTAGGGTTTGGGCGCCAACAAGTTCCACCACCTAACCAATGCTGATCATCCCCCTCCCCTGCAGTTCTTCTTTTCTCTCACACTCTTCGCATCTCTCTCTCCTTCTTCGAAGTAGGGGTTGCTATGTGTCACATGCCTCCACCTCCCCAGATCCCGTGTCGTAGTCAAGCTTCCCTCGCCAAAATATTATGAATGAAGGTAAGCTTTTCTCTCACTCACTCTCTATTCTCACTCTCACACACACCCACTCTGAGTCTCACACACTAATTTTCTCTCACAGATCACTCCCTCCCTTCTCCCTGTCGAGCATCACCACTATCAAAGCATCATCGTAGGTAGCCTTTCTTTACGCCGGTAAGTTCCTCCAACACCATCTCATACTCTCTATTCTATCTCTCCCTCTCTTGGGTTTCCCTTCCAAATTGCTATTTGATCATTGTTGTTTCCGTCGTGTCTTGCCTTAGTGATTTAGTGTGACGCCCCCAACCTCGGCTTGGGATGAAAGGGGATGGAACAGAGACTTAGAGCAATGAGACATGCAATACAAGGTTACATATCCATATACTTTACAGTTAATATGCAATGCATTCTAGTATACAACTAGCAGTATGCAATAATCGCAGCGGAAATAAAGGTGAAAGTATAACTTATGCTAGGATAACTAAAAACATCCCAATTTCATTAGTAATCATCAAGTTCAAAATACCAATATAGCATAATCTAACATCAAATCATCTGCTTCATGCTTTCTAAAGTATGAAGGACTTGGCCTATAACATCAGGATTAAATCCAATCTCCTCTCAAGGTCCGGCTTCTCCTTAATTAGATGGATCCAACGCTCCATCTAACTCGATCTTCTCAAGACTTGGCACAACTTCTACCATTTCAAGTGAAATGTAATGGTCCCACAAGGGGTGAGATTTAGTCGAAATCTTAGTAAGTTAAAAAACCAATGTGCACAAAGTTGAATTGAGCATGAAGAATGATAAATATGTATGCATGAAATGTAGAAAGAAAATCAGTATGCATGTCTCCCATCCAGATTCCTCAACATTTTAGAAATATGGAGACACAAGTTTTCCTTCAAAAAACATGTTTGCCATTATTTTTGAAAACATAACTTCATCATAACTTTCATCATTAACTTTCATCATTATTAGCAATTCATAATTATAACGTATAGTAACATCACAGTTCCCCACATGCACTGTTAGTACTTGCCGGTGACCATAGTATAGCTCTCGTTAAAACTACTTTTTCTATAGATTCATTCTTAATGCATAGGTAATATAACATAATATTATAAAATTCATAACGTATACACCCACCAGCATTAGGTGTCATAACATATGGACTTTGCTTTGGCGTTCTTTAAAAATAACCCATTCGAAATCTGTTGGTTGTTCTTCATCAACCCAGGGGTTACCACTTCATTCTTAAACACTCCAGAGTGGAAAAATGAGCTCCACTAAGATAATTCATCATTCTAGCTTTTGAGGTCACGACAAAAATTATTTTCATGCTATGCTTGAAAAATTTATTTCATTACATGTGCATATGTAGCAAGTTTTCATGTGAAAATGACATTTATATGCAATATGCAAAATAGTGAAAATCTCACATATTATGTTAAGTATGCACTCAATGTATCATATAACATGATATTTTATACTCAAAATGATAATTGAAATATGAATGAAACATTTATCAATAATTCATAAATAATCTATTAAGGTGTACGTTAGAGGCCAACTTACAAACTTCTTGAGTAATTTGAAAATAACGCCATAACTGCATAAATCAAGTGCATACTAATTTAGGATTAATACTTCTATGGATAAAGTTCTCAAACAAAGGCTTCAAAATTTAGGTACTGACAAAAATACCCTTAGACTTTCAAAAATTGCCATTTAGGCCCTGTATTTTCACTAATTGTAAACGCACTCCAAATTTAACCAAATTTCATGGAGTTTATGTTTTTGAAATTATAAAACCATCGATGCTCTTCGATTTTCAAAAATCAAAGTGAAAATTTTCAAATAGTCCCAACCCGTGGCATGCATCCTACTTGATGCCTAAGTGTGTTTTCAACTATTGATGCATGCATATGAGATTTTATTTAATCACAAATTATCACTAACATTTTTAATGACATAATGAAGGCTAATTCTTGGATAATAAATTTCATCACGACACTTAATCATGGCTAAGAAATCCTTAATCACCAATATGTTCAAAACCAATACATGCTTGATGATCAAAACAAGATAGATTCAAAATCTAAGATGGCATGCTTCTAACCACAAGTTAAACCTTTCATAATCATGTTAAGACAATGATAAATCATATCAAATCATGCTTAGGACATGCCATATCAAATCATAACCAATTTGATATGATTTATATGATTTGATAAATCATATCAAATCATCTCAACTCATCATTACAACATTTTCAAATCTCAATATAAAATATAATAAACAATTCAACTTTTTCAAATCCCAAAATAATAATAATAATAAACAATAATATTCTAATAATATTTTATCATCCCAACTTAACTCAACTCAACTCAGTTCAACATCCAAACGCACCCTAATCATTCATACCATCTCTTAATTGACCCAATTTTGAACCAAGCATGATAACCTTCTCCAACCTTAACCAAACTTTGTACCAATGCTTAGAAACAAAGATTGACATGCTAACTAAGATCAAAATCAAGAAAAATTACAAATTTCATGGCCTTTCAAGCACTCAAGACAGCCTTACACAAGAACTCACCAAGAACCTACTCGGTTTCACTCTTGTGATCTCTAAGAGGGAGAAGTGCTCTCAAGGCTCAAGAGGAAACTTGGAGTTGGGGTATAAAGGATATGAGGAGGTGAGAGACGTATTTATAGATGGCCAAGGGGTAGGAGGCGTTGGCCTTGGTCCATGGTGATTAGTTGAAATGGGATGTGCACAAGTCTAACAATTTTCCAGATTGCTACCATGGGCTTTTGTCACCTTGTGCAGGGAGAATAGTGGCCTAAAACCACCATGATTCCCTCTCCACTATAGCTTCAAGGGTCCTGTAGAGATTTCTAGGTCGTGGGGCATAATTTGGTTGGCAGAAGATCCCTCAACCACCCTTGGAAATTGGCAAATTGAGGTGGTTTTGGGGTGGTAGATTTTCAGTTCGGTTTTGGATCATTTTGGGCAGCAAATCTGAGTCAATTTCTTCATGATGGCCATAGAGCCTCTTGGGTATTGGGTGGTGTGGGGTGGTGGTGTGGGGTGGTGGTTTAAACTATGGCAAATGGCTGGTTTAAAACCAACCCAATCAGTTCCTACACAAACTAGACCAAGGTGCACCTGGTTTGGTTCATTGAGTTGGTGGATGCAACAAATTTCATCCAAGGCTCAAACTGGGTTTGGAAGGGGCTTATGAGATGTTTAAGGATCATATTACCCTTGAGGACAAACAATAATAATGTTGGGCCCAAGGGCAAAACAGTCCAAGCATACAAAGGGTAATGCACAAAACCAATTGATGCAAGGTTTGGGCTTAATATGCTTTTTTTCTTAATGACATGTGGAGAGGTTTATCTAGGGTATTAGTGAGGTCTAATTATGAGGTAATGAAGCATTAATTCCAAAAAATCTGAATTAAAAGGTTTAATAAGAAAAAATTAAACACAATTAAACTTCAAAGCGTGGCTTAAAGTTCACTAACCTCAAGTATGATGGTTAATGGTCTTAGCCAATTTTCAAAACTTAATTTGGATACTTAGGATATGATTTGGGTTTAAGGAAACCAATGGTATGGTATATTGGATGTTTGGTCTTGAATGGTGAAATGAGTCCAAACATGGCTTTGGGCCTTGTAGGCTTGAAAAGAGCCAAAGGTCCAATCTACACCAAATGCCTTATGCCTTCCTTATACATGGGCCAAAACTAGCCTTGACTTCCTAAGGGCTTGGTTCAGTTCTTCTTGGGCTAGGCCCATGAATGCTCTAAGGTCCTAAAAAGCCTTACTAAGATCACTATTGGGCTTGCCTCTCAAAGCCTTAACTTAATGACACTAAGTACCAAGATTAAGCCTAACCTCACTATCAACCTTAATATAAGTAACTAAGCCAAGATTAAAAGCCTAATCTAAAATGCTTAAAGGTTAATCAAGAGTTAATTAAGAGGGGTGTTACATTTAGGTTGGTTTAATGTTGCTGATTTGAGTCACAGAGTATTAAAATCAATCCTAGACAACCCCCTACTCACCATCAATTTAGTTGTATCAACCACACAAAACTAGGTATTGTTCTCGAGCATTAGTCTTGCATTTTTCAATGTAAGTGTGACATGATTGGTGGTTGCTGGAAATTTAAGGCTCTGTTTTATATGGTAGATTTGTAAATTATGTGAAGTCATGGTAGTTTGATTGTGGTGGTGCTCTTGAAGTGATGTTGGGGTCTGAGGAAGGAATTGACTTGTAAGTGGCTTGTGTTGGACATATTGTAATTATGAGTTGTTTGTGTTGATTGAATGTTAGAAGTAAGTGGGAGCTGTTTGATGTGTTGATATATGGTTGTGGGTTGACTTATGTAGCTGTCTGTGGTTGACGTGTTGTGTTGACTTTGATTGATTTGGGTTTATAAGGTTGTTGTTGTGGTTATATGTATGGTTGTCTATATTGGACAGATTGGGTTGGAAGGCCGTATATATTTTGTTTGACATGTCAGGAGTAAGTCGGGCTTGGTTATATTGTAATTAAGAAAACTATTATATTATGAGAGTTGTTACAGACACAAAGAGATTACACAAAAGTAAATCCACAAACTGACATGGCTTTACGTGATCCATTAGATCTACTTTACAATAAAAGTAACTTTACAATCTGACGCACTGCATCAAACCACGTTAGTTTGTGGATTTACTTTTGTATAATCCCTTTGTGGCTAAAGCATTTCTCTTATATTATTTTAAGTTGGGCTAGGCTGAAAAGAGAATTTAAGTGTGAATGCCTTAAATAGGCGATGTTTTGGTTTAGTAGTAATGGGGTTAGAAGAATTGAAACTATAGAAACTATTGTCATAGAGTTGTTTAGTTCTGACACTTATGCACCAGCTTATTTTGTATTAATTTATAATATGTATTAATTATGTCTAGGTTTTGACCAATTTTGATTGACGCTATTGTGACGATATCCAGAAAAGTTAAAGAGTCAGGTAAGCAGGGTTCCTATGCTAAACGTTTCATAAAAAGAATTGGATTGAGGTTGATTTATGAAAAATATGCATGTTTTGTTACGAAAGAAACTTGAAACCTGGGATATTTCATTTGTATTACTCACTAAATTTGTATAAAAAGAGAAAATTATTTTCTATTATTAATGGTGTAGACATGAGCAATATTTTGGCATTCTGTTTCACAATTATGCAAAATGAGCGAATATAAAATATTAAAATTTGAACATGATTATGTGAAGATGTTTTGAATTTTTCTTGATTATGTAAAAATGATATGATTCTGTTCAATACTCTTCTTTATATGATGTGGCGTCTGAAAACCTTTGGTATGACATTCTGATTCTATATTTGGTTCTGTTTATACTCTTATCTGACCTTACCATAGGTGTAAAACTGTGACCTCTATTTGGGTTGGTATCAACTTCTCTGTCTCTGAGTGCACTCACTTTGAAAACAAATTCATTTTTTTCTTTAGTCTTTCCTATGTGCACACTGGAGCTCCAAGAATGATAAGGGAAATATTCACTTTTGTCTGTGCATGGTTTGACCACTAGGGATAGCACAACCCTACCATGGGGGTTAAACATGGCCGCTTTTTTGATATGATATGATATTGTGAAGCCCAGCCCTAAAAACCCAAGCGCACCTCTTGTTTTTGTTAGCTTGGCCAGTGTAGAATGCAAGCTATGAAACAAAAAGGCTCAAACCCCTTACCTTTACGACGTTGTTTAGGGGCTTGAGGGTTTAAAACACTATCCTTTTCTTCTTCCTTCTCTTGCCCCCTCCTTTCCTTCACTCCCACATCGCTTTTTCCCTGAGCCCCCCTGTCTCTCCCTTTGCATCCGTGACCAAGCATTGCCGTCCAAGCTAGCCATGAGCTTGCTGCCACATGTCGAAGCTTGGACACCTCTACCAGTTCTTTGCTACCGCTCGCCATTGCCAACCTCTAGCCATCGTGACCAACAACTACCGGCTCCTTCTTTCTCTATCTCTCTTTCTAATCTTCCTCTCCATGACGAAGCACCAATGCCAGTCTCTCCAGTCGTAGCACATGTTGGCCATGGCACCGAGCGTAACCCAAGCTTTGCAAATGCCACCGATCAAGAGCCCCCTCCGTGAGCTAAAACACTGCCTAGGGAAGCCCATCTCAGCCACCAAAAAGCAAAGCAGAGTCGTGGTCCTCCACCAAATCTGCCCAGATCTACAACGAGAGCCACGAAGACCACCCAAATCTATCATTAGACCCACCATGCAAGAAGAAAATTTCTTAACCATCGTAACCTACCTCACAACCTCGCCAAAAACCGACACAAGTTGAACCATAGAAGACGATGACTTTTGAGCTAGAAAAGCACCCACATCCCAGCCTAGCCTCCCCCCTCAAAACCCATCTCATGCCCTTTCTCTCCCTCTCAATCTCGGCCTTTGCCTATCTAGATCTCGTTCTCCCTCTTGGCCTCCTCTCCCATTTGTATTCTCTTAGGGTTTCGCCATTGCGATCACGATTCGCCACCCACAGCAACCCCTTGCAAATCATACGACCACCACCTTCCTCCACTTCCACTCTCACACACACCAAGATTCCCTCTCTAGGTCCATGCACTACCACTAACCCTACTATAGAGTGAAACATAGATTCTAGTCACTGCCACCTTTGTGGTCCTCCCCTCAAATGCTACTGTAGTAACATTCTCCACCTCACAAAAAAGCCCTTTAATTTTCTTACTCACATTTGTTCTTGGTTTCTAATTTTGCCCCTATATGTAGCAAATGGATCAAACACACATATGCTCTGATTTTCTCTCAACCTGAGAGGAATCGCCATAATCAGCAGGCCGTGTCCATCTAAACAACTACCGTCACTATTGTAAGAAGTTCTAGAACTAACTCTATAAAATACTCGCAGTTGGACTATTGTGAATCTATGTTTTTGCAGTCTGGTTGGGAATTTGGATTTGTGGTTGTGTATTTATGAGCCGTGAAATGTTAGAAATAAATTGTAGTGGTTTTGAATCTGAGGCCAAGGGTCCTGTGAAGCGTTGGGATTAAATTGCAGTTGTTGTGTTGTTGGGAGTGACTTGTTGTGATATTGTGTATTATGTTTTAAATTCACAATTAATATTGTTGACCTGTCATTCACTATTTATCTACTGCACGTTGTCTGCATTTTATATGTCAACAGATATTAATATTTAGGAAATTGTGCTCTGATGTAGTATATGCTAAATATGGAAAAATTGTCATTTTGCTGCTAAACCGGTATTTTGTGGGTGCGTGTGTAACACAACCTCAAGTTGAGATGGGGCATTATCTCTGTGGAGCTCCTCTAGTCACTCGGGAGCGCACAAAACTAAGTGATGTCTACTAGGTTCCCACCAAGCGACAATAGGCTTGGGCAAGACAGTAACGCTCTCTTCTAGCGGAGGCTAGAAGATACCTGGTCACGTACACGCCAGGCACGGAGTTTGGCATTGCTTGTTGTGAAGTCACACGCATGGTCGTTACCTTGTTTTGACAAAGGGAGCCAAAATTAGCGAATGGTCCATAGGGGATGTAACATCCCGTCCACGTGGGTCTTGAGAGTTAACTTGTGTCACCTAAAAAGCATCTCCAATAACAATTTTAAAATAATCCAGAGTCTCCATAAAATATTAACCTATTTGTTCAACACAAATATATATGTTCCTACATAAATACACATCAAGAGTACCTCAATAATACATTTTAACATTTACATAAAGACTAGAAATATCCATTACTTAAAAATACCAAAGCAACATATAATATTAACACTACCAAAAAGACTCTCCAAAAGTCCTTGTACCCTACGACACTTAATCTTCTATGATCTACAAAACTTGCAAGTACTCCTTATTCCTGACTTCTAGCTAATGCATCAAAATTATCTGAAAAATATTATAGAGAGAAAGGGTGAGTTATAAACAACTCAGTAAGCAGAGAACATATACTAGTATGTAAACATGGGCATTTATAAGAATTCGGAATGCGAAAATAAATATTTATGCTAAATATTCAAGTAAGAGTGCAGAACATTTTTAGAACAGATCAGAATCATATTAGAAAAACATAATTTATGTACAAAATTTCATATTCTCGCTCTCTTTTTCACATTTCAGAAATAGAATACCAAAACTTTAAGCTTATGTCTACATCAATCATGACAAAAATGTTTTCCTTTCATCAGAGTCCATGAGTAATGTCGAACATATAACTAGAGTTGTTTTCATATTTCTTTTCATAACAAAACATGTATATTTTCTAAGAGGGATCTCAGTTCATTGTATTTTATGCAAAGTCTAGCATAAGAACCCCGCTTACCTGGACTCTTGGCCTTTTCAAAAATTTCTTCAACAATGCTGAAACAATATTAATCGTTACCTATAAAATAATTACATAATTTTCGTAAATTTTCAATCAAACACGTATTTCAATATTTAAGCCTAAGATGTTAAAATAACCTATTTTTAATTTCTCTAAAACCTAAACTTTCAATCCCTAAAAATATCATCATTTTCTAAATTCCTCAATATCCAACTTGATCTCTGACTAAAATATTAAATTCTAACTTATTTAATATTGAAAAATCAAACTATCAAATTTAATACTAAATAGAATAATTATACCAAAATATTTTATATTATAAGACAACAATTATTTAATAAATTAGCTCATAATAAAATTACAACATTATCACTTACTTTTGAAGGAAAACCTTACTTAATACCATTTTAAATTACTTAAAAGATTTCTGTATCTTAAATAAATTAGAGATTACTAACACATATTAAAAGTTTAAAACACATTAACACAACTTGTTAATGTAATATATTTAATTAGACAATGCATTACCTAAGCTTCAGTAGAATATTTGTTAGTTGAAAACAAAATCATGTTACATAAAACAGCAGTTTACGAGGTAGAGGCTCACCGAGAGAAATGGAGGTCACGGTGGAGCTGATTTGCAGTGTACAGTGGGTGTCCCGAAGGCGCATTGAGAGAGAGAGAGAGAGAGAGCACAGAGACAGAGAGAGAGAAGCAGTGAAGTGCACCAGTGTGGCTTTCTGCTTGGTTGTGAGGGTTGACCATGGCTTACGGTGGGCTTGGGTGCAATTGGGTGGCTTGTCGGTCCGCGGCTTGGAGTGGTGTTATTTGCGGTTGAGGCAAGGCGTGGAGGAGCTGTTGTATGTGGATTTCTCTGTTTTTGGTTATGAAAAATAGAGGCGCACCTTGTGATTACAGCTGACTTGGTGGCTTTCTTACACGGTAGTTAACGGGCTGGGGTACGGTGGTTGGCCAGAGTTTGTGGGTTAGTTGTGAAGGAGATTTGGCAGTGGGGTGGATCACGGTGGGAGGAAATGCAACATCAAGGGAGGAAGAGAGCGAACTAGAGAGCAAAGCCACTGGTCGGCGAGCTCTACGATGAGTTGATGGCAGTTGGAGGGGGAGCTCTGGCCGGTGCTAGTGCGGAGGTGGTTTGATGGAGGAGGTTGGCGGTAGATGTAGGCCAAGGATGCGGCATGTAACAGTGAAGAGAAAAATAAAAACAAAGAAGGGAGAATCACGGGCGAAGAAGGAAGGAAAAACAAATGTATTGGAGAGAAAATAAAATAAAATAAAGAAGAAGGGGGTGTGGCTCAACAGAGGGAGAAAGAGATGAAGCCCTAGGGGCTTCTTGCCAAAACGGTGACGTTTAACCACAAGGGGATGGACTCCCTCACTCACATGGGCTAGGCCCGTTTCACACACTCTCCAATTGGCCCAATAATCCACTTACAAAAATAAAACAAGCCCTTCTAACCCACAAAAACCTATGACCCCAAGAGAATTTAAAAAAAAAAAAAAAAAAAAGAAAGAAAGAAAGAAAGAAGCAATACTAATGCTAATAAATAAAATAAAACACCCAAATATTTGAGGTCTCACTGGGGAGACCATGGTGTATACCTTAATTTTAAAACGTATGCTTTTATAATAATAAAAATGTGATTTTTAGGTACATAGTGTTTTGTGTGAAATTTGGGAATGTACTTTTGATTGTATAAATTTGTAAACAGCATAATTCTCTAAATTTTCCATTTTTTAACTTTGATTTTTCCACATGCTTGTATTTTGGGTGCTAGTTTTGGTTTCCTTTATGAGATTTTGCAAAAGCTCAATGTGGTATCCCCTCCTGCAATTCCGCTCCATGAAATAGTAGACTTTGATACAGATGATAGTTATGAGTATAGAGGTTCGACTCCAAGTGAGGAGTGAAGATTTAGAGACTTTTTTCCTTTTGGTTAAGTTTTGTTGGTTGGTTTGATTTTATTTGGATGACTGTAATTTTTAAATGTAGGAATTTGGAGGACTTGCCGCTTATGGGTTTTTGTTTGGTTATTTATCTTTAAATTCTAGTGTTGTTAGATTTAATGACTGCCCATTATTTTTCCATTGACTGCACACTATAGTGTGCGAATTAACTACACAATATAGTATTTCATGCGTCCACACACTCGATGTCACTAAGCACTCAGGTTGTATGACGCTTGAGGCCAACATCCTGGCGTCACAATTTACGCCAAGTCACAAGCGGGGGGAAAGGTAATCATCACCAATCAACAAGCTTAGATATGAACAATAATTTAGTTAAATGGCTTTGCAATGCTCTAGTGGACAGTTTGGGAAATTGTTTTCCCTTTTTGTACATTGTGGTGGACATAATTTTCACATATTCTGGTTTCTAGGTTGCTCGATATGAGCATGAAGCTAATT
The DNA here is from genome assembly GCA_961763995.1 of Juglans cinerea. Lineage (NCBI taxonomy): Eukaryota > Viridiplantae > Streptophyta > Magnoliopsida > Fagales > Juglandaceae > Juglans > Juglans cinerea. The sequence continues at coordinate 32,203,612 of CAUIVZ010000001.1, forward strand.
TTATACATCTTTTGATACATTGTGTTTGAAAATGAAGTTAATTTAGGTTGCTAGACATGTTTTATATATTTTTATGTATATATTATTTGAGATTATGAAAATGAAAATAAAATATATATACATATATAAATATATAAATGACATATAAAGATCAATATGCATTAAGTAGATAAAAAATAAAAATAAAAAAATTATTATTATTTTAATATTATAGATAACGAGATAGCTGATCTAACATGGGGTAAATAGTAAAAAGCCAAAAAGTTGGATATCAGCCAAATTTTGGCTAAAGTTTTGTTGCTAATGCTCTTATGCCAAATAAAGAGAGCACTTTTAGCTCATACGTATTTAGTATTTACTGTGCGTAATTTAATGGAGACCTTATTTCGACATGTTAGCTATTTTGCATAAAATTGTAAAATGGTTCTTTGAGTGGTTGCATATCCTTGCCCATATGTTGTTATTGCTTGCAAGTAGCAAAAATGTATATTTGGTCATGTCTTGCCTCTTGATATGATATGATTTGTTGCACTTAAAGAAACAAAATACTGCTATAAGATTTTATTCTGCAACATGGTATTGATATTCACATTATGCTTAAGTGCAAGTTCTAATGAGCTATATATGGAAATGTACAACGTAAGGCATTTACACAGAAAATCAAAACTGACAGCATTTACAAATAAATTCAAATTTTTCCTTGGTTTACAATTGGACTGATTTTGTGGCTGATTTGTTGCTTCGGTTGGGATTGTGACAGATCTTCAGTATCTTCCTTAATACGCCCCAGCAAGAATGGATGTCAGTAAGATAGATCTTGTTCTTGAGATGATCTATACGTTGATCAAAGATGGACTTCCGTTTGTAAGATGGCTTGGTCAATAAGTCAGCAAATTGATCATTAGTATGAACATGCCGGACATTGTGTGATACCCCATATGATATGGATAAGGGTAGGTGGTGTATGGGATCCCACATTGCTTGGGAATGAGAAGTTCTTGCTCTTTATAAGGTTCTAGTGGGGCTCCAATTGTATCATTGACTAGTCCTTTTGGAGTATAGGCCATGTGGTTTGGGCCTTCCATTGGGGCGTTACAAATGGTATCAGAGCCTATCCCAACCAGAAATGTGGGACTTGAGCCGTGCCACCTACAATGGACAGGCCCGACGAGGACGTCGCGAATTTAAGGGGGGTAGATTGTGATACCCCATATGATATGGATAAGGGTAGGTGGTGTATGGGATCTCACATTGCTTGGGAAGGAGAAGTTCTTGCTCTTTATAAGGTTCTAGTGGGGCTCCAATTGTATCATTGACTAGTCCTTTTGGAGTATAGGCCATGTGGTTTGGGCCTTCCATTGGGGCGTTACACATTGAGCACATTTTTTTAAACCATGTCACGAACAAAGTGAAGGTCAATTTGAATGTGTTTCATCCTTGAATGCTGAACCGGATTGAAGCTAAGGTGAGTGGCTCTCAAGTTGTCAGATAAGAGCATCGAAGGATTTTTGAGTGGAAACTTCAGTTCTTGAACAAGAGAGAGAATCCACATACATTCAGCAGCAGCTATTACTAATGCTCGATATTCTACTTAGGTAGATGAGCGAGCAATCGAACGTTGTTTTTTTGAGCTCCAAGATGTAGGTGTGGAACCAAGTATGACTAAATATGCTAATGTCAAACTCCGATTGTCTAAGTTACCTGCCTAGTCCGAATCCAAGAAGCATAAAAGGGCTGGATTAGTTGCTTTCCTTATGGTGATGCCATTAAAGTGTATTCTTCAAGTATCTTAGCAATCTCTTAGTAGCTATCCAATGAGTTGTAGTGGGTTCATGCATGAACTAAGAGAGTTTGTTGACTGCAAAGCTGATGTCAGGCCTAGTCAATGAGAGGTATTGCAGTCCAACAAGAACTCTTCTATATTCAGTGGCATCAAATGAGGAAGTGTCATCATCAAGTTTTACGGAAACTGAGGTGGACAGAGGTGTTGTGACATCTTTGGCGCCCTTCATGCTTGTTTTTGCAAGTAGCTCTCAGATATATTTGTGTTGGCTTAAAAATAGTCCATCTCTTGTTGGTATCACTTCTATGCCGAAAAAGAAGTGTAGAGACCCTAGATCTTTAAGAGATAATTTTTTTCCAAGCTGAGCAATGATTCTTTCCACAAATGGCGAATTATTTCTAGTAATTACCAAGTAATCAACATATACTAAACAGTATACAATAATAGAATCATGACGATACACAAATAAAGACAAATCAGATTTTGCATTCATAAACCCAAACCCAAGCAAGGCATGAGTACCAAGCACAAGGAGCTTGTTTGAGTCCATATATTGCCTTTTTAAGGCAACACACATACTCTGGTTTTTCTGAATCCCGAAAGCCTGGTGGCTGTTTCATGAAGACTTTCTCAGTGAGATGGCCATTTAAAAATGCATTGTTTATGTCTAGTTGTCTGAGTAACCAACCATGCATCACAACAATAGATAAAACTGTTCTAATTGTAACAGGTTTGACCACAGGACTGAAAGTCTCTTTGTAGTCCAAATTAGGCCTCTAATTGAAGCCTTTTGCCACAAGTCTAGCTTCGAACCGATCAATTGAACCATCCGCATTTCTTTTAATCTGAAAGACCCATTTGCATCCGATTATATTGCATCCTCTTAGGGGCGGAACAAGCTGCCATGTATCATGACTCATGAGGGCAGTTAATTCCAAGGACATGGCTTCATGCCATCTGGGATTAGAAATGGCCTTAGACACGGTGTTGGGTTCCAATGAAGGAGGGATGGGATGCTTGGTGACCAAAAAAGATTTTTTTGGTCTGTAAATGTTGTTCATTGATCAAGTTACCATAGTGTGTGTGTGCAAATCAACAGGGGAGGGCATCACAGACTCATTTTGGGTAGGAGCAGATTCATGGGTTTCGGGAATAGAAGAGATTTCTTGTGCAATCAATGGAGATGAAGGAGAAACATTTACCTGAGATGGAGTCATTGCCAGAGAAGACGCAACCAAAGGTAAATGATCTGTGACGGTACCCATTGCCGAAATCATGAGAGGTGTTGCCAAAGAAGATGGAAGTTTGGGCAAGGAAAGCTGGACATGAGACTGATTTTTGCTTGAGCTCAAAGAGGAGACTTCATGATTTGGAGGGCTGGACTTTGCAAAGGTAAAGTTCTCTTCATCAAATAGTACATGACGTGAGTGACAAAGACGCTGCATTTTGGGCTCCATACATAAATAAACATTTTGAGAAAGAGAGTAATCCACAAACACACATGCCATGGCTTTGGCCTCCAACTTATTACTGTTATAGGGCCTGGTAAAAGGATAGCACAAGTAGCCGAACTGTTTAAGTTTCATGTAATTTGGTGCTTGTTTAAACAGATGCTCAAATGGGGATTTATTTTGTAATATGGAACTCGGCATCCTGTTGATAAGATAGGCAGCAGCTTGAAAGGCATAAGGCCAAAATGATCGAGGCATGTGAGCATCCGTGAGGAGTGTGAGCCCGGTTCCAACAAGATGACGATGTCGTCTTTCAGACATACCATTTTGTTGTGGAGTGTGTGGAGCAGTTGTATAGTGAGCAATTCCATGGACCGATAGATAAGGCTTTAACCCAACATATTCCCCACCATTGTCCGAGTATACACTCTTGATTTTGGTGTTAAATCTATTTTCCACGAGATGTCAGAATTGAGGGAAAATAGTTTGAACACTTGATTTATTGGGCATATGATAGAGCCAAATATATTTAGTATAATGGTCAACAAAAATAATGTAATATTTTGAACCATCAATACCAATATCATGAGCGGGACCCCAAGCATCCTAATAAATTAATTCCAATGGAGCATTGCTAGTTAAGCCATGAGAATTAAAAGGTGGACGATGAGATTTATTTTGAGAGCATGAATTACAAAGAGATGAGTGCCCAAGATTTTTTGTGGGTAAAGAAAAAGTACGAATAACTTGATTAACAATTTTTATGAGGGATGACCAAGTCTTTTAGGACAACCATCAGTGGTAGTATGTTCATGAACGTACGCAACAACTTTTTTTGAAACCGTGGCCAATGATTCCGGTAGTGGATACACGCCATCTTCACATTCGTATTTGAGTAGCGTCGCCCCCGTGATCCAATCCTTCACCAAGAAATGAGATGGATGAAATTCTAAATAGACATTGTTGTGTTTGGTGAAATAATGAGCTAAGATAAGATTTTTTTTAAATGGTGGGAATGCAAAGAGTATCATGTAAATGAAAAACACGATTAGGTGAAGCAAAAGACAAAGAACCAATATGAGATACAGGCAAACCTGAACCATCACCAATTACCACCTCATCATTACCATCATACTCCGAGTGTATCGAAAGATTGGAGAGGTTAGTGGTCATGTTGTGGGATGCAACGGAATCAACAAGCCATTTTTTATTCTTTCCTCGAGAAGAGGCAACACAATTTACTGTGATTTCAGTGGAAGTGAACTTAAAGCAGGTCTTGGCTGTATGGCCCATTTGGTCACAGAGTTGACATTTGGGCTTATGTTTCTTGAAGCCCGGATCCGACGGCCCACACTTGCCACAACCACGATGTCCATGTGAAAAGTTCCTCTGAGAAGAAGACCCATCATTTCCAGACGAGCTCCCCTTCCTTTGCGTGTAATTTGCAGTGGTTATCAGAGTTGCTGATTATGCTTCTAGTCGACAAATGTAATTTTCATGACCAACCAGCAGGTCATGAATTTCCTCAAATTTCATTGAGGTTTCCTGAGCACGGATGGGTGCTGCAATCTCACAAAATTCTGGTCCAAGGCCGTTTAAAATATAAGTGTGAGATCATCATCCGAAACAGGATGATCTATGATTGCTAGTTCATCAGCAATCATTTTTACACCTTGGAGAAATTTGGTGACAAATCTACTGCCACTGGTGCTCAAGGTTAAATCCTCCTTGAGTTGCATTGCACGTGTTCGAGATTTGCCCTCATAAAGTCGAGTAAGAGCAGACCAGGCCTGTTGAGATGTTTTGCAAGAGGCAAGGAGTGGGGTGATTGTTGTGGAAGTAGAAGCAAGAATGGCATGGAGGAAGAGTTTATTTTGGCGAACCTAGTGGGAGTGCGCACCTTTAGAGGTGGCAGAATTTGTTGCATCAATGGCTAGACATTGATTTTTTCCGGTGACAATCAATAAGGTCGTAACCTATAAGCAGTGCATCAAATTGAGCTCTCCATTGGGGGAACGTGGTAGGGGTAAGCTTTTCATTAATGGTGGTGGTTGGGTTAATGGTGATGATAGGTGTTTCGGAACAAGAGGATTGAGCAGGAACAACAACAATGATCGAGAGAAGAAAAAAAAAAAAAGGGAATCTCGTGAAAGGACTGGCTTTTGGATACCATAAAGAAACAAAATACTGCTATAAGATTTTATTCTGCAACATAGTATTGCTATTCACATTATGCTTAAATACAAGTTCTAATGAGCTTTATATGGAAATGTACAGCGTAAGGCACTTACACAGAAAATCAAAACTGACAGCATTTACAAATAAATTACAAATAAATTCAAACTTTTCCTTGATTTACTGCTGGACTGATCATTTTGCTACTGATTTGTTGCTTGAGTTGGGATTGTGACAAATCTTCAGTATCTTCCTTAATAGCATTGACCATGATCACGTGCAAGCTCTTGCATTGGTTTGGCTCTCTCCGTCCAAAGTACTGACGCTTTTTCTTGATTTGGACTTGTTCATAAAGGAGATTTAAAAAAAAACAATAGTAATAATAATAATAAAATGATGTGCCTAGTTGTGATAAATATTTCTCTAAAAATTTTATAATCTAATATAACACAGCTAACCTTTGTTAACTGTATTTTTGTGAGATATCTTTTCAATCCTAAACATTTTCTTGTAAACATATATTGTTATATTTTTCACACGTAAATGTCACATGTTTATATTTTATTTAGATTTTAAACAATAAAATATTCAATTTGCACCCTGAAAATATTTATATTTTTCGTACTTATATTTGGAGTAATACCACAAGTGAGTCGCAGGATCTTTAGTTGCCTAACCTCCAGCCTCTTTTATAGCTTTTTCGAGATTGCCAATTTAATTTATACAATTTGGCATCTCTGAAAGCACTTTTGGCTAACAAATTCGTTCACACCAATACAATCACCAAATGAGACGATAAATGCCTGTTTACTATTAGAGAAAGTATCTGAGAAGCTTAAAGGATTTCCTCATAGTTTTCTCTCATTTCTTTGATGAATATAATGAAAATCAGTTGTTCATGTGGCCTTTCTCTTGAATCCTAAAAGATATATATATTAATATAATACATTGGGTTGGTTTAGGGCACTTTCTGTCATCAACCCTACGACAGATCTAGGGTTTGCTAGGTTAACGGTGACTTGAAGAGGATGGGATCGAGAGAAGTCTGAAGATGGAAGCTTTTGCGTGCGAGGGTCAAAGACTACTAGTCAACTAGTTAGTTCTGAAGTTATGATGTAATGGGCTAGGCTGATGGGCTCTTCTCTTGTGGTTTTATTTAATTGCAATTTAGTAAGTGGGCCCTAACTTAGATTTCCCAGTTTTCCATGGAGAAGACCTAGCTGGCTGGATCTACAAGGTGCAGCAGTTCTTCCCCTTCCACAACACCCTGCCACAATATAAAATCAAGTTAGCATCTTTTCATATGGAAGGGAGGGCCCTAACTTGGTTCTAGGATCTTGAAGAATCTAGACAAATGGGTGATTGGGATCATGTCTTAAGGCATTGCTAGTCAGATTCGGGCCTAATGCCTACAATGATCCAATGGAGGCCTTGACTAGATTGAGGCAAGTAGGGTAAGTAGAAGATTACAAAGATAAGTTTGAATCATTATCCAATCGGTTTAGGGGTTTGTCTGATCAATATAAGTTGAGTTATTTTCTTAGTGGCCTAAAGGACGAAGTAAGACTCTCAGTTAGAATGTTTAACCCGCCTAACCTGATTTCTGCTTATAGCCTAGCCAAAATCGAGGATGAAAACCTAAATTTATCAAAGAAAAACACAAGATCTGGGCTAACCTACTCACTAGATCCATGCATCCCAAAAAAATCCAATATATCCCATCTAGAGCCCAGCAAATTGATTCCAAAACCCAACCTCCAAATCCAAAAATAAATCAGAAACAAATGAAATAAATGAGAGATAAAGGCATTTGCTACTACTATGATGCAAAGTGCAACCTGACGCACAAATGTCAAAACCTTAAGGTATACCTTTTAGAAGAAGTATTGTTAGAAAAAGAGGGAGATGTTGTGGTTGAATACCCTACTGCCGAGGTAGAGGAACAATTGGAATTAGTGGCTGGAAATGAAAATCAAGGTAATCCTGAAATATCCTTACATGTGTTGACTGGTTCTCAAAACCCCAAATTAGGGTTCAGCCTGCTAATGTGCATAAAACTGCTTTTAGGACCCATAAGAGTCATTATGAGTTCTTAGTTATGCACTTTGTGCTAACTAATGCACCTTTTACGTTATAAAGTTTGATGAATGAGGTGTTCAAGCCCCATTTGAAAAAATTCATATCGGTTTCTTTGATGACATATTAATTTACATTAAATGAATATGACCATTTGAGACACCTAAGGCTGACCCTAGAAATTTTGAAGGAACACAAGCTATATGCAAAGATATCTAAATGCAGGTTATGTTGCAAGGAAATTGCATACTTCGGGCATTTAATTTATGCCCAAGGTATGAGGGCTGACCTGGAAAAATTAATAGGCCATGAATGACTAGCCATTATCGAGTTCTATCAAGGCCTTGAGGGGGTTCTTGAGATTAATCGGGTACTACCAAGATTATCAAGGGGTATGGGGAGATAGCAGGCCATTTGACCAGAATGTCGAGGAAGGATAATTTTACTTCGAGTGAGAAAGCTAAAATGGATTTTCATAAATTAAAGGAAGAAGTGACATGCCCTACCAAATTTCACTCTTCTCATTACCAATGAGTATGATGCGTCAGGTACAACCATTGGGGCAATCCTCATGCAGCAAGGCAGACCAATAGCCTACTTCAGCTAGGCCTTGAAAGGGAGAGCACGATTGTTGTCCACTTACGAGAATGAGTTATTTACCCTGGTTTCTGCAGTGGTGAAATGGAGACCTTATCTTTTGGGAAGGGCTTTTATTATTAAAACTTTCTAGCATAGCCTAAAACACCTAATTAATCAGAAGGTGGAGACTCTCATGCAACAAATATGGGTTTCTAAGCTAATGGGTTACAACTTTGTAGTGGAGCATAAAAAGGGGTCTGAAAACCAAGCAGCAAATGCACTAACTATCCAGAAGGTGAAGGAAGGGGAAATGACCCTGATGCTAATACCCTTTCCAATAGTGGGGTGGCTCAATGACTTAAAGGTTGCTTACATGGTTGACCCTCATGTACAATCCCTTATAACTCTTCTTTTGGAAGGTAAATTAGGCAGTGAATATGCAATGGTGAAAGGGTTACTGCTTTACAAATATAGGCTCTATATTCCTCAAGATGTTGAGTTTAAGAGGAAACTATTGGAGCTTACACACAGCAGCGTCTGGAGTGTGCACTTAGGCTATGACAAAACTATACACAGAGTTAGGACGGATTTCTTTTGGCCTGGCCAGAAGAAGGAAGTTAAGTAGTTCATCCATGGGTGTGACACCTGTAAGAGGGTGAAATTTTCAAACTCACTTCCCAGTGGGTTGTTACAACCCCTTCCCATCCCTATTCAAACCTTGACACAGGTAACGATGGACTTTATGGAAGGCCTTCCTAATTCTAAAGGGTTTAAAAGCATCTGAGTTGTGGTGGACAAATTAACCAAATACTCTCACATAATTGCCATCAAACATCCATAAACAACCAAAGACATTGAAGAACTGTTTCTCAAACACATTTTAAGGTACATGGGCTCCTGACTTCCATAGTTTCAGATTGGGATAAAACATTCACAAGTAATTTTTGGCAAGAAACTTTCAAGGCACAAGGGGTCCAACTATTAGTAAGCACTTTATCACCCCCAATCTGATGAGCAGACAAAGGCGATGAACAAGACAATGGAGAATTATCTACGATGTTTCATAGGGGACCACCCAAAGGGATGGGCATCTTGGATCCCATTCACAGAGTGGTGGTATAATTCCATTATGCATATGTCAACGAAAATTACCCCTTTTGAAGCCCTATATAGCTAGCCCCCACCAAGGATCATGGGCTATATACCTAGCATAGCTCGTGTAGAGATTGTGGATGAAGCCCTCCAATGCAAAGACCAGATCTCGAGTTTACTCAAGTATAATCTACACAAAGCCCAAGACTGAATGAGGAAGTATAAAGATCTCAGGAGAAAGGATCTAGAATTCAAGGAAGGGGAGTGGGTTTACCTGAAATTACACTCATACAGACCTCCATAGCTCACCTTTGGCATCTCAAGTTAGCCCCAAAATGTTTCGCGCCATTCTAGAAACTCAAAAGGGTTGTGTCATATCGACTCTCCCCTCCTCCAAAATACATCCCACTTTTCACATCTCTCAGCTAAAAAGGAAACTTGGATCTTCGACTACTGTGTTACCAAATCGGTCTCCTATGGATAAATAGGGAGTACTCAAACCGAAAGCTAAGGAGGTGTTGGAGCGTCACATGGTCAAGGCGAGAAATTAGGCCAAGGTGGAGCTATTAGTCTGCAGGTAATGACAAACTAACGACGATGAGGTGTATTCGAAGTTGAAAGAAACATTTCCCCACCTTGTGGGCAAGGTGTTTTAATAGGGGGAGGAATTGTCATCAACCCTGCGATAGATATAGGGTTTGCAGGGTTAACGACAACTTGAAGAGGATGGGATCGAGAAAAGTCTGGAGATGGAAGCTTCAGTGTACAAGGGTCAAAGACTTAGGATTCGTTTGGTTACTAAACTCAACTGAGTTCAGCTGAGTTCAATCTAATTTTAAAATGAGGCTAACATCCCGATGGCTTCTCCATGGCTTTCTTCCATACATGTTGGGATGTGCTTAAAGATGATATTATGGAGGTTTTTCATGAATTTCATAGAAGCGGGCGGTTTGAGAGAAGCCTTAATAGTACATTCTTAGCACTCATTCCTAAAAAGCCCGGTGCTGCAGAAGTGAAAGATTTTCGTCCCATTAGTTTGGTGGGTGGGCTATACAAAATTTTATCCAAAGTATTGGCGAACAGACTGAGTAAGGTGATGGAAGGCTTGATTTCGAAGCCTCAAAATGCATTTGTTCAAGGTAGGCAAATCCTTGACTCGGTGCTTATAGCCAACGAATGTCTGGAGAGTCGTATTAAATCGGGAGAGCCGGGACTCCTTTGTAAGTTAGACATGGAGAAAGCTTACGATCACGTCAACTGGAGTTTCTTAATTTATATGCTGGAAAGATGCGGCTTTGGCTCTAAATGGTGTTCCTGGATCCTTTATTGTATTTCCACGCCTTGTTTCTCTGTTTTGGTGAATGGCACATCCAAAGGTTTTTTTAAGAGCTCCTGAGGTTTGCGACAAGGAGACCCTTTTTCTCCTCTTCTCTTTGTTTTTGTGATGGAAGCTTTCAGCAAGATGATTTCAGGGGCGGTAGAGGGAGGATTCATATCAGGATTCTCAGTGGGAGAGGCAAGTTCAGGTTTGCTTAACATCACTCACCTTTTGTTTGCTGATGATACACTAATCTTTTGTGAGGCTAGACGGGAGCAAATCCGAGCTTTGAGAGCTCTTTTATTATGCTTTGAAGCCGTGTCAAGCTTGAAGGTGAACTTGGCTAAATCAGAGGTAGTGCCAGTGGGACATGTACCCAATGTGGAGAGTCTGGCATCCATCTTGGAGGGTAAGATAACTCAGCTGCCCATGAAATATCTTGGCCTTCCATTAGGTGCGGCGTTCAAATCGAAATCTATTTGGGATGTTGTAATAGAAAAAATGGAGAGGAAACTAGCTGGTTGGAAGATGATGTACTTATCTAAAGGGGGCCGGGGGACTCTCATAAAAAGTACTCTGTCTAACTTACCAACATATTTCCTTTCCTTATTTCCGCTCCCTGCTAAGGTGGCTCATCGCATGGAGAAAATTAAACGTGATTTCCTATGGGGAGGGATCAAAGATGAGTTTAAATTTCACTTGGTGAAATGGGCCACAATTTGTTCCCCTATCAAAGAAGGAGGTTTGGGTATATGGAATTTGAGAACTTTCAATCAAGCCTTGCTTGGCAAATGGTTATGGAGATATCACCAAGAACGGGAGGCCTTGTGGCGAACCGTTATTGCTTTGAAGCACGGGGAATCTTGGGGAGGGTGGTGTTCTAATGCAGTGAGTGGACCTCATGGAGTTGGGCTTTGGAAACACATTAGAAGAGGGTGGGACACATATGCAGCACTTACTTGCTTCAAAGTTGGCAACGGATCTAAGGTAAAGTTTTGGCATGACTTATGGTGTGGTGATCGGGCACTCAAGGATGTTTATCCACAAGTTTATAGCCTAGCAAGAAGGAAAGAAGCTTCTATCGCATATCTGATTATCTCTTCCAATGGCTCTTCGCAATGGAACCTCACTTTTCATAAAGATGCACAAGATTGGGAGATGGACGACCTTTCGGCCTTTTTTGATTTTGTGTATTCCACTAGTGTGTCGGGGGAAGGAGAAGACAAGATATGTTGGCGTCCATCTAAGAAGGGAGTGTTCACGGCTCGCTCTTTCTACCATTCCTTAAACTTGCACAACTCAGTCCCGTTCCCATGGAAAAACATTTGGAAGACAAAGGCACCTCTAAAGGCAGCTTTTTTTTTATGGACAGCATCTTTGGGGAAGATTCTTACCATAGATAACCTAAGGAAACGTGGCATTATCGCTATAAATTGGTGTTACATGTGTAAGAAGAGTGGTGAGTCCGTTGATCATCTATTACTACATTGTGAGGTTGCCATGACTTTATGGACAGATGTCTTAGCACGGGTGGGGTTAGCGTGGGTGATGCCGGAAAGGGTGTGTGATTTTTTAGCCTCTTGGAGAGGTATTAGGGGCAACACTCAAATTGCATCCATATGGAAGATGCTACCTATTTGTCTATGGTGGTGCATTTGGAGGGAGCGGAATGCAAGATGCTTTGAAGATCAAGAAAGATCAATGGAAGAGCTTAGAATTTTGTTTTTCAATACTTTACTCCATTGGTCGATTGTAATTGATTTTCATGGCAGGTCTTTTCATGAGTTTCTTGTATCTCTAAGCTAGACATTGTGATCGTGTTCATGTATATGTCCCGTGTACTTGGACACTCTATGTCTCCCTTTTGATCAATAAAAATTTGTTTACCGATAAAAAAAAAATTTTATTACGTGATGGAAATTTCTAGTCTGCACAAACATTTTTGGGTCATCCTTAAGGGAATTTCTTGCACCAGAACTGGGTGTTTTGGCCGGCAGGAGGGTTCTAGATCTAGACGACGGGGTCGGATCTCGAGGTCTGTCGGTGAGGACTTCTCAGGACAGGGGAGAGGCACGATGGGTCTGTTTTCCGTTTTTCTTTTCTTTTTTTTTTAGCAAGGAATCTGTTTTGGAGGAGAGGGACGAATACATGACGAAGGGTTTGTTTTCGTGTTTTTGCTTTAGTTCATCTGACATGCCACGTAAGGGTCCATCTCAGTCAGTAAAAAGTTTCTGAGAAAAGTTTCTGTGACTGTAGCATAACCCATCTTCAATATATGTGCGTGTTCTCTCTCAAAAAGAGATTGATTTTGCTTTCAGATCCAGATCAGAACCTGGATGAATCTGAGTTTTTTAAATCGGGCTTAACCTAGTTTATTTTTTATTTTTTAGTTTGAATGTTTTGATGTTTTTTTTTTTTTTTTGGATTCAGACTTACATATTGCCTTTGAATAGCCTTGTTTAGAGCCTATGGACCTATGGTCTCTTTCACCAAAGCAGTGAAAAGCTGGGCATCTGTAGCTTTTGATGCATAGCATTGCTGCATTGCCAATTAGGGCATTTGGATTTAGACTTACAAACTGCCTTTAATAGCTTTGTTTAGAGCCCATGGACCTATGGTCTATTTCACGAAAGCAATAAAAAGCTGGGCATCTGAGTCTGCAAAGTACAATTTCATTAAATTAATAACAATTCTCTCTATGATAACAACTTTTTTGGATCTGCATACACGAACTGTTCTTATTTATTTGATGGCACTCCGCCAAAGTTGACAACTCCTAAGAGCACAGAGACTCATGTTCTTAAGGTAGACATGTCTTTCGAAGATGATAAAAACATTAAAACAAAAAAGATAAAAAAAGGGGGTTCAAGGTTTAAAACCTAGCACTTGGACCGGGTGTACCCGGGTTTTACAACTTGGGTGTACCCGAGTTTTACAACCCAGGTTCCGGTCCAGATTTGTTCTGGGCCGGAATCCAGTTTCCCAGGTTTTGGACCTGGCCGGATGAACAGTCCTACCAAAACACCAAAAATCTACAACAGCTGCCCCATCTTCTCTTCTGCATGTGCCAAAGATTATGAGGAAAAATATTCTAGTATGCCAAATAATACCAGATTCTGTCTGTATCAAGTGAAATGATATCAAATTCTAAGTCAAGCCCTTGGAATATATACCTAAGCAATCCCACGGTGACATTGCCAATAAAATCCTCAGTTTATCTTTGAACCATGAAACCATGATTTTGAGGAATGTTAGAATAAGATATCTCACGGGAAAACACACTATCCACCAGCATCTTCATGCCATAATAGCAAAAAGGAAATGGTCAACACAACAGACATCAAAATGGCTGCTGGTTAGATATAATCCTTGTCTAGTACAAAAGTCTAAACTTGATGGTAGGGTTTTCTATATATTTAATTTAGGACTCCCTTCTCATTTTCTTCTGATGACAGCAGCCATTAAAGAGAAAATATTCAAATATGACAAAGCTTATCATCCCTAATTATAAATTGTTCCAGTTTAAACTTAAATGACATCCCAAACAAGCATAAAGCTGCACTTCCTAGCATCAACTTCATTTTTAAGCTTATCATCCTCAATTATAAATTGTCACCCAAAATGCATGGAACCCAACTGGAGGTTATGCATTTTGTTAGGGACTTGTAAATTATCTTTCTACTCCTGCTCTTGCTTTTCTGTCATCCAATTGCTAGTGCATGTTTCCTGAGAGAGCATGTTCATGTCTGTTGTGCTATTTTGTGTACGAACAAGGATTTTCTTTGCACTTATTTATTTGCTCTTATACACATGTACAACAATATAAATTAGTTGCAGTCCAGCTTATTTCACACACACATACATATAAATAAAGGTTTTAGTAATTCAATCTTCATATGATCCAATTCACAAGATAAAAAAGCAACTACACCCTCTCTTTTCATCAAAAAGGCATTATTGCTCATTGACATCCAACTTCACCCATCTCTTTCACAACGAGGTTAGTATAGGATCCTCCTTCTCCTGTTGCTGCTGCTGTTCATGCTTCATATGAATCCTACTTCAACAACAATCACAAATTCCATTTACAACATCGACTGGAATAGTTACTTAGCTTAGCTTGGTTGTCACAAACATAAATCATCAAACATGTAATCAATCTTTTTTCCAGAGTAACATGATTCTGTTAGTTGGAAAAAAATGATGAATGCAACTTTGGAATATATTGATATGAATGCAAGTGATTAGCTCTAAAAAGATTGATATTTTATAAATGGAAATTGCATCACTAGTACTGTAGGATACCCATTTGTTTCTTCAATTCCCAAACAAAAACTGAAAAACTGGAATATTGGCCAGAGGAACCAGAGATGCATTTTTTTTTTCATTTGCAAATTAGCCAAGTGCTGAAATTGATTTGCAGTCAGTATAGGATGGCCAATTCTGCAAATCATGAGGGTTGTACCTATGTTTTGTAGTGAGGTTTGAAATTTGGTGTAGTGAGTGTAGGATGTCAAACTCTGGTGCTGAAATTGATTGTAGTGAGTGTTGTTTTAATCGATAACCATACCAAAGTGTGTAACAGGTTCTCTGTATGTGTGGTATGTGATTAAGTTTGAAAAACATCAGGCCATAAAGGAAAAATTTATGCTAAGGAAATACAATGATTTATTTATTTTATATAGAAAGTTTAAATACTTAATTACATTTCAGGGTATATTTTAGGGGGAGGGGATTCTCACATTACCAATTGTATTTAATACCAGTTCTAAACTCGTTTGTTGTTTTCGTAGCGTTATGACCTACGCTCGTGTCGCGTAACTCACCATCGACAGGTTTGGCCGACATTCGTTGTTTATAAATTATAGAACGTTCATCTTTTCATATGCATTAATTCATATTAGTTGCTACAATTAATCATTAGCCTTCTATATTTATCATTTATCTTATTGATAAAAAAAAAAATATTTATCATTTATCTGTGTCCATCATCCTTTCACATGGCTATGTTCTATATATCCTTGATCTGGAGTTTTGGCTATTTCACATGGATGATCCGGAGAATACACACACTGATCGTGAGTTATAGGCGGATGGAGGATATTTTGATTGAGATGATGTACGGGGATGCCGTTAGTGGTGCACTACTGGTAGAGAAGATCACAAGTAGGGGCCATGCTTTGTATGCTCAACGCCTTACTACTTTAAATACAAAGGTGTTTGATGCGAACCAACTACAGAGCAAAATACAAAGTCTGAAGAAGAGGCAGTGACAGTTCACTGATCTAATGGGCCACACAAGTATGAGATGGGACCCTGACACCAAAACGGTGATAGCCAGTGACGAGCATTGGGAAAATGCCATTAGGGTAAGCTAATTAAACTTACATGAAAAAAAAAAAAAGCCGAGTTACTACATCGATACATGATGTTTCCTTCAATTTTTGTGTCTTAGTAACTAATATCTAAGAAGGGACTTCATATATTTGAACTAGTTGAAATCAGACTAGAAGTATTCGAAACTCGAGGTACCATCTAGTCGTTTTGAAATGATGACTGAAGCAACTGAAGCTATGGTGGCAATAAGATCAGATGGGATTGCCATATCTACGTAGGAAAATAGGGGTGGCTGTTGAACGTCTAATTAAAAGTAGTGGTGTATGTACATATTTTTGTGGTGTACTTGTTTGCTTAAATTTGTTGTATATCTTTTAGAATATTTAATGTTAGTACAATTTAATGCCCTTTGAACATAATTATTGTATGCGGTCTATTGGTTAAAAAGAAGAAAAAGTCTATCTTCAGTCATTTTGACAGACAAACTCGTGAATGAAACCCAATCTGGCATGCCAGCTCAAAAATAAAACGGTGCGTTATTGGGAGGAGAGAAAAGAACACCGGATGAAATGGTGCGTGAAAGACGCTTGAGTGATGCGGTGCGTTTTGATCTCTTTCTCCGCAACGTAAAAAACTACTCAAACCTTAAAAACAAAGATAACGATCTATGTGAACGACAGCTAGATTCTATGATTATTTTTCATTGGGTTCAAAAATTACATTGTGGTCTTTGGTACTTTGAAGATTTTTGGGAGGAAATTCTTGGTATTCTTGAAGGTTTGATCTACTCTATTTCCCACGTGTTTAGACAATGTAATATTTGGGACTTCCTTACGTAAGATTTGGCTAAATTGTTTTTTTATTTTTTAAAAAAAAATAAATAAAAATAGGCTTGTTAGAATGTGATTTTTTGCTGTTTTTATTTTGATTTTATTGGCTTTAGTTGACACTTGATTTTTGGTTAGTTTATAGCGTTATTTCTTGGGACGGGGCCACTATGTGTGTAGCTATCGACTCTTATGAAAAAAAAAAAAAAAAAAGCTTGATTCTCTAATTGGGAGAGCACCCAGATGCAAAATGTTGAAGATTGTGAGGAAAACAGTTGAAAGAAATAAACTCTAACAGGTGCAAAATCTGGGTGCAGTGTGGTTACCACCCAATATGGCCACACGGATGCTTTGGATTCTATACCAAAGGAAAAAAAAGCTGCCTCATTCTTTTGACCTCCATGCATGTTTTTCATAAGTTGTGGTTATTCCAGCTCACTGACGTTTCACATTTCAAATTTCACACAGATGTAATGTAATAGATCATCCAAAAGTCTAAAACCCAACCACCATCACAGAAATGGACGAGAAAAGAGAAAGAGTGATGAATTGTGGAAGCTCAGAAAGTGTGTATAACTTTGATGGGTAGGTTAGATATAGATAGGAAAAAGGAGAGGAATTTATTCGGAGAGGAGAGTAGCAAGGAGGTAGGAGATTATTTGTGTGTTGTCGCATGCAGAGTAAGGTGTTTGCTTTATTTAGGAGTTAGCATGACGTGTGAGAGAAGAGTTTCCGTTTCGTGATTCCTTCGAGTTCATAGTAAACGTACGGTACCATTTCAGCATTTAAAGTTGAATCACCTTGTCTGGTGATCATCAGGGAGCATAGGAGAGGACTGACCTTGACAGAGGTGCGTCGTGCGCAAAGGAGTGAAGGTTAGACAAAGAGATTTGGGGTGGGGTTTGGGGAAGAAGAGACAGACGAAGGAGAGATGAAGGGGAGCTGAAGCCGATGTCTTTTTCTTCTTTCAATTCTCTTCGTGTTTTGTTTTGCTTTTATTTTTAATATAAAAATGGCATCTGACTGCTTAGTCCACCTCAGCATTCGATATGGTGCCCCAAACCACTGTACATAGAATAACTGTAAGAAGAATAGTTATATGTGTCATTTCTAATTTAACTTGCGTTATTATATAATTAATTAATAATCTCGAAAAGTAATATCTTTTGTGCGTATGCATTATTATAAACCGATATTTTAATTTACTCAATATATTACCCACTTGTGAGTTAAATAATAAAGTTTAATGTTATATTACCCAACATATTACCCAATTATTTTAAAATATAAAGCTTATTTTACTAATCCATTGTCGTTTAATTAATAACGTTATGTAATTTTTTATTTATTTTATTTCATATTAGATATGAATTAATAGAAAATATTTAAATAATTATTGGGACTCACACACTAGCTTATTCACTTCTATCTCCATGGGAAAAACGAGAAAAAAAAAACACAAAAACAAAAACATAACACAAAGCATATATGTATTAATCTAGTATTTTTGTTGTGATGATATACTCTGTTATTTTTCTCATACATATTTCATACATTGCAAAAAATAATATTGCTACAATTGCCGTTTTCAAATAATATTTTATGATGCTACTTGATTTTGGAATGACAAATATATAAAATTGCATGTTATAACATAAATAACGTGTGTAATCGGAAGCAAAGTTATATAGAATATTGATGAGAAATGGTAGATTCACTGACATTTTTTACTTAATTATTCATTTATTCATTCATCTTTATTTAAGAGTTAAGAAAGATATTTTTTAATGAATTTGTGATTTTTTATTTTTATTTTTACAAATGTTTACAAGGGTTTGCAAAATATTTGGAAAAAAAAGAAAAGAAAATCACACATAGAAAATTAACTTGGTGCAGGTAGGTGAAATATGTTGTCAGGTATTGGTCTAGAGGCATGAAAAAAAGGAACCGATTGGAAAAAAGAAATAAACGGAAGCACTAGTCAACCATTCTCGTAAATTAATTTCAGTTTTATAAATCAATTTACGAGAATGATATGGTATTAAAAGACAAACTTAGTGTTTATAACATGTTAATTTAAAGTTAATTTGTGTTTATACTAATTATTTATAATTTTTAAAAGGACGAGTTTGAACTTAATTTTGGCCGATGAGAGGATCGATTAACGGTTGAGAAACTGATTTCGAATGCATTCCGGAGGTACAAAGGTTGATGTCATGCATACTATAACAAGTTCAGTACTACAACAAAGGCGCGCCAAAATCCATTCCAAGCAATGCCACCAAAAGAATGGGAAAATGTTTGTGATATGTTTGAAGATCATACTTATCAGGTAATTTTGCTGCTATTTTTTTTAATAGTATATGATAGATGTATTAAACATATAAACATAATTTTTCTTTTAGTTACGGAGTACTATGTACCAAAAAAATAGATCAAAATTAATTATACACTATCATGCAGGTTCTGTATCTTTTCATCGTTTATCTAAAAAAATAGTAAGTTATTCTCATCCTCGTTAAATATTAATATATAATACACTTTTCTGATTTAAGTTTTAATATAGATTTTCCTTTTGCAAGAAGAAGAAAGTTCTGCTAACTATGATCTGACCTAATTGTATGCTAAAGCACATAATTGTGATGTGTTTGGATCAATCCCGAAACAGAGACAAATTATGTAAGTTTAAATTTATTTAATTCCATTGTCTAATAATATTTTTGTTATTTATACTAACTTTAATGTTTTTGTAGGACGAGATGATATCTCTTAATGAAACTGTTGCGGATCCTTCTGCTGAATCATCTGTCAACAATACTCAGATCATTTCTCAAGTTCTTAGATCACGTTTTGTATATTTGAGGGGCCTAGGACGTTGCATGAAACCATCATCAACATCATTATCCTCTTCTCAAGTCAGATTGAATGACGACAAGACTAAGGAATTGGAGGAAGCAACACTTAAGATAGAACGATTGAGGTCCAAAGAAAAATAGTTGCTGACCCGGTTAGATCAAGCAGCGGATTTAAAGGCAAGATTAGAATAGAACATGCAAAAGAGACTAGGACGGAGGTACAAAAGTTGTGTTTGAACAGTTGCAGTCAATGATGTCCCAAAACTTTATGCCACTACCACAATCTTAAAATTTATTTTTTCTTTAATTGCTTTTATATGATGATGTTCCAAAACATTCGAATAATTGATGTTTGAATTATAATTTGTGTAATATTGATATGGAATTATTAATTAAATTATGTACAGTATGATTAATACCGTTCAAACGGTAAATAACGTTCGAACGATAAATTATCATTTATAAATCTATTCGAACAAAAATAGACTCATTCGAACAAAAACTAAACTGTTCGAACAACAACCGAGAAATACAATAAGTGTCGAACATGATCAAATATGATCATTCGTTCGAATGAAGATTTCTTATAGTTCAAACAGTAAGTGTCGGTTCGAACTGATATTATGCCATTTGAACGTATTTTTTAGATGAAAAGTTTTCGTCTCAATAAAACTTACCCGTTCGTACAGTTTCGACTGGTTCCACCCAATTTTGTCACTAAAAATGATTTTTTGAGACAAAAATCTAAAAACCTTTTGAGACGGTCTTTCAGAAACAAAATAGAGACGAAATTTTTTTGTAACCAAAAAAATTTTGGGATGAAATTTGGATTTTTGGAAACAAAACTTTTTGTCTCAAAAAACCCAATCTCTTGTAGTGCTAGTAGCTCCATTTATGCTAAAACTTCCATAGATGTGAACAAGCATTGCAGTAGAAACTGGAATGTATGGAAAACAAAATGAAGGCATCATTATTTCAACAATCTTTGGGCATTGCTTTCATTTATGGCAGTTATCTCACTACTTGCACTTGCAATTACATAGACTGTATTTTCCATTATTCATGTTTAGATTTTCATGAAGTGCCTTAAACCTTGTTATTCTCATAGTTAATGTAACGTTATGTCGAATAATAAGATTTTAGAAATTAAATGACTTATATGGCTCCTTACTAGATCTTTTTAAACCCAGCCCGGGTCAGAACCCAGATGAAACCAGTTTTTAAAATCCAGAAGAATAGCTTATATTGGCGAGCTGGTGGTATTTTAATGTGGCTTATAACTAGTTTTCATTTTACAGAGTGGGAATATTTTTTATCTTTCTCTTCTAGCTATAGAAGAATAGCTTAGCTAAATAATATTAGGCCATTCCTTTTGTAGGGAAAAATAGTAGAATTGACTCGGACTTTTGTCAATACTATCTTTTGCTATCCAAGAAGATTTAGGAAAAAAATACATAAAATAAACAAAGCTAGAAGCATGGAAAAGAGCCTGCATATATATTTATATATATATATATATATATATATATATATCATTTTGATGAGTTCCCGCACGTGAATAGGCCAATCCTAGGCTGACAAGTGGCCCCCTTAGGCAGGTCCCACACCCCCATGAGGCAATCACGAAATTAGAGACTTATTTTGTGGGGAACACAGGTGAGGCCTAGCTAGTCATGTAAACCATTTGCTCATTACCTTTAACATATCTATATATATATATATATAGATCAATAATTAGCAATGGATTACTAAGAAGATGATCCGTGCTATAAGTAATAAACAACCAAGTAAGATGATCCATGATAAGCACTACAAGTAAATATTGGGATTTGTCATCTATTTTAATTATAAGGGTCCATGCTTGTTTGTTTGGTACCTTCTATGGGAAGATTTGATGAAAAGGTTGTTTGTCTTCATATTTATCATGTGCTCAACATAAATAACCAAAAAGAAGATCATTGGTTTTAAGTTTTAACACTAGTTTTATAATCCAAGTACTCCTTGGAACATATATATGTTTTTAGAGTGATTATTTTCTGCATTTGAATGCTAGCTAGCTAGATCATGCATATAGAACGAGGTTTGACTAAAAACATTATAAATAGGTCCCTCCTAACAGACGTCAACATAAAAGACATATAAATAGAATGTTTCAAACCTGTGACTACATGAAAATGAATTAATTGCTCTTTGAAAAATAGGATAGTGGAAAAGGAGACATTTGAAATCACAACAATTTAAATTCAAAGACAAAGCCAACGTGTTTCCCATATTATTACTCATCATGGCTTTGAGGGTAGTTGAACATCAATTTATTTTTTCTTGTGAGAAGTGATGTTTAACAATATGTATATTTCGGTTGGATGTTAGACTTTTAAGTGTAAGAAAGAAAGAGATAGCTTCAACTTTGATTTTTAACTTTGGGGAAGTTCTACTAAATATCTTTTTTCCCTTTGATCATTTCATCTTCCTTAGCGATTCTATTTGTTTTATATGAACCTTAACTGACTTCAACACATCAAGTGAGATTAGTTTATAATTGTTTTATAGCAGTGTTTGTAACACTCAGTCCCAAATTTTTTTTTATAATTGGACTAGGGATTTTATTTATTTATTTATTTGAGCTTGATATTTTAGGTTTTTATATTACGGACTTGAGTAGTGATTTTTTTTTTATTTGGAGATCTTGGCCGTTTATTTTTTTTATTCTCCCCGCATGTTTTATTTTTTGTTTTCTTCTCTTTCCGTCTATATTTTGTTTTTCACATGGGTTATTTCCGTCGCCCACAGCATGCATGCACACACACGGCTTACAGGCCTTCCATCCCTGCACACGTACGTCATCTTTTATCTCTAGGGTTTTCAGCATTATATTTATAGACATATGTTATTCCATGCTAGTAAAACTATTGCCCAAGCACACAGCCGCCGCACCACTTTGAATCACAAGCCAGCCCTGCCATCGTCCATACTGCTGCCACCAGCAACCTCTGTGCCCAGCTCAAATGAAACCGACTCAACCCGTGCATTGACATCTCCACAGATCAATGGCTCTTCCGCCGTACACCACAGTCACCATCTTTAATTGGCCTGTCTTTCCCTCAGCCTCCATGCATTGAAGCCGCCAAGGTCATTATAGTGAACACGTACCCCACACGGTCATCAATGTTCCCTATTTTTGCCCACCCAAAAACAGAGTAAGAAAATTGCCTCGCTCCCTCAATTGTTCAGCCTCGTTAGACGACGGGGAACCACCTAGCCAATGCAACCTCAAACTGCCGTCTAAATACTCTTCGTCAGCCCTGTTCAGCCGTACCCAGCTGCCAGCATATCCACCGAAGCCACTCAGCTCCGACCGAATCCCTGGTGTAGCCTCCATCCTCGGTGAGCCTTGTCGCTGCCTCTTTCTTTTCACACTTGAAAACAATTTCCAATTTTAGTGAGTTTCCGTCGCATGTATTTGCGGTTCCAGTAACTTGTTGCCCTGCATTTAGAGGTGTTTTGCTCTTACGTAAGGTTAGGGAAGATTAGATCTAGGGTATTACGACTTTACCCTTGAGTTACAAGCCAAATCACTAGGTGGTTTGAGTTTTTATATTTGTTTTTCGGTTGGGTTGTCTTTTACGAAGGGTTTTATGATTACAGATATTTCTTATATTATGTTAGTAAAAAATGTTTCTTAAAGTGCTTTAAATTTGTTATTTCTTTCAAAGGAATAATTGATAATGTTGTATTTTTACTATATGGTTACTGTATAATTTAAAATATTTTGGTATAATTATATTATCTAATATTAGATTTTATAATTACACTTTATTAGTAAATAAGTTAGACTTTTAAATGTTTTTAGTCGAAGTTATTAGATAGACATTAGCGATTTTAGAAATGGATGATATATTTTGGGGTTACGAGGATTTTAAGTTTTGAGAAATTAAAGTAGATTATTTTATAAGCTTAGGCTTGAATATCAAAATACGTGATTGATTGAAAATTTACGATAATTATGTGATTATTTTATAGGTGACGATTAATCATTGTTCGACATTTTTGAGGAAAATTCTGAAAAACTAAGAAGTCCAGGTAAGCAGGATTCCTATGCTAGATTTTGCATTAAAATAAAATGAGCTGAGGTTATTTTTTGAAAATATACATATCTGATTATGACAAGAAATTTGAACTACCTCAGTTATTTGTTCTGCATTACTCATGAGATTCTGTTTAAGAAGAAAGTATTTTCTGTCATGATTGGTGTAGACATGAGCTTATTTTTGACATTTTGTTCCTGAACTTTGAAAAAGAGAGCGAATATGAAATTTGTACATAAATAATGTTGTGATATGATTTTGTTCTGTTCTGAAGATTTTGTTCAGTACTCTGTTTGGATAAGACGTGATTTTTGAAAACCTTTGGCATGACTCTCTGATTCTGAATTTGATTATGTTTCTGCTCTATTCAGTTACGACCCTGCCATGGGTGATAATAGTGGCATACGGCCCAACCACGGGTAATAATAGTGGATACGACCCAACCACGGGTAATAATAGTTGATACGGCCCTGCCACGGGTTATAGTAGTGGTTTCTGTTTTGAGTGCACACCTTGGTGACAGAGTGATTTATGTTCTGCTTGGCTATCCGCAGATGCACAACCCTACCACGGGGGTTATACATGGCCTCTGTTCTGATATGATGTTCTGATGATGATGTTCTGATGATGATGATCATCATTTATGCTATGCCAAATGATGTTTTTGAATGAAATTGTTTTTGAATTTTCGCTCTGATATTTTGATTATATTTTCTGCTTCCGTACTCTGAAAATGAAAATGTTTTGTTCTGCATTCTGATTTCTGTAAATGCTCATGTTTACACACTGGTATATGTTTTCTGCTTACTGAGTTGTTGATAACTCACCCCTTATCTCCATATATTTTTTCAAATAATGTTGATGGTTCAGCTGGAGAACAAGAGTAAAAAGTTTTAGCAAGGTGTTATGATCGTAGTGGAATAAGTGTCTGAGGGTACAAGTTTATTGGAGAGTCTTATTGAGTAGGTTTATGATTTTCGGAATTTGAATAAATGGATTTGTACTTTTTAGAAATATTGGAGTATTTAAATATGTTATGGAAGTCGAATTTAGGTTACAAGAGCTAACTCTCCAGACCTCCGGGATCGGGGCGTTACAGTGTTTCTCAAAGGTTCAACAGAATAGAACCTGACCATCACAAAGTTGGCTTTTAATAGCATAAAATCAATTCCATCTTCATAAAAACATTGATTCCAGCATAGTTTGATGATTTTTCCAGTGGGTTTCCTTTTTTTCTTTTGGTATTTTACAGGTCTGAACAGGAGTGGCAAGAGCTGCAGGCTAAGGTGGGTGAATTATCTCAGGCCTGGTCTCAAGAGGAGCCAATTAACACCTCAAGAGGAAGGCATCATTATTGAGCTGCATGCTCTCTGGGGTAACAAGTAATAATGTCTCTCTCCCTCCCTCTCTCTCTCTCTCTCACATATGTCAAGTTGCCTATTTTATGTAAATGCAGGTGGTCAACTATTGCTAGATACTTGCCCGGGAGAACAGACAACGAGATCAAGAACTTCTGGAGAACCCATTTCAAGAAAGAAAATCCTCTCAGAAGTATGGAAAGCGCAAACAGCAACTGATGAAACAACGAGAACAATAGGAACAACAACAACTAGAGCAGGACAAGCAGCAGCCACAAGAACAAGACATGATGGAAAATATCCTAGTTCTTGAAGAGACCAGCACCCAAAAAATTACTGAAGCTCAAGCAAGGCATGAGATGCAGGCTCTCACGTACCCGACATCAGGGCACCATTATTTGCATGTAATGTATCAAGATCATGATGCATCCTTATCGGACAGAGTGGGATCAGACGACGATGGGCTATGGGGTGGGCTGTGGAACCTGTAAGATCATAATATTGGTGCATGGATAAAACTCTTTTTTTTTTTAGATAAATGAAGTGAAACTCGTTTTTTACGTGTAATAATATGATATAGAATCGAAATTATGAAAATGCAATTGGATCATTTGCCTTTGATGAGAGAGAAAATAAAACAAATTTACATAATTAATTCCTATAATCTTTCGTATTTCATTAGAAATAGGCCGGCCTTTCGGGCTGATTTTCTTTTCTGCTCTTACTTTGGAAGTTTTAATACATTTACGTATAGATCATGTGTTTCCTCCACCGAATTTCGCACGCCTTACATGCATGACTTTAATGGAGGAGGAATTATTAATTTCTAACCAAGTTTAATGCAGAAGTAAACGGCAGAGACAGGCATAACAATGTATAGTCCATTCATTATCATGTTCTATGTTGTATATATGTCCAGGAAATACTTCGTAAAGATACATGACAACCCTCTATACCCGAATGCCATGTGTGTGTGCATATATTTGCAGATAATCATTTCAATAATTGAGAGATTTGATTAGGAATTTACTGTTTCGTATGAACAATACGGAAAACCATTCACTTATATATAGCGCTACCACTCAAACTTCACTACAAGAACATGAAGTAAAAAAACAGAGTATTTTACCTTGGGAAATCGACTCCAACCGAGTGGACGAGCCGACGGGATGGAAATGAGATGGATAACCCACTACTATAGGAAAAGGGCTGACGATGATGACGAACGATGGCTTAGGGCATCCCAAAAATCACACTTAATCGATGGGTATAGCCTCAGCTGATATGAGTGAAGACGACGACTTCGTGGGTTTTGCTTACGCGAAAATCTACAGGCCAAGGTGGAGTAGCTCCGCTGTTAGTGGTGGATTTCAGTGGAAGGGGCAGCCGTGTGGCGTTAAATTTTGACTGGGTTTTGCTCAGGTAGATAGCAATGGGGAAGAAGGACGTGATATCGGGATTTGGGAGTGCACGGGAGAAATGCTAAAAGGTGATGGGGGAAAATCTCTAAGTTTCTTGCATTTTGGCGCCCTTTAACATTAAAAGGGCAATTGTAGCGAAAGTCTCCGTCGCAACTTACCTTTCACTTACTTTTCATCTTTTGCAACACTTTTTAACGCCACAATTGTGATTAAAAGCGCTGCAAAAGTTAAAATAATATTATCGACGATTTTGTGCAACGCAAATATTGTTAAAATCGATGCAAAAAGTAAAACCAACAATATGCGATTTATAAGCTGCGTCGACCTTCAAATTGTCAAAAATAATGACTTAATGTGGCATAATTATTTCCGGCGAACAGTAATTCGCCGCAATAGCCTATATTTCTTGTAGTGTAACTCTCCAAACCTTCAAAATCGGGGCGTTACACTTGGGTCAGTTGTGCCTTATGTCCACGTCCAATTCTCTGTCTAGGTCTTAGGAGCTGCCCAAGTAAATACGACAATAATCACTATGGCAGGGAATGGGCTAGTAGGTCTCTTATGAAGCGAATTGAATGACAAAATGGATGTTTTTCGTATTAATCATCTTTATTAGTGACCAAACCAAGATATGAAAACCAGTCACCTTAAGTATCTTGTATTATCTAATCATTATCTCCACCTTTTACTTCTAACTTTACCTGTAACACCCGGGCCCAATGCGAAGTTGTTTTAAAAAATTATGGATTTTTATGTGCGAAAAGCCCAATTGATTTTTTCTTTTTTAAAAATAGACTTCGGGCCTAAAATTCTTAGAGAAATCTCAAATTTTTGCATGCCCAAACACCAAGCCAATAGATCAAAGATCAGACCCCATGACATTCATGTCTTCAAGTCATGCACATTTTTCTTCCCTAGGGTTTACTAGCTTTTCCTTATATAAAAATCTCACGTAGAAACTCCCCACCTTTCTCATGTCTCTTTCCGTTAGTCTCATGCACGTCTCTTTCCTCGCATCCTTTCTAGGTTTTTTTTTTTCTTTCTTACTCCCTATATATTTACACATTAACCTCAAATTTTCGTACAACCCTCAATTCCATGTATATTTATATATCGAACATCCTTAACCCTAGACTCAGTTGCCGCCGCACCACCTCTGCCTTCAGTCCCAAGCGCCTCTCGGGTTTTCCTTGTTGCCGTAAGCATGGTAGTTCCTCCGCAAGTTACCAGTTGTCATCGCAGCCATGCACCAGCGAGAACCAACACCTCACAGTCACAGCAACAAACTGTTACGTTGGGGATGTTCATCTTTCGGGTAACCTCAGCAACCTCAAGCCACGACCCACGCCCTCCCAAGATCACAGCAGCCCAGCCCAATCCTCATCCACTCGGAAAACACCCCGCCAACCTACAGGAAGCCTCTGCCTTCCTACTCCGCGTAATGTGCACTGCATTGCATGCCGCATGAAGCCATCACAGCCGCCGTGACCCACTCAACCACCAACACCGTAAGATAGCCACTGCAGAACACTCCTCCGCCTTGGTCTCGTAGAACCACCCCAAGCTGTGCAACACCCAATCACTCGCCAAGCCTGTAGCGCAACACGGGTTGATTCTCCGTGACGCCGCTGCTCTGCCACCCGAACTCACTGACAGCAACTCGTCTATGCAACAGCACACCACCCTCCAGCCGTCCTCACCACCATGAAAAGCCAACCACCGTCGCCAGCCGCGGAAGGAGGAACACACGACATACTTTGTTTTAGCTCCCGAAAACAAAGCATCAACAGCTCAATGTTTTTTTTTCTCGTCCTGAGCCACCACGCGTCACCACCGTATAGCCCTCTCTTCATCTTGGTATTATCTTCTTCCTCATGCCGTGATCACTCTCTCTCTCCGTTCTCCCATCACTTTTCCTTTTGCTCATCACCCTCTCACTCCCTCTCAGTTGCTCTCTCTCTTTCTTGCTTTCGTGCTTAGCCCAACTCGACGGCATCTCCGCCGCACTCCTGCTCCTCAGCCACGCCATAGCAGTCCCTCCAGTCAGCCCCATCGCGCCTCACCCTCGACGCGTGCCTCGGTTTCCCTTGGGTAAGTTCTTGCCGCCGCATGTGTTAATCCCGTGTGTTTGTTTGTTTGGTTAATGCTTATAAGTTATATATACGTACTTTATATATAGATTATATATATGGAAAGTTTTAACCTAGGTTGGGTACTTACCTGTTTTGACCTTATATATATATATATATATATATATATGGAAGGTAGGTTTAACCTAATGTTTTCGGGTGAGAAGTTTTAGTTTTGGGGTTTATGTTTAAATGAGTTTTGCTTTAAGTTTCAATAAATATTATATTTGTATTTTAATAATATTTTTAATTAAAGGAAGTAAACCTATTTTTTTTTTAAGAGAGGAGTTTTTCATGACTTATTTTATGGAAATTTTAGTAACCAATGTATTCTTTTTATTTATAAAATGTTGCTGGTATTTTAAATATTTTGAATATTAAATTTTATTGAGTTTTATATTTATTTTAATACTTGCTTGATTAAATTCTTATTCGGTACGAATTCGTTTAAGTGGATATTGATGGTTTTGGGAAAATGAGGGTATTTTGGGAATTATGAGAATTTTAGGTTTTGAGGAATTAAATAGGTTATTTTAAAAGTTTAGGATTAAATATCGAAATAAGTGGTTGATTGGAAATTTACGGGAAATACTTGATTATTTTATAGGTGACGATTGTTAAATGTTCGACATTTTGAGGAAAATTCTGAAAAGCTAAAAAGTCCAGGTAAGTGGGGTTCTTATGCTAGACTTTGCATTAAAATAAAATGAGCTGAGGTTATCTTTGAAAAATATACATATCTGATTATGAAAAGAAATTTGAACTACCTCAGTTATTTGTTCTGTTACTCATGAGATTCTATTTAAGAAGAAAGTATTTTTTGTCATGACTAGTGTAGACATGAGCTTATTTTTTACATTCTGTTTCTGAACTTTGAAAAAGAGAGCGAATATGAAATTTGTGCATAAATTATGTTGTGATATGATTTTATTCTGTTCCGAACATTTTGTTCAATACTCTATTTGGATAAGAAGTGATTTCTAAAAACTTTGGCATGACTTTCTGATTCTGAATTTCATTTTGTTTTCGCTCTGTTCAGTTACGACCCTGCCACGGGTGATAATAGTCGCATACGACCCAACTACGGGTTACAATAGTGGATACGGCCTAACTACGGGTTATAATAGTGGATATGGCCCAACCATGGGTAATAATAGTGGATACGGCCCTGACACGGGTTATAGTAATAGTCCCTGTTTTGAGTGCACATCTTGGTGACAGAGTGATTTATGTTCTACTTGGCTATCCGCAGATGCACAATCCTACCACGGGGGTTATACATGGCTTCTGTTCTGATATGATGTTCTGATGGTGATGATGATCATTTATGCTACGCCAAAGAATATTTTTGAATGAAATTATTTCTAAATCTTTGCTCTGATATTTTGATAATATGTTTTGCTTCCGCACTCTGAAAATGAAAATGTTTTGTTCTGCATTATGATTTCTGTAAATGCTCATGTTTACACACTGGTATATGTTCTCTGCTTACTGAGTTGTTGATAACTCACCCCTTATCTCCATATATTTTTCAGATGATTTTGAATAGTCCATCTAAGGATCAGGATTATGGAGCATCAGTGAGATGATTATTTAAGCATAGTGGATTACACATAGAAGATTTCTCAGAAATGACGGATTTTATTAAGAGATTTTATAGTTTTCTGATGACGTTATATTTTGGAGTCTATAAATATATTGATGAAATGTGAGTTTTAAGTTATAGGGAGTAACTCTTCGATCCCTGCGGGACCGGGGCGTTACATTACCAAACCTTGTACATGGATAAAACAGTGAACTTCTAGTATCCGTATATCCAGTCTAGTCCTGCTAAACCTAAATCTCTATAGTTTTCAATTAAAATTAATCCCTTCTCTAATTTCATCAACACCAGTGGTGAAGGATTATAGAACATAAATAATTTCTGGGGGCAAGTGGCAACTCAATATTTAAATTCATGTAGATATTCCATATATGATCATGAGAGGGAATAAGGTTGGGCTGTAGAGATAAACTTTGGGGATAACTAACCCTTAGTTCTAGGATAGAAATACCAAAGAAGTGTATGATTTGAAGGCTAAGACCGTACCTCAAGTATTCCATGCCCAAAGCTGCTTTCTCTGTATGCACTCCACTCTGGTTGTTTGTTCCAACAAAACTGGCCTTTAGCAGGACCAGATGAAAAATTTAAATGACATGTACCTCCAAACTCTGGTATGTTGTCTGCAGCTGAAGGACACTTTCCAGGGTCATCCGTGAAATCGACATCAACTTTCTCAATATTTCCACCATCTCCAACTGTTAAGTAGACAGGTCCACATGAATCTAATGTATAGTTATAAACTCTATTCATGCGCTCATATGCATGCACTTGCAAGGAGACAATATATCATGCTGTATTCAAAGAAGAAACCTTAGTTTAAAATTGAATTTGTGTAAGAGTA
Source organism: Juglans cinerea (assembly GCA_961763995.1). Lineage (NCBI taxonomy): Eukaryota > Viridiplantae > Streptophyta > Magnoliopsida > Fagales > Juglandaceae > Juglans > Juglans cinerea. Next base: position 32,234,542 of record CAUIVZ010000001.1, read on the forward strand.
TTTCTACTTCTATTGGTTTTTGTCTATGGTTTGAAAGGTAAGGCGGGACCTGAATGAGTGACTTTATTAAAATTTTCTCTGAATCATCTTCGTGGTTTCACAACCTAAATTAATTAAATTACTATAAATGCAGTTATAATCAGGCCCAAAATACAAACGAAGTAAACCCATTATCTGGTCCTTTGACTCCTGAGAGAGAGAGAGAGAGAGAGAGAGAGAGATCCATATCCACCAATAAGTAGTTGAAAAATCTGCCACAGGAGGTGCAGTCTTAAAAGCATTTTATTTATTTCCATGTAAACTATTGTGATCTTCGCAATACCGAGATGTAGGCGAAGGTCACCATATAAGAGGACATTATCTATGAAAGAATAAATTTTAATTTCAGTGGAAGTTCACTCGCCATCCATTATAAGCGTCTTAAGAGAATAATTGGTTAGAAAAGGTGCTTATATAATTAGTTAAAAGATCAGTATAAAAAAATTGAAAGCACCAATGAGGAATTTAACTTCGGGATTGAGCAAGAGATACAAAATCTTCAATGCTAAAACAAAACCCAACTAAACTAAGCTAAACTTTGAAGGTCACAGAATATAACAAACTTTCAGCTCCACACTCAATATCTCGGATAAATAAGCACCTCCTTGATTACAAATCATATGTTTTACTCAATGATAGGTAGAATATATTTCAACTTGCGTGACCAGGAAAAACAATATCGACGCCATACTGATACAGAATTGCTTCCATTTCCTGTCTCATGCATTCAAATTCCTGATAATGTGAAGAATAGCTGTTATACCAAGGTGGATGCCATGCAGCTACCAGCCAGGGCGTTACCGTGCGGTCTATGTGTTGTAGATCTTCCTTTAGCCAGGCATATTGAGCACCTAGAAAAAAGATAAATGAATACTCTAGGGGTGATGTATTAGTTACCAGTACTATTGTAGTCAACATATGCTCCCAACATGATAAAATGTACTCCTCCAGCATCAAAAGAGTAGTAGAAATTACTCTTAGAGCCACTCTCCACTGAGGGAACTGCAAATCGCGTTAAATATGATTTGAATGTGATCCCAGCAACTTGAAGCTCAATCTCATGGTTGCCTTCAATGACCATCATAGGAACTCTTGAGGTTAACTTCTCCATGAATCTGAACTTTCAGAAAGTGTTCAAAATTATCCTCACTCTATTTCAACTGATTCAAGTTAGATAATTCTTTGCAGAGGAAAAAGAATGTAACATGTGTTCACAACAAGATTAATTTGTGGACAAAATGTTCTTCCTTTTTCTGTAAGTACATATGATTTTTTTCTCTTTTGTTGAAAGTAACTTGAATCTGAAGGACATGCATAGCTAATGGAAGGTTACAAAAATGATAGAATAATGTATCATGAAAAGAGGGACAACTTTAGAAGTATGCTAGATTTCATATGAAAACAAATGCCACAAATCAGCCTATAATATTTTACATGGACTTATATGAACCATATGGCATGGATACAAGCACTGTCCTTCGTGCTGATTGTATTATTTCTATGACAAAAGCTTGGTCTACAAAGAGATCCTACAAAAAGAAGTTTACAAACTAATGTGACTTTCTATGGTACGTTGGATTGTATCTGTGATAACCTGTAACGCCCCAAACCCGGGTGGCTTGGAGAATTTCTACTTGTCACTCATAACATAAACTGAGTATCATCATCAGATCAAAACAGAGCATCAAACAGAGCAGAGACCATGTTTCACCCCCGTGGTAGGGTTGTGCTAACCCCGGTGGCCAAACCAGGCAGAGACAGAGGTGAAATCTTTCCTTTATTCTTCTCGGAGCCCCGAGTGTGCATACAGGAAAGACCACAATAAAATCACTTTGTTTCCAAAGTGGGTGCACTCAGAGACAGAGAAGTTGGTACCAACCCAAACAGAGCAGAGCATAACAGAGCAGAGCAGAGCAAAGTAGAGACAGAGTCAGATACGAAAACCAGTACTGTAAGGCCCAGTATCTTCAGCAGTGGCCCGGACCGTGCGTGAGAATGGCCCAGCCATTTTAGTGTTTAGTAAGGGTCCCGAACGGCGTCGTTTTTGTGGAGGTGAGTGTGTCTTCTTCAACTTCTGTTTCTTTCTCTCCTTTCTTTCCGCATGTATCTGTTTCATTTTCAGTTTCTTCCGCATACCTCTCTCGCTCGCACGTCTCTCCACTTTGTTCTCATCCCATTCGGTCACTCTCTCTCATAAACTGTTTCTCTCTCTCACGTTTCTCCAGTTTCTGCAGATTGGGTGTTCCTCTCTCTCATCCTTTCAGTTTTTCGTTGGTTCTCTTCTTCTTGTTCAAGATTTCATCTCCAGGTATAACTTCTTCTCTTTCCATATTTTTGTTGTTCTGCAACAAGACTCTAATTTAATGCATCCTCTCAGCCGATCCTCTCTCCATTTCATTTTCTGCAGTTTCTATTTTGGGTCCTTACCGTGTGATTGAGTAGCATTTTTGTGAGTTTTTCTGGTTGTTATGCGTGGTGAGTATTTCGGGTTGGTGTATTGTCCTAGGTTTGGATTATTTGAAGTTACATTGTAGTGGAATTGTTGGATTTGTGGTTGAGAAAATATTTGGAAGTATTAGTTTATACTTTCTGCTATGGAGTTGGGAATGGAAAGAAGAGTGCTTTGTGTAGTGTAAACTGGTTAAGTTGGCAAAATCTGCGTACTTCTCTCGAGCGGACTGTCGAGCGCGACTCGAGCGAACAGCCAAATGAACATTGGCTTGAGTAGAGTGTCGAGCGAGAGTCGAGCGAACCTCTCTGACTTGCATTCGCTCGAGCAGAGTGTCGAGCGAGACTCGAGCGAACCTCTCTGACTTGCATTTGCTCGAGCAGTATGTCGAGTGATGTCGAGCGAACCTCACTGACTTGCCTTCGCTCAAGCGGTCTGTCGAGCGAAGTTGAGCGAACTTGGCTCGAGCCAACTGTCAAGCCAACTTTCAGCCAACACTTTTTCAGCTCCAAACCAGTCTCCACTTATAGCCAACATACTGAGTTTGGTATAGAATATTTTGGGTCGAAGTGTGGGCTGTCCGGATTGTTATTTGGCTAGTTAAGTTTGATTAAACTCGCTGAATTATGGTCTAGAGTTTGAGTCTTGAGTTGTTTAAGACCAATTGTGTATTGTTGGACTTTAACATTTAGTTTATATTATTTTTTATGAATAGGTGACGAGATTGATAGAGATCATTTTCAAGGCTTAGATAATGCACTGCAGGAGTCAGGTAAGCGAGGTTCCTATTCTGAGTTTTATACAAGCTAATAAGACTGAGGTTGATTTTATGAAAACTTGCATAATTTGTGTTGTGTTGGGAACTTGTGAAAACAAAGATCAACCTCGGTCACTTATCTGCAATTTTCATGAAATCTATGTGAAAAAGAAAAAATATATTCGGACATGGATTGTGTAGACATGAGCTAAATTCTGTCATGTGGTTTCTGAAATCTGAAAAAAGAGCGATATTGAGAATATGAAAAGTTGTGCATTTATTTGTTTTGGCTTTTGTGTTCAGCTTGTGTAAAGTGTTCTGATTCTGTTTTGGTACTCTGTATTATTTTGATATAACATCTGAAAACCTTTGGCATGGTGTACTGGTTTTCGTATCTGACTTTGTCTCTGCTTTGCTCTGCTCTGCTCTGTTATGCTCTGCTCTGTTTGAGTTGGTACCAACTTCTCTGTCTCTGAGTGCACCCACTTTGGAAACAAAGTGGTTTTATTATGGTCTTTCCTGTGTGCACACTCGGGGCTCTGAGAAGAATAAAGGAAAGATTTCACCTCTGTCTCTGCCTGGTTTGGCCACCGGGGTTAGCACAACCCTACCACGGGGGTGAAACATGGTCTCTGCTCTGTTTGATGCTCTGTTTTGATCTGATGATGATACTCAGTTTATGTTATGCCAAAGTACCATGGGTTTTACTTGTTTTAAAACCATCGCTCTGTTATTTTGAAAATATGTTCTGTTCTGCATGATAACTCTGGAAAATATTTTATTCTGCATACTCTACTTTATAAATGCTCATGTTTGCACGCTAGCATAAGATTTCTGCTTACTGAGTTGTTGATAACTCACCTCCTATCATTATAATATTTTTCAGATGATGTGGTGAGTCCAAATGAGGACCTGGATTAGAATGCTGCTTGTATTTAAGCTGAGAAGATGTTGGTAGAAGAAGGACTTCTGGTGTTCTTAGTCTTAATGTCTTTGGGTTTTATGAGTTTAGTAAGATTTATGAATTATTTAGTTGATTGGTTATGACTATCGGGAGGTTATGGACCCCTTTGATTATTATTATTGTATTAAAGATTGTGTGGAGTTTGTAATGAGATTTTTGAGAAGATTTGAGATTGATTTCATTTATGAAGCTTTTGGAGATTTTCTTTGGATGTGTTGGGAGGTAGGTTTATGAGTGACAAGTAGTAATTCACCAAGCCACTCGGGTTTGGGGCGTTACAAATACACCATGCCAAAGGTTTTAAGATGTTATAACAAAATAATACAGAGTACCAAAACAGAATCAGACTGTTACACACGCTGAACACAAAAGCCAGAACATCTTTCTAAACAAATGCACAACTGTTCATATTCTCAGTATCACTCTTTTTCCAGATTTCAGAAACCACATGACAGAATTTAGCTCATGTCTACACAATGCATGTCAGAATATATTTTTCCTTTTTCACACAGATTTCATGATTAATGCAGATAAGTGACCGAGGTTGATCTTTGTTTTCACAAGTTCCCAACACAACACAAATTATGCAAGTTTTCATAAAAATCAACCTCAGTCTTATTAGCTTGTATAAAACCCAGCATAGGAACCCCGCTTACCTGACTCCTGCAGCGTATTATTTAAGCCTTGAAAATGATCTCTATCAATCTCGTCACCTAATCATAAAAATAATATAGATACACTGAGTATTAAACGACCATTGGCATAACTTCCATCTAATAATTAAAACATATAATCCCAAATCATATTATAGCAAAAACAACACACTAAGACAACCATATAGTAAATTGGACAGCCCCCATTTCAACCCAAAGTACCATATACTAATCTTTTATATAATCCTAAACGCTCACCAAAGTCAACATCAAACACAAAAATAAAATATCAATCCCACTTCAATGGCCCCTAACTCCAAGCAATCACTTACAACTCAACCAAAACAACCGTAATATTGCTCCAAATAATTTAATCCTCCACTCCAACGGTCGTATAAAAACCCGAACAGTACAAAAGCAACACCCACTCAACTCCGACTATCCATTTGGTTTACTGCACATCCAAACCAAATACTTCAAAATAAACCACAAATCACACTCAATTCCGCAGCTATAACTCCCAGCAACCAACACAATTTAACTACAACAACATTACACCATTTCCAAGCTCCTTCCGCACCACCTCGCCAACACCCAAAATCACCAACAGCAAACCAAGCCCCAACCACAGATTATAAGACGTAGAAAAATTTTCCAAGAATCATAACATCACAAGCCACAAATCACTCGGTTTCCTTACCTCTTAACCGTTTGACAGAGAATCGGTGCCAACACTGCGGTAAGGAGAAGACGCAGCAACACCACCTACAAACATCCCACACGGCAGCACAAAGAAACAGGGGCCGAAGGAAGAAGAAAAACAGAAAAGAATTAAATAACTAAATAAACTGCAAAAAAACTGAAAGGTGTCGACTAGAGAGGAAAAAGAAGATACCTGAAGATGAAAGCGCAGCGCGAGTGGAAGAGAAGAGATGAGTTTGAAGTAAGGGATGCCGACTGCAACAACAGCGGGGCGCGAGGGAGAGAGACGTCGACTAAGAGAGGAAAACCGAAAGTGAGGGAAAAATGAAGATGGAGGAAAACTAGGGCATGGGATTCAGAATCACAACACAACTCAACAAAGAGAAAAGAGAGGGATTCGGGAATGTGAGTGGGTTACGGGATGGAGAGGAATGTGGGGCAAAAACAGAGGAAAGAAACCGAAAGGAGAAGGAAGGAATTCGGGGGAGGGAAAAAGAAAAGCTTACCCCTCCAAACGACGTCATTCGCCCACCGAAAATGAAAGGGCTGGGCCCTCAAGCACGGACCGGCTTCACAACCCACTAGGCCTTACATCCTCCCTCCCTTACAAAAATTTCGTCCTCGGAATTTGCTATAAGCTATAAAAACTCTCTTCGAACAAGTGAGGATACTTAACTCGCATCTCTTCCTCGAATTCCCAAGATGCTTCATTGATAGCTTGATTATTCCACAATACGTTAACCAAAGAAATAGTTCGATTCCGCAACACTTGCTCTTTCCTGTCCAGAATCCGCAATGGTTCCTCAGTGTAGGTCATGTCTTCTTGAATCTGCAAGGGTTCATGATCTATGATGTGAGTGGGGTCATGGATATACTTTCTCAACATGGACACATGGAACCCGTTATGCACCCCCGAGAACGCCGGTGGTAGAGCCACCCTGTACGCCACTGGTCCAATCCGATCCAGAATCTCAAACGGTCCAATATATCTAGGGCTCAACTTACCTTTCTTTCCGAATCTCATAACTCCTTTCATTGGTGAAATCCTCAAGAATACCTTATCTCCAATCGCAAACTCTAATTGACGGCGGCGTTTATCTGCATAACTCTTCTGTCGGCTTTGAGTTGATTTCATTCTAGCCCGAATGGTATCTATCTTCTCTGTGGTCTGCTGAATAATCTCAGGCCCTAGAAGTTTCCTTTCACCTACTTCATCCCAATACAATGGAGACCTACATCTCCTGCCATACAAAACCTCGTAAGGTGCCATCCCAATGCTAGCCTGGAAACTATTATTATATGCAAACTCAACCAATGGTAAGTGTTGCATCCAAGATCCCTTGAAATCCATCAAGCATGCCCTCAACATGTCTTCTAAAATCTTAATAGTTCTTTCTGATTGTCCATCTGTCTGAGGGTGAAAAGCAGTACTGAAACTTAACTGAGTACCCATTGCCTCTTGTAAGCTTCGCTAGAACTTAGAGGTAAAACAAGGATCTCTATCCGACACAATGGATACCGGTACTCCATGCAACCTCACTATCTCCCGCACATACAGTTCAACCAGTTTCTCTAGTTTATAAGAAACTTTAATTGGTACAAAACGGGCGGTCTTCGTTAAGCGATCCACAATCACCCATATAGCATCTTGTCCGCTTACGGTCCTTGGTAGACCTGTCACGAAATCCATGGAGATATGTTCCCATTTCCACTCTGGAATCTGAAGTGGCTGTAATAATCCTGCAGGTCTCTGATGTTCCGCCTTCACTTGTTGGCAAGTCAGGCATTGTTCTACAAATTTAGCAATTTCTCTTTCCATGCCATTCCACCAAAAGGACTCTCTCAAATCCCGATACATCTTGGTACTCCCTGGGTGAATAGTGTACAAAGAACGGTGTGCCTCTTCAAGAATTAACCTTTTTAGTTCATCATCAGTAGGTACGCATACTCTACCCCTAAACCTCAAAACTCCATCCTTGGAAACACAAAAATCAGGTTTGTTCCCGTTTCCGATCCCTTCCATTAGCTTCACCAACTCTGAGTCCACTTTCTGAGCAGCTTTCATTCTATCTATCAAAGCAGGTTGAACCACTAAACTAACCATGACAGCATTTGTATCACTAGAAAAGACTTCAATACCGGCTCTTTCTAAATCCATCAACAACCTATGCTGAGTGGTAATGGCTGCAACTGTCGGTCCGACTGACTTCCTACTCAGAGCGTCGGCTACTACATTAGCTTTGCCTGGGTGATAATTAATGGTGCAATCATAATCCTTGATCAACTCAAGCCACCTCCTTTGTCTCATGTTTAATTCTTTTTGGGTAAAGAAATACTTCAAACTCTTGTGATCCGTATAAATTTTGCACTTTTCTCCATACAAGTAATGTCTCCAAAGCTTGAGTGCAAAAATGACTGCCTCGAGTTCCAGATCATGAGTGGGATAATTCTGTTCATACACTTTCAATTGGCGTGAGGCGTAAGCTATAACCTTCCCATGTTGCATCAGTACACACCCCAAACCAAGCTTAGAAGCATCGCTATAGACAACAAATCCGCCTCTAGCTGTGGGAACTGATAACACCGGAGCTGTCACTAATCTCTGTTTCAACTCTTGGAAGCTTTCTTCACACTTTGCTGTCCATTCAAACTTATCATTTTTCCTGGTGAGTGCAGTGAGAGGAACTGCTATCTTGGAAAACCCATCAATGAATCGACGGTAATACCCCGCCAATCCCAAGAAGCTTCTAACCTCATGAACATTCCTCGGTGCTGACCAATTAACCACTGCTTCCACTTTTCCTGGGTCCACTGAAATACCATCCTTCGAAACTACATGTCCCAGAAACGTGATTGAATCAAGCCAAAATTACACTTCTTCAACTTAGCAAACAACTGCTTGTCTCTAAGTATCCCAAGTACCAACTTCAAATGTTCTTCATGCTCGGTCTTTCTTTTGGAGTATATCAGTATATCATCAATAAAGACAACCACAAACTTATCCAAAAACTCATGAAACACCCTGTTCATCAAGTCCATGAATACTGCTGGGGCGTTTGTCAGGCCAAAAGGCATGACCAAAAACTCATAATGGCCATATCGGGTTCTGAACGCCGTCTTAGCCACGTCTTCAGCTCTGATCTTCAATTGATGGTAACCCGATCGAAGATCAATTTTTGAAAATACTTGAGCACCTTGGAGTTGATCAAACAAATCTTCTATACGGGGTAGCGGGTACTTATTCTTTATGGTCACCCGATTAAGTACCCTGTAATCGATACACATTCTCATCGATCCATCCTTCTTCTTCACAAAAAGAACTGGCGCTCCCCATGGTGAAACACTGGGCCTAATGAAACCCTTGTCTAACAAATCTTGCAACTGCCCTTTGAGTTCCGCTAACTCAGACGGCGCCATGCGATAAGGTGCTTTCGAAAGGGGTGTCGTGCCTGGAACTAACTCAATAGAAAACTCTACCTCCAGCTCGGGTGGAAGTCCCGATAAATCTTCAGGGAAGACCTCTGGATAATCTCTCACAACAGGTATCTGTTCCAACATCACTTCCCCCTTTGGTGCTTCTACCACACAGGCTAGGAATCCCTGACAACCATCACGCAACAGTTTTCCAACCTGAATGGCAGAAATGATGGGTGGAGTCAACCTCACTTTTGACCCTGTGAACCGAAATTCACCTTCATTAGGGGGTCTGAATACCACTTCCTTTTTAGCACAATCAATACTGGCGTGGTAGGAAACCAGCCAATCCATACCCAAAATCACATCAAACCCAACCATGTGGAAAACTATTAAATCTGCTGGCATCATTCTTCCCTCTATAGAAAGGTAAAATCTCACTACAGACTACAGAATTTCCTGTTGGGGTCGCAACCACTAACTTGTTCCTCAACCTTTCAGTATCTAAAGTGCAAAATCTAGAGTACGCCGTGGAAACAAAAGAATGTGTCGCTCCCGAGTCAAATAACACAATAGCATTATTAGAAAACAAAGAAAGAGTACCTGTGATCACATTCAAACTCATCCATGAACCAAGAATATTCAAAGTCTTAACCAGAACCAATCCAAGAAAAGAAACTAATAGAAAATATAAATCCTTAAAGTAAAACAAAAGAGTCATACCAGTGATCACGTTATTCCTACCCTCAACCTCTCCAGGTGTTAGTGCAAAAACTCGAGCAGGCGCAGTAGGGTGTTGATTGCTGCCCCGAGCTGATACTTCATTCCTCTGAGGTGGCGGTATGAACATCTGGTTGCTTCTATTTTGCATTGGGCAATCCCTGATGTAGTGTCCTGATTTGCCACAACGGAAACATAATCCCGCCCCTTTTCTACACTCTCCGGAGTGCACTTGATTGCATGTCCTACACTGGTAGGGCTGTTGATTACTCTGAACTGGCCTTTTTCCCGAACTACCACCTTCACTCCTCCTCTTCCACGGTCCTTGGTCCATGCCAGAATGGTACTCGGTGGGAGTAGTCCTTTTCCTCTGTTCGTGCAACGCAGCACTTCTTTGAAGGGTTCTTTCAAAAACTGTTGCTTTGTTCACCAATTCTGAGAAGTTCCGAATCTGGAAACCCACCACACGCTCATATAGTTTCTCATTCAGTCCTTGCTCAAATTTACGTGCCTTCTTTTCCTCATCGGGAATCAGATAAATAGCAAAACGGGATAACTCAGTAAACCTAGCAGCATACTGATGAACCGTCATTGTTCCCTGAACCAAGATGGCAAATTCCATAGCCTTGTCCTCACGGAATGAGCTAGGGAAAAAGCGCTCAAGAAAAATCTGCTTGAAGTGCAGCCAACTGACTATCTCTGTCCCCTCTGCTTCTCTGATAGATCTTTCAGAGATCCACCACCTCTTCGCTTCCCCAGTAAGATTGAATGTGGCGTACGCTACCTTTTGCTCCTCAGTACAGGTTAGGACTCGCAAAATCTCCTCAATGTCCTGAATCCAATCCTCTGCCAGAGTTGGATCGCCTCTCCCATCAAATAAAGGAGGGTGCATTCGATTGAATTGCTCAACAGTACAACCCCCTTCATTGAAGTTACGCTAGCGACCCGCGGGATTCTGCACAAGATCATCAATTAATTGATGTGCAGCCGCTCGCAGTACTTCGGAAGCACTCGGGTTTGCTTCCCTTTCATTCTCGTTCGCATTCAGATCCGACATGCTTCGTTCTCTACGACGAGGTGGCATCCTGACAAAATAACTAGAATTTTTAATAATCGCTTCGAAAATTGAGTTTATAAGAACATAGAAAATTAGTGGTATTTGTAAAAACAAAACATATATATATTAGAATTCAAATATATAAGAATATCTATAACAGAGACAAAAGAGGAACGCACAACGGTAGTAATAGTCAATCTCCCCAAAATTTAACATCTTACTCCATCTGAGTATTTAAGAAGGCTCCGTTACTAAACTAAACCTTAATCAACATGAATTTAGTTCATAGACCTGTGAAATACCACACTTCATAGCTATTCCTAAAGCCTGCGAATTCTAAGACTTCCCACTTCAACAATATTCAATCCTATGCACCCAAGATTTATAGTATGCAGAATTCAAACCTGTCTCTGATACCAAATGTAAAGCCCCAAACCCGGGTGGCTTGGAGAATTTCTACTTGTCACTCATAAACATATCTCCCAACACATCCAAAGAATAATCTCCAAAAACTTCATAAATGAAATCAATCTCAAATCTTCTCAATAATCTCATTACAAACTCCACACAATCTTTAATGCAATAATAATAAATCAAATGGGTCCTTAACTTCCCGGTAGTCATAACAAACCAACTAAATATTTCATAAATCTTACTAAACTCAAGACATAAATAAAACTCAAAGACATTAAGACTAAGAATACCAGAAGTCCTTCTTCTACCAACATCTCCTAAGCCTAAACACAAACAGCATTCTAATCCAGGTCCTCATTTGGACTCACCACATCATCTGAAAAATATTATAATGATAGGGGGTGAGTTATCAACAACTCAGTAGTCATATGCAGAACAAAATATTTTTCCAGAGTTATCATGCAGAACATAACATATTTTCAAAATAACAGAGCGATGGTTTTAAAACAAGTAAAACCCATGGTACTTTGGCATAACATAAACTGAGTATCATCATCAGATCAAAACAGAGCATCAAACAGAGCAGAGACCATGTTTCACCCCCGTGGTAGGGTTGTGCTAACCCCGGTGGCCAAACCAGGCAGAGACAGAGGTGAAATCTTTCTTTTATTCTTCTCGGAGCCCCGAGTGTGCACACAGGAAAGACCACAATAAAACCACTTTGTTTCCAAAGTGGGTGCACCCAGAGACAGAGAAGTTGGTACCAACCCAAACAGAGCAGAGCAGAGCAGAGCAAAGCGGAGATAGAGTCAGATACGAAAATGGTGTTTTCAGATGTTATAACAAAATAATACAGAGTACCAAAACAGAATCAGACTGTTACACACGCTGAACACAAAAGCCAGAACATCTTTCTAAACAAATGCACAACTGTTCATATTCTCAATATCGCTCTTTTTCCAGATTTCAGAAACCACATGACAGAATTTAGCTCTTGTCTACACAATGCATGTCAGAATATATTTTTCCTTTTTCACACAGATTTCACGATTAATGCAGATAAGTGACCGAGGTTGATCTTTGTTTTCACAAGTTCCCAACACAACACAAATTATGCAAGTTTTCATAAAAATCAACCTCAGTCTTATTAGCTTGTAAAAAACCCAGCATAGGAACCCCGCTTACCTGACTCCTGCAGCGTATTATCTAAGCCTTGAAAATGATCTCTATCAATCTCGTCACCTAATCATAAAAATAATATAGATACACTGAGTATTAAACGACCATTGGCATAACTTCCATCTAATAATTAAAACATATAATCCCAAATCATATTATTGCAAAAACAACACACTAAGACAACCATATAGTAAATTGGACAGCCCCCATTTCAACCCAAAGTACCATATACTAATCTTTGATATAATCCTAAACGCTCACCAAAGTCAACATCAAACACAAAAATAAAATATCAATCCCACTTCAATGGCCCCTAACTCCTAGCAATCACTTACAACTCAACCAAAACAACCCTAATATTGCTCCAAATAATTTAATCCTCCACTCCAACGGTCGTATAAAAACCCGAACAGTACAAAAGCAACACCCACTCAACTCCGACTATCCATTTGGTTTACTGCACATCCAAACCAAATACTTCAAAATAAACCACAAATCACACTCAATTTCGCAGCTATAACTCCTAGCAACGAACACAATTTAAATACGACAACATTACACCATTTCCAAGCTCCTTCCGCACCACCTCGCCAACACCCAAAATCACCAACATCAAACCAAGCCCCAACCACAGATTATAAGACGTAGAAAAATTTTCCAAGAATCATAACATCACAAGCCACAAATCACTCGGTTTCCTTACCTCTTAACCGTTTGATAGAGAATCGGTGCCAACACTGCAGTAAGGAGAAGACGCAGCAACACCACCTACAAACATCCCACACGGCAGCACAAAGAAACAGGGGCCGAAGGAAGAAGAAAAACAGAAAAAAATTAAATAACTAAATAAACTGCAAAAACACTGAAAGGCGACGACTAGAGAGGAAAAAGAAGATACCTGAAGATGAAAGCGTAGCGCGAGTGGAAGAGAAGAGACGAGTTTGAAGTGAGGGATGCCGACTGCAACAACAGCGGGGCGCGAGGGAGAGAGACGTCGACTAAGAGAGGAAAACCGAAAGTGAGGGCAAAATGAAGATGGAGGAAAACTAGGGCATGGGATTCGGAATCACAACACAACTCAACAAAGAGAAAAGAGAGGGATTCGGGAATGTGAGTGGGTTACGGGATGGAGAGGAATGCGGGGCAAAAACAGAGGAAAGAAACCGAAAGGAGAAGGAAGGAATTCGGGGGAGGGAAAAAGAAAAGCTTACCCCTCCAAACGACGTCGTTCGCCCACCGAAAATGAAAGGGCTGGGCCCTCAAGCACGGACCGGCTTCACAACCCACTGGGCCTTACATAACCCATATGATATGGATAAGGGTAGGTGGTATATGGGATCCCACATTGCTTGGGAAGGAGAACTTCTTGCTCTTTATAAGGTTCCAATGGGGCTCCAATTGTATCATTGACTAGTCCTTTTGGAGTATAGGCTATGTGATTTGGGCCTTCCATTGGAGCGTTACAATTGTTATCAGAACCAGGTTTGAGATTCTACATACTATAATAAGGAGTTGGATGAAATTTGAGGTTTGAGATTTCTGCAAACTTTATGGATTGAGGTTTTGGAAATTTGTGGTTTTAGATTTGATGGACTTATTCTGTAAACTGTAGGATATGACTTGAAGGTTTAGATTTTGACGTTGACATAAGTTTGACCAAAAGTCAAGTGTAGAGGCTTGGGGGACTATAACATATGAGGTTTTGGATATTTGTGGGTTTATGAAGTAATTTCATACTTGAGATAAATTTGAGGACTACGAGATGGTCATGGGGATATCTCAAGTTTGAAGTTCTATAAACTTTAGTATATGTGGTTTCAGGTTATTGGGGACTTCAGGAAATATTTTTCAGATTTGATATTTATAATTTGGTGGAGTTTAAGAGATATTCTTGTTGATAATTAAGGTATGAGATTCTACAAATTTTATAGATTGATTTTTTTTTTTTTAAATCTAAAGTTTAGAAGTGGTGTGTTTGTAAAAAGTGATTTGTTGATGAGACTTAAGGTCCTAGAACTTTGCGGGCGCTAGGATATGATTTTTGAGAATATGTAAGGTTTTAGCACTTGCGAACCTATAGAATGAGTCCCACGAAATTTGAGATTTTAGATTTTGCATATTTTAGGAAAACGATTTTTTTTAAGACATTCAAGATTTTAGTTCTTGTAGACATAATTCTATTGACTGTAGGAAATGATTTTGACAAGATTTAAGGTTTAGATTTTAGGTTGAATTCTTGAAAAGAGTTTTGGTTAGGAACTTGAGGCTTAGACTTTTGATATTTATGTTTTTGAGGCTACATACATGTTGTGAGATTTGCGAATTTTATTTGGTAAAAACAAATGTATGGACTGGTTAAATGGGGAGGTTAGTTCTTTTCCTATGTATTTGATTTAGATACAATGGGTTTAGGACTATAAATTGTTAGAGTGCGCAGCGGAAGCGTGGCTTGGGTGATGTGATAGTTTGAGAGTTTATTTCGCTATTTGTATGAGGTTCATGGCTTATGTGGAGAGTTCGGAATTATTTTAGGTTTTTTATTGTATTGTTGAGGTTTATGGTTTAGATTTGATTTGGATCTTTCAAAGTGCAATATAGTTGCGCAAATAGGTACGAAGGATTAAGTTTGAGACTTGAGTTTAGGTGCAACAAATTTCGAGGACGAAATTTTTGTAAGGGGAGGATGTAACACCTGGACCCAGCCAAGTTCCATTTTTAAATATTTTTGGACTTGTGCGTAAGAAAAAAAAATGATTGTTCAAGTATTTGTTTTTTTTGGAATAGACTACAGACCGAAAATCTTTGCTTTGGCGAATTATGATTTTATTGGGTTTGTTAATTATGCTCAATTTGTTTTACACCCCCACCACGCACGACTCTAGCACTCTCATTAGGGGAGATAAATGGTCTAGTTGAACCGAACGGACCGACCGTTTCGGTCCGAACCAGATTGGACCGAGACTGAGACCAGTCGGTCTCGGTCCACGTTTTAGAGGACTGAAAAGTCTCGGTCCGGTCCACGGTCCAGGGTTTTTTCGCACCGAACCGGACCGAATGAAAAATAAAAATAAAAAATATTTTATATATATTATTTATATAATAATTGTACAATTAACAATATAAAATTTTAAACATTTTACTAATACTTGTTAATATTCTATAAATTAACAATATTTTATATATATCTTGATCTAACCTATCACTATTAACAATATAAAATTTTAAATATGTTATTAACACTTGTTAATATTCTATTAATTAACTAATATATAATATCAATTAGTTAATTATATAGTAAGTACATAAATTAATAATGTAATTTTCATCTAATTTATTATCATTAACCATATAAAATATTTTTTTTATTTAGTTTGTTACATAATCCACATTAATAAATCACTTAGTTTAATTTGGAATTTTAAATAAATCACGTACGCACGTTTGATCCATTCTATTTTGTAACGCCCCGTCCCCGAGGGTCCGGTGAATTAACTCATATCACCTAAAAATTATTTTCAAATAATACGTTTAAAATAAACCAGAGTCTCTATAACATATTAACATATTTGTTCAATACAAATATCCATGCTCCTACATAAGGGCACATCAGTGATGTATCATTAATAAACATAAACTTTCCCACAAGGACTAGGAATATCCATTACTCAAAATACCAAAGCCACATACAATATTAACACTACCAAAAGACTCCCCAACAGTCATTGTACCCTAAGGCACTTAGTCTTCTATGATCAACAAACTTGCAAGTACTCTCTATTCTTGATTTCCAGTTGTTGCATAAAAAATTATCTGAAACATATTATGGAGATAGGGGTGAGTTATCAACAACTCAGTAAGCAGAGAACATATATTAGTATGCAGACATGAGCATTTACAGATTTCAGAATGCAGAACAAAACACTTTTTATTTTCAGAATGTAGAGTCAGAACATGTTATCAAAAATATCAGAGCGAAAGTTCACAATATTCTTACTCAAAATTCTTTTGGCACAGCATAACTGAAACATCATATCAGAACAGAATTTCATGTTTAACCCCCGTTGTAGGGTTGTGCAAACCCCGGTGGCCAACTGAGCAGAAACATAATGTGAATCTTCCTCTTATCATTCTCGGAGCCCCGAGTGTGCCCATAGGAAAGACCATGCAGAAAACTATTTTGTTTCCAAAGGGGGTGCACCAGAAACAGAAAAGTTGGTACCAACCCAAACAGAGGCCACAGTTTTACACCCGTGGTAAGGTCAGAACTGAAACAGAATGTATGCCAGAAGTTTCAAACATCACATCTTATCATAGCAGAGTACAAAAGATTTTCAGAACAGAATAGAATCAGATCAAAAAAATATAATTTATGCACAAAATTTCATATTCGCTCTGTTTTGCACAGTTCGGAAGCAAAATATCAAAATAAGCTCATGTCTACACTAGTCATGACAGAAAATATTTTCTTCTTATACAGAATTTCATGAGTAATGCTGAACAAATAACTGAGGTCGTCTCCAAAATTTCCTTTCATAACAAAACATGCACATTTTCAAAATTGACCCCAGTCTATTTTATTTTTATGCAAAGTCTAGCATAGGAACCCCGCTTACCTAGACTCCTTAGTCTTTCAAAAAATTTCTTCAACAAAGCCGAACAAATATTAATCGTCACCTATAAAAGTCACGTTATTCCCGTAAATTTTCAATCAATCACATGTTTTGATATTCAAACCTAAATTGCTAAAGGAACCTATTTTAAATTCTCAAAACCTAAAATTCTCATAATTCCTAAAATACCATCATTTTCTACACTCATCAATATCCAACATAATAACTCAAACTAAAACATTAAATTCCAACTTATTCACAATTGAGATCTTACTATAAGTTATAAAACTAAAATAACATAACTATATTGAGATCATCATAAGTATAAATCATACTTTTGTTTAAATAAAAAAAACATTCTTTTAAAAATGATTCAAAATAGTATTTTGCACTTACTGATCATTCCAAAATTTATCCGTATTTACTTAATAATTATTTCGATAAAAA